>JAGXJF010005637.1:0-185000 GCA_019208055.1 Stipa capillata | reverse complement strand
TGCCGGAAGGTCAAGGAAGTTGGTGAACTGATGACAGGGAAGCCGGCGACCGAATCTCCCTGTCTCAAAAGCAGGCCGCCAAGGGTGCTCGCATGAAGCTTAAATAAAGTATTGATATAATTGGAATTGCAGAAGCAAATACCAATTTACTAAAAAAATAAAAAAGTATCTAATCGAAAGAACTCATTTTATTTTTTAGGATTAAACAAAAGGGTTCGCAAATAAAAGCAAGTATATTGAGAATCTTAAGCTCATCTAGTGCCAGTGCACGTCACTCTATTCCCTTAGGGAAGCAGGTCAGCAAGTGGGACTTTAGGTAAGAAAGAATCGTTCTATCTGGACTCTTTCTATCTCCATTTTGGAAGAAATGGCGAGCTGTATCAATGATTCTCAATGGAAGATCGGGGCTTTTTTGACCAATTCTTTTGCAAATAAAAAAAATTCCGTTCAAGAAAGAAGAAGATCAATTTTGGGTTGAACCAACAACCTGATTGTGTGGTTATTCTGAATGCAGATAGAAAGTCTTCGGTCATACTGGAAGCTGATCGATCACAAATACCTATTTTTTCAATAAAAAAGTAGTAGTCTTCCATGGCGGTGGGGTCTCAATGGAGGAGAACTTTCCTGTTCATCCTACTGCATAGGCAAGATCTCATCCTTCGGCGAATCTAGGGGCTCAGAAGAGTGCTCCCTACGACGGGAAATCGGGGGCCAAAGACTATCTTTAAACCATTTTCTTGTATTTTTAGATTTAGTTATATAGAAAAAGGAAAATTTTATGTAGGTAGTGCTGAACAAGGAAATAGTTCTATGCATCTGACCTATTTTCTCTAGTGAGAAAGACACGAGTCGCTACTATTAATAAATACGGTGCGCATGAACCTAGTTCTAGAAATTTGACCAATAAAGTAGATGCTGCTACACTACTTCTCCGATAAGATTTATTATTATCTAAAAACACTGCAGCCAGAAAAAAAACTAAAATTAGCAACTCACAGCGTTGGTGGAAACATTCAGAATAAACTGTTGACCGTGGTCGGGGGGCTATTTATGCCATTTTTCCCTTCCGCTGCCGCCACCTCGTCGTCGCCACCGCATTCGACATTCACCCCAAAGAGCCTGAAGCTCCTCGGGGCCGTGGGTCCCACCTCGACGTGATGACCGGCGGTGACGGCGGGCACCGTGTCCAAGACCATCGTCGCGCTGCCCCCGCTGGCCGCCGTTTGCGCATGGCCGAAGAGCAGCAACGCCGGCACGGCGGCAGCACTGAAGATGATATCGCGGCGGCGGTGCTGGCAGTGGCGGTAGTCGATGAAGTAGCGGCCGCCGCCGGCCGCGCGGGAGAAGGAGACGGTGTTCCCCGCGGCGAGGCCTGCGGCGCGGACGAAGCGGCTCCAGCCCTTGGTTATGACGTAGCTCTGACTGCTCCCCCAGTAGGAGTACCGGAACCGCCACGGCATCCCGGCGCGGTCCTCGAAGCACAACTGCGTCCCCGCCGCCGGCGGCGGCGGGAAGTTATACCGCTCAACGTGCTGCTTCGGCACGACCAGCCGGTTGAGCTTGCCGACGTCGCTCGGGGTCACCACTTTGTCGAACATGTGCTCCCGCTCCACGCCGTCGGCGACCGCCCCGCTATGGTCATCATGGCCATGGTGATCTAGCAACACCTGTTGACCTCGATCTTCTTCTTGTTGTTGTTGCTTTGGTTCTTGGTTTTCTTGAGTGGCTCCTAGCAGCTCGGCATCCATTTACATGGGTTGTTGGAGGGCAAGATTTAGGCTTTTTGGTATAATTTGAGGTGGTTGTGATTGGAAAAGCTAGTTAGATGGTGCATGCAATGGAAGAACTAAATTGGGGAGGAGGAATATTGTTTAGCTAACTTCATCATATGTGTTCTTGACTGATCTTGATGAGTAGAGAAGAGTCATTGCTAGAGAGGATTGGGTAGGAGGATGATGGGGAATGGGCTTTGATGAGAAGCTTCTTGCAAGGAGAGGAAGAGTACTTAGGGAGCAGGTGGATTTGTTCTTTTCTGCAATTAGCAGGGACAAGAGGATGCAAGGTGTGACTAATATAGTAATTTGTTGACTAATTTTATTTCATTACCAGTTAATGCTACCTGGATCTATACATACATGCATGCAGGCTTGTGATCCCTTCAACTTGTTGCTAGGTATAATTAGGTCATGTCAACTACATGTAATTAGTTTTTTGCTTGCTTAATTCGCTTATAACCAAGTGGGAATTAACCGCATTTTACCAGGTCAACAACTGTACATAAATGCACAAAATAGCAATGGAGAGTTAAACGTGGTTGATGGAGTCTATGACAAGTTGATTAGGGTGACGTCATCCCGCTAGTTGCTTGTGGCGTCAGCTAGCTCCCATGTGATGTGGCGATTCATTATTATTAGAAATATGCAACCATTTTGCTTAAGCGACGCCCCTATATATAGAACAAAGATTTTCGTTTTAGCAGATTGCTCCATGCCCCAGATGACAAACTAGCAAAATTATATACATTTGGCAGAATTAATTTTAGAGGATGTTCATACCGCATGTTCCCCAAAAGAAAAATAAACACAAAGACCCAAGGTTTCTAAAAACACTTTTTTGTGAACTTTTCTAAAAACACTTGCTAACACCCCTCTCCTCTTCTTTCCTGTCGTACGTGGTGAAAATAACTTCACAATTATTCTCTCTGACCCATCTAAACTGCAGCAAGGGCTGGGATTGAACAACGGCGCTGCTGTGCCGTGATAGTTGCAACGGCAGAGGATGTGCTTCCGCCTCCATTTGGGTCGTTCAGCCAGAGACAACGGCCCCGGATGATTTGTTACATGTCTACCTCTTATTGGTTTCTAATATTTGCTGAATTAAGAAATTTATTTATATTTGGTAACTTCACAGTACAAGAGATGCGAGATATTTGGGTATTTTATTGGTCAGCAGAGCAATTATACACAGCCCTAGCTGCTTCAGCATAGTGTTGCAGTGCAACTTGTATGCAAATGTACAATAATCTCAAAATGAAGTATCAGTACTGTAGGTACTATAGCTCTGACCATGTTTGCAAGTGGCCACATTGGGCACTTTCTTCCCATTCTGGTGCTCCATTACCCTTGATTAGGCAAGTGTGCCATATGTCAATGATCTGTACATGCATCTTTCCAACATAGTAAACAGAAAAGTGGAATGAAGTAGTTGGCGATTACTCCAGTCAAGTATTTTTCAGATTTCAGGTGTATATACAAGGCGATCATGTTTTCCCTTTGGGAACTGAACTTCGATGATCCAGCAAAATGAATCAAAATTCCAATTATTATCCTTCACCAAACTATGAAAAAAAGCGGAATTTCCTTTTAACAAAAATGTACCATAGGCGCTTGATGCTTAATTCAAACTCTAAGAGATAAGGTTTAAAAGCAGTCTAGAGGGGCTGCTTGGCAAGCATTAACATACAACACACAATAAATTGAGTTTTGTGAAATACTGCATTGCAAGGACTGAAGTCCTATAGTAGCTTAGATGTAAATACTATCATTCTTGACATAAGCTACTTGTAGAGGCCAGCAACCATGTGGAAAGCAAATCAGGTGGAGGCTTCGCTGTCGAGGCGAATCCTCTTGGTACCAACCTCGTCATTAGCCGGCACCCTATTCTCCTTCGCTTCCACCGAGCACCTCTTGTATGGTTTGAAACCTGTCCGCCGCGATTTCATATTCAGGTGTGACAATTCATTGGGAAAGGAAGTTCCTGGTCCAACCGATGTATCGAGTTCATGATCGTTAATCTCAGCATTCTTGTTGAGGTCGACCGTGACTGTAGTCGCTTCATCTTGTTCCTCCTTGGTGACCGCCTTTGATCCTTTTGCTTGCGGAGGAGAAAAGCTTTGGGGAAGCTTTCCTCTACTGAACAGTGCATCGAAAGCCATACGACCCTGACAGCAGAAACGTGAATTAGAAAAGCAGCGATGGATGCTCAAAAAGTAAGATATACGTGAAGTTGGGCAATGCTGGTAGACTACAACCTCTTCGGAAACTTCCTTCCATGAATCACTAGTGCTTGCAATGCTCCTAAATCTGCGGTAGTTAATGTCGCCAGCTGAAGAGTTACTGCAAGATGCTTGCTGTGCCTTGTCATTAGCATGATCTTGTTTCTCAGGAACATGTTCTGCCTCTACATCACTACTTGACGGCGTATTGGAACCGCATGAAGAGCGATCCTGCTTCTTGTTTCCGAACGCATCACTTTTGTCAGCTCCTGTGGCAGGCGTGGTGTCAGTTTTTTCAGCTGGAGATATCTTTAACTCAGTGTGGAGAGACACCTCTCCTTTTCCACTCTCATCAGACTCTGAAGATGCTACAACCATCATAGCTTCGGGCTCATCTTGCTTCTGAGCTACTTGGCATTCCTTCGGTACATTGTCAACTGGGCAGTCCTCTGAAGCTCGCTGAACATCTGCTGTGGGAAAGGAAGCACTAGGAGCTGGAACAAATGGAAAAGCCATGGGTGGAGCAAAAAGAGGGAGAAGACCTTGTGTTGCCCACCATGCTGATGCCGCAGCAACTGTAGCTGCTACAATAGAAGCCATGCTGGGTGAGCCAATGTGTCTTCCTTGAGCACTCTCAGTAAGATTCTCTTGATTTGCATTTACAGGACTGTTGCTTTCTGCTGCTGGCCAGTATGATGCTGCAAGCCTTGCAGCTGCATGTATTGCGGGGTTTGACAACAATGTGGAAACAAGTATGTTGGAGAAGGTGGACGACATATTAACAGAAGACCTGTAGGGATCTTGGTTGCAGTGGCATTGCATCATCGGTGCAAAGGCTGCATAGTTGTGGGGAAAGGGCTGCACTGTGGAGCTGCTGTCTAACTTTGGATCCACCGAAAGTGTTGGTTGGTTGCAGTTCATGCTTCCGTTGGCTCCTCCCGCTTGGTCATTAGTTTGATCGGGATGACTTTCTTCGGTTCCAATGACTGGAATGCCAGTTGCCCCATTTCTATCCATTTGGTAGTGTGAAGTGCTTGCAGCATGTTGGTCCACGTATGTTGTCTCCACTGACTTTGGCTTTAGCTTCATTTGTTGCCTGGAGTTATCCAAACAATCTTCAGGAGAATGGTCAGATTTAGCACTGATGTGGATCCTGTTAAGCCTTTCCATTTCCTGATCATTAATATCTGTTACATCCTTCTCCACATCAATGGAAATAGAATTCCTTTCCATGGTTGTCATGTCTTTGATTTCTCTTTTAGTCAGTTCGATTCCCCTGGACGCACCATGATTTGAAGAACTCTTGTTAACTGAAGAAAATGATGCAGATGGTGCATCTCGAAAGAGATTAAGAACTTCCGAGCAACTTCCTTTTTCAGACAACTCCTTTCTTTGAAGTTTCTGAATGCAAGTGAGCTGCTTGTTAAAGAAAATGAAGCATGGCAATACACAAATTAAGGATAGAAGAAACAGAGCTCTAACCAAAGCATAATAAGGCAACGTATTTACCTGAAGAGATGCCTCGCCTGCCGCTTGTGCATTGCTATTGCTCAAGGTTATATTTGATTTTGTTGACTTACCATTTGGAACTTCTCTGGTGTGTGTCTCAGAGCTGAGACTACCTTTTCGAGGATATGGACAGTTAGGTTTTCTTTTAGGCCGTGGTGGGGGTATGTCGATGTCATGAGCTTGTCCCGGAGAAGTACCATTATTGATAGCTTCCTTTTCCAACTGCAATTTCCTGATTAGTTAGCTATAGATAAATAGACAATAAACTAGAATTACATGCTTAAGGAACAGTGATTTTGACGTGCATGGAACTGTTACACTTACTAGATTTTGTTAGTTTCCAAAATGCTATCATCTTTGAAGGTAATTGAAAACCTTTGGCAGACAGTTTCTAGAGGCCGCCAGTAGCGGGAACATGCATTTTCTAGCTGGCAGGGTTCTGGCCCCAGTTTACAAACTCAAACCAACCAGGAACCACTTCGAAAATTCACAGTTCTATGGTTCTTTTCTGATCACTTCCTTACTTACGAATCTTATTGGTTATGAGAACATCTTCTAGTGTTACACAACCAATCATTTCTTGCTCTTTTGTAATCAGAATCAACCTCTTCCTCTTGTGACTAACGGATTACCGAAAACAATCAACATAAGATTTAACTGAAAAGGCATGGGAAATTCTACAGTTTGGGACAAACCTTAAACAATTTTCCTTGACGTCAAAAGTACAGATTGATTCCAAGTTCAGTATATAGCATTGGAAACTTTGCTAGCATTAGTTTAGTTACCAATTCTCACCTGCATAAAAAGAGAGTTGTCCCTACAGGTGCAAGCCAAAATCTCCTGGCCTCAGATTAACATTTGGCGAGGCTCAGTTAGAATAGCGTCAACCATGACACCATCATCACTTGCCAAGTAGGGCTGGCTATGAGGAGATGGCAGGGTGGCAGCTACAAGCACGTTATGATATTTTGCTAGATGCTAATATGACTGGAGTTATTGTCGATGGGGTACCAAAAGTAGTTAACAAACCAGACCTCTGTGGCTAATGTGAATTGTGACAATAACCAAAATTTAAATTGGTTTAGCTGCTCACCACTAAAGCAGGCCTCAAAATGAAGGCTAGTCACGGTGGACTTCAGCCCACAAAACAGAAGCTACTAGCTAGAGCTATATATATTTTTTATTTTATTTTGATATAAACACTGAAGGAGAGGCTCTGACAGTGTATATATGTATATATATATGAAAAGAAAAGATATTTACAAAGAGATGTACAGAAGAACTTGGCACGCAGCCATGGGAGAACTAAGTTACATCATTTAGCGAAGCTAACCAATCTAAGAGAGGAGCTCCAAGCTCAGCCTTAAACCTATAACACTGCATGCTGAGGTCATTTTTGAGGAGCTGAAGCCAAGTTCTGAGGGCTGCCGCAGAGTTTTCAAAACGAGGGCATTTCTTAGTTTCCAAATGTGCCAGGAGGCCACAATAAAGAGCTCCATGAAAACAGAAGAGTGGATGCTGCTTTGGCCATGTTGAGTCCTTGAACCAAAATACTGGTTAGAGCTATATTGCCTTAATTACTAGTACAGTGCTGACATAGAACCAAAATCCTGGTGCATATGAAGCTCGAAATAGTCATAAGTCATAACCATTCAGGGTCCACACTTCCAGTGGCACTTCGCTAGCATTTGTAACAGAATTAATGTGATTGGTTGTGGAAGGCCCTA
The DNA here is from genome assembly GCA_019208055.1 of Stipa capillata. Taxonomy (NCBI): domain Eukaryota; kingdom Viridiplantae; phylum Streptophyta; class Magnoliopsida; order Poales; family Poaceae; genus Stipa; species Stipa capillata. The sequence goes on along the minus strand of JAGXJF010005637.1, from coordinate 177,770 downwards.
AGCTAATAACTAATTTAGCGCAATCACCCTTAGTGGGAATTCCACAATTGTAAGTTTTCACTTTTCAGATTATCAATATCAGGGTTCAATAAACTGGCAGTAACTGGCCTTAGCGCCGGCATTTTGGCCAAACTGGTGGTACCACGAATTATGCAGCCAGTACCTACCCTCTCGGTTCACCCCCTTATACCAACAGGCTTGTAATTGCTTCTAATTTGTATCTTCAATTTGAATTCTGCCAGAAAATAGAAACAAAAGAACCAAATGCCAGAAAACCAGGCAGTTTTTGTCTAACTGGCAGTGTTTCGTGACAAACCAGAACCAACTGCAGTATGATTTTGGGGGCAGTTCCGGTATCCTAAATCCCTGACTAATATAGCATTCTAAACCCTCAAAGAAACCTTTGAAAGGCGGGTTAATTAGTATCTAATAAAAATATATTAAGTTGATGACTGCAAAATTTGTTGTCAACTTGCACCTACCAACTCGCCAGAATTTCCACAATTGCTACACGTGACTGAAGGACTGAATGATGGATTGTGTTTGTTTTCTTTCACTCACCCAGCTCTCTGTTCCACATAAATGTGAATTTGCTAGAAAAGTGAAAACATTTAAGCAGTAGAAATGAGCGAAGCTAGTGTAACAAAACTGTTAGCTGTGTGATTTACTTATATGTACAATAGGGTAGAACTGTTCATTCCGCCATCGACAACAAACCCGCTACACCAAGTAAGCTCAGATGGTCATGGCTGGTTGGCAGAGCATAAAGTTTTGAGAGCCCAGAAAACCATCGTGTTTAAAAAAGATACAAACTTTGGCCTCCTCCCCCGTCCATAGATCTGGCAAAGGAGACCTTTGAGAGGATGAATGAAGAAAATAGGGACAAAATGACTGGGATGCTGCTGTTTTTGCCTCATAAAATAATAAATGTACAATTATCTCTTGATCAAATCTAGCCTTTCATGGAATTCTAATGGAAGAGTAAACTTTTGTCAACTTGCAGTTCGTTTTGCATCTCTAACTATTTAAAATATGTGGAATTCATTCTGAGCATTCTTTCATACCTACACTGTGAAATGAAATAAAATTTGCTTTTCCAACTTCTCCATGCTATTATTTTGTACTTCTGTGGGACTAACATCATGCTTTGGGAAATGTAATAGACTCTATAGCTCTCCCAGTCATTTTACACAATGTAGATACTGAAACATGTTAGACTAAAGCTTTTATCTATCTTGATTATAGCTCCAATAAAACGTTAGCACAAACTTCCATAACAATTCGGTAGGCATTTCCTGTTGTTCACTTAGTTGCATTGAAATGTCCTATTTGATATTACATATTGACTTCATATGTAAATTTAACTAGTACCATAGTGCTTTCTTAGTCAGATATGTATGCTCAATGACAGCAAGGATATGTATTGCAACATACTAATTTTGTACAACTAAGCAAACACTTTCTAGCATGTTTCGTCCATTTCAGCATGCTTTAGTTTAATCTTTTATTCAGTCAACAGAGCATGAAAGAAATAAAGAATGGTTCTCATGATAATCAAAAGAAACAAATCTCTCATGGTTCATGATCAACATATACCCATCAATGCAGTACACAACTGTACAATGAAAGAAAGACAGAAAAATGCACTTCAGCAAAATAAAGAAATAAAAATCAGAAAGCAAGCACAAAAGCCATTTATTTTTATCACTAAGGCCAAAGACGAAAACCAGAAAGCTGAGATAGTGATAAACCAAACAAGGGGCACTAGCCAATAAGATATAGAAAGAACCTTGGTGAAGAATTTCTGAGCATGGCTTCTGATTTGCACAGCCGTCTTTGTCCCAACATGCTCTGTAGAACAAATCAGAAGGTGAATAAGAAAGAAAACGTACAAGATGCATGTCAGTAAACAAAGTAAATCCATACAAAAATATAAATAGACCAACTAATAATCGGTGAGTACAAATTGATGAATTAAGCAGCAGCATACAATTTCTCAAGATAAGATTTGTATATATGAAGATTTCACCTTCTATGCGCTGCCAAGCTCTGCCGTACAGTTTGAGGGCTTCAAGGAACCGTTTGTGCTCTGCCTCAGTCCACCGCTCCCTCTGCTTTGTGATTGTATATGGCTTTCTCACCTACAAACAACACCAAGGAAATGTTGATTCTTTTACCACACATCAACAGGCACATCCATGAAAAACTCACCTTTATCACCGTTTCCTCACCAGAAGAATTCATCTCCATCTCCAATTCCAGGGAAAAAACAAAAATAGACAAAAGCGTCGACAACTGGTCGCTTTGTCACTTGGAGTTGAGGTTTTCCACAAACAACAGTGATCCTCCTTCCATGTCTCCAGCACGCTGGACCTGACACAAGTGGTATCTCATACCATCTCCTAGACCTCTATATCACACCAACACACCAAATTCTTCAAATTTGTGTGCCCAACCCCACAAAAGAGCAGCCAAATTAGTGTTACAAACTAAAGGAAAAACCTAAGGAACTCATGACTCTACTCGTGAATTGAACTTGGATCATAATCAAAAGGGTAGACTCCACTCACCTACTTGAATTGATCCAGTTTGCATCAATCTGCAAAATAATGCATCATGGCATTGTTAGGGAAATAGGAACTTGATATATTGCATAGCCCAATAGGCAAATATATAGTACAATAGTCTTGGAATACAAGGCAAGAGGAGGAATCCTAATCCAATACAAATACAATATGGAATATGGAATATATCAATCCTACTATATCTCTAACACCCCCTCCCCCTCAAACTCATGGTGGATCAACAACACTGAGTTTGGAGAGATAGAAGTCATGCTGTGCTCGAGTTTGTGCCTTCGTGAAGAAATCCGCTAACTGTAACTTGGACGGCACGCACTTGAGAGTAATCACCTGATCCTGCACAGGAGAGCGCACAAAGGAAGCATCGACACCAATATGCTTGGTGAGCTCATGCTTCACAGGGTCACACGCAATGCTGATAGCACATGTACTGTCTGACAAGAGAGGAGTGGGTGTAGTGACAGAGACATCAAAATCCTTAAGCAACCACCGTAGCCAAGTCACCTCTGCTGTCAAAAGAGCCATAGCGCGCAACTCAGCCTCCGCACTCGAACGGGAAACTGCAGTCTGTTTTTTCGTCTTCCAGGCAATGAGAGAACCACCAAGAAAAACACAATAAGCAGAAAGCGACCGGCGATCCGAAGGATCACTAGCCCAGGTAGCATCCGAGAAGGCCTGAAGCTGTAACGAACTGGAGCGCGGAAAGAAAAGACGGCGAGAGATAGTCCCCACGAAGATATCGTAGAACGCGAAGTAGGTGACTGTAGTGAACCGAAAGTGGGAGCAGAAACGAAACTGACTCAGAAGGTGAACGGGATATGAGATATCCGCACGAGTGACAGCTAGATAGACAAGACTCCCAACAAGATGACGATAGCGTGTCGGATCAGACAGAGGCTCACCATCAGAAAGCGCGGAGGTGGACATTGAGCTCCATCGGAGTCTCAGCAGTGCGCTCATCAGTAAGAGCAGCACGAGCAAGAAGATCATTAATGTACTTCTCTTGGGATATAAAGAAACCATCAGGGGTAGAAGAAACATCAATGCCAAGAAAGTAGCGAAGAGGACCAAGATCAGACATAAGAAACTGCTCACTAAGACGAGTCTTCACGAAGGCAATGTACTCAGAGTCATCACCAGTGATGATCATGTCATCGACATAGAGAAGAAGAAGAGTCCGACCACGGGACGAAAGGTGGACAAAGAGCGCGGGATCATGATCACTTACCGAGAAACCAGCAGCGGTGACTACTGAGGCAAAACACTCAAATCAGGCACGAGGGGCTTGCTTAAGGCCATAAAGAGAGCGACGAAGACGGCATACCATGCCGTCAGGAACAGAAATACCCAGGTGGTGGCTGCATGTAGACCTCCTCACGCAACTCGCCATTAAGAAAAGCATTCTTAACATCAAGCTGAGAGACAGACCAGTGACGAACAGAAGCCACAGCAAGAAGGGTGCGAACAGTGGTCATGTGGGCCACAGGGAGCAAACGTCTCGTCGTAGTCACGACCATGCTCCTGCTGAAAGCCACGGGCCACAAGACGAGCCTTGTAGCGCTCAAGAGAACCATCAGATCGAGTTTTAACCTTGTAGACCCACTTACAAGTGATGGGACGAACACGAGGAGGAAGGGAAACAAGATCCCACGTGTCAGTGCGCTCAAGAGCAGCAAGCTCCTCTGCCATCGCATGCTGCCATTCTGGATGAAACAACAGCATCACGATAAGAAGTCGGCTCGAGAAGAGCAGCGCCAGAAAAACCATAGCGATCAACAGCCGGACGCGGACGGGCGCGCAAGCCATAGGTAGGAGGAGGCGGTGCAGCACCATTAGAAGGGGATAAAACGGTCGCGGAGGATGGCTCATCAGAAGAAGATGACTCATCAGGAGAAGATATCCCGCTAGGAGAGGGCGACACATCAGGATCTGCAACAGGCGGACGACGAGTGTAGTGGAAAGGTAAGGAGGGAATAATGCAAGGAGGAACCACCGAAGGAGCCTCAGGGGACGAACAAGGTGGTGACGGCGGTGTGGTGTCCATAACAGGAGTACGGGCAGGCATAGTGGGAGGGGTGGACGAGGGCAAGACACTAGTGATAGGTGTGTCAGGAAAAGTCAAAAAAGAAATATTCTCAACAGAGAAAATCGAAGGAGAAGAGGGACGCGGATAGAAAGGACAAGACTCATCAAAAGTCACATCCCGAGAGATCCGCATCCGATGACCGACAGGATCCCAACACCTATAGCCCTTGTGCTCATCACTGTATCCTAAGAAGACACACTCAATGGACTGAGCAGTCAGTTTGGTGCGTTCACGGGGGGCGAGGAGAACGTATCAAACACAACCAAACAAACGAAGCGCAGAGTAGTCAGGAGAAAGACCACGCATGTGAATGCGCATGTGGGCGACAAACTCGGTGTAGTTAACACCGTCAAAGATCACCGAGCAACGAGGAATGGAAACGAAGCCCGACGACGAAGACATTGTACCTTTTTTTTGGTTGCTTACGAACCGAGAGACGCGTTACTCTGTTCTGAGCTCAGAACAGAGCACGCGGGGGCAGCGGCGCCCGTGAGCGCCGGGCGGCGGGTGACGGCGGCCGGCGGTGGGCGGCGGCGCAGGCGGGGGGGGCCGGAGAGGCGCCGGCCCGACCTCAGCCGGCGGCGAGCTCGGGCAGCGGAGCCGGGGAGGCCGGCAGGCGGCCGAGTGGCGCAGGGGAGCGGCCGGCAGGGGAGGCCGGCGGGCCAACGGTCGCGCGGAGGCAGGGGCGCCGGGGAGGGCAGCGGGCGGACGGGCCAGCGGCCGGACGGACGGCCAGGGAGACCGGCGGTCGAGGAGGCCGGCGGGCGGACAGGCCAGCGGGAGGACAGGCAGGGGAGACCGGCGGTCGGGGAGGCCGGCGGGGGGCCGGGGAGCCGCAGCTGGGCGGAGGCCGACAGGTGGCCGGAGTGCGTGAGGGGGCGGCGGTGGAAATAAGGAAATTAAAACCCTAATCGCTCTGATACCATGTTAGGGAAATAGGAACTTGATATATTACATAGCCCAATAGGCAAATATATAGTACAATAGTCTTGGAATACAAGGCAAGAGGAGGAATCATAATCCAATACAAATACAATATGGAATATGGAATATATCAATCCTACTATATCTCTAACAGGCATGACACCATTTTAAAAATAATAAATTAAACCCCACCTCCAAAATTTAAATATTGCAGGTATTGGATGAGAGCACAAAGCTTCATTTTGTTCCTAAAATCAGGCATTGATTGACTAAGAAAACTTGAAGAATTCTGCAACTAGAAGAATAGCTTGATCTAACAATCCCAGGAACAGCACCATTCCACTCACCTACTGAAAACCTCAATTGCAGTCGGTCTGTTGCACACAATTGAGTCAGCAGAGTTTAACCTTGCTCCTCTCTTTATCTACAACTCTAGAATCAGATTAAAACTGGCAAGTATTCAGATTATGCAAACATTCCACAGAACGAATCACATCTGGCTCACCACAAGCAATCCAGCTCACCTGCTAAGGACAAACACTTCCTATAACCTGCGAAAACAACAAAATCCACATTATTAGTACCTTGTTCCCAACAATTTCCAGTCTTCAATCACAATTCATGATCAAACCTGCTGAATTTAACAATGGTTCCAGAAATAATGACAAACTTAGAATCTCAAAAGCTGAAAGATCATAGCTACCTCAAATAAACTGAGCTTAGAAGTTCAGTACTTTGCTTGAATGGATCCAGACCTCACAGCTCCAAAATGATTATGTATCCCCCCGAACACTTCCTACACTTGAAAGTTACTGAAATGAGATCAACCAAAGTAGTTTTATCAAACTCAAGAAACAGCATATTTGAGCCGCCAAAAAATTGTGCAGTTATGAGACTCACTGCTAGAATTGATCTGGTTTGCTGCTTGGGCTCCAAACCAGTTAAGTTGAACTATGGAATGATATATAGATAGCAACTCCAGAACATAAAATAACAATCAATCAAATTCCTTGTGCATTTTTATAAAAACGAATACGAAAACAAACTGAAGAACAAGCCCATAAAACATGAAATGATTTACTCCTTCATGTACTAACCAACTTCCCAAAAGCAACCAAAGAACAAGCCCATAAAACTTGTAATGATTTAGAACTGCATATACTAACCATGAGATGCAGTTAAGTTTTCGTCAGAAACGATAATTGGAATTACATTTGGTACTCGGTAAACTTTGTTTCTTTAAAAGCTAACTCAGCCTTTTTATTCCAATCAAACATTCCTTATTTATCATTCGATTTTGATGGTCTAGTCTTCTAAATTGATCTAAGATTGTAGGAGTACGAAGGCTTTGGGGGAGGTGGATGGTGCGTGGGCGCTGTTGTTGCCATGTGACAGGAGAGGATGAGAGACGGATGGGCGCAATAGGCGCAAGAGAAGGAGAGAAACTCCTTTTAGTCCTTGCTTGATTGTAGACCACATTCTATGTGTTTATATAGTAAACTTCTCTATCATCATACAACCTTATCTCTAATAGTCCTAACTGAGAACAACTCATATTAAATAGAGAAAGAGTAAGTCCCGCCTGTTTCTATGGACTAACCAGACCTAGGACATTGGCTCCACTGGACTAGCCGAGTCCAACACAACTTGAGCCCAAGTAACTACTCCAACTGGATACTTGCGAGGGCGGTGGCGTGGCCGACTTAGGCTCCAGGCACAACCAACTCAGGTTTGGCAGCCCTAGTCCTGGTCCAACTGCGGTATGCTAGCCCCCACATAACACCTCTCCCCTCCTTCAAGAAAAGCTCGTCCTCAAGCTTAAACCTGGGATAAAGAGCAGTGGACTCTTCCACGTCTTCCCAAGTCGCTTCACTCCTTGACTGTCCATGCCACTTGATCAGAACTTGTCTTTTCCCTCGTGCAATCCGACCGCGTACCGCCTATCCTAGTGAGGGCAGCACCTAGCCATTCTATATGGTCGGCGGCTTAGGAGGTGCTTCTGGAGTAGACCTGAGCATGGGTAGCCCGGCCTAAGCCTAGCTCGGGCTCAAGTTTTTGGCCCAAAAGCCCGAAATAAGCCTAAAGATTTAAAATATAATATTTTTATTTGAATTATAATTAAAATAATACTTTTTAATTTAAAAAATTATTAATAAAATTTAAAAAATATTAATGTAATAATTCTTAATTCAAAAAAGCTATTTTTTTTAGTTTTGGGCTGGGCTCAGGCTTGATGTTTTTAGGGCTTTTCCAAGCCCGGCCCGAGGTTTGCTTAGGTCTATTCTGGAGCCATGCCATGGAATCTCTTAAGCAGCCCAGCATAGAAGATATCATGGATCTTAGGGCCAAATGGAAATCGAATATGTTATGCCACATCACCAACAGAGTCAGAGTTTGTATGGCACGTGGAAATGTGGAGCGAGCTTTGCGTTGTGCAGCACAGGCAGAGATGTCTTTGGTCGGTGAATGCATGCGTAGCCACACCTAGTCTTACACTTGGAATGAATCTCCCAATAAATCTTTTAACAGTATTGCCAAGCATTACTCCATGATGAAGGCCAGCAAAGTAAGGAAGCTGGAAGATCGGGGCCGTTGATAATGCACTTAGTACTTCGAATGCCACGGCTAGCCTCCTCTTCCAGTGGGCCTTCTTCATGAGGCGAGTGAGTGGTGCTGCTATTGTGGCATGGTTTTTGATGACCTTGTAGTAATAGCCCACAAGCTGCGTACGGCATGAACTAACTCAGGCATCGGCCAGTCCTCCATGTCATGTATCTTCTGGACAATCCATCGCGACTCCATCCAACAAGATGATGTGCCCCAAATAAGACATGGACACGGCACCAGGACCTCTTCAACACCAAGTGGAGTTGGACAGCGTCTGGAAGATGATGTGGTTGTGGCGAAAATGCTCAGACGACGAAGAGTTTTATATCAGTAAGACACTATCACAAATGACAAAGGAAGGCACAGGTTATGCACTCATCGGTCAGGGCGAAGGCAGTCGCCTCGGTGAGTGTGAAACATCCTTCTCTCAATGTTGGTTGGATGCATCCGGACTTGGTGGTAGCCAGAGTGCAAATCCAATTAGTGAAGAAGTGAGTACCCTTTAGTTCATCAAGAAGCTCTTTCACCACCGAGAAAGGGAACTTATCTTTGATGGCCTTTTGTTGAGCACCCGATGGTTGACACAAAACCACTAGGATTCATGGCCTTTCTTCACCAAGATTACTAGTGATGAGAAAGCTGACGTGCGAAGACAGATGATTCCTTGAGCTAGCATCTCATTGATTGTTGCTCGAGGTCGTCCTTCTAGAGTTGTGGGTAACGGTAAGGTCGTACGACAATGAATGTCATACCAGTCTTGAAGTGGATACAGTGATTGTAACACCGCCCCGAGGACGGTCTATGTGGCTCTGTGAAGAACGCAATGTGCACATCTAGGAGTGTGGTCATGAGGTCACAGTCGTCAATTGCGCAGGTGTGACCCACTAGGATGTTGTTGCCTTGTCATGCCACACCACCTAATAGCTAGCACACCAAAGATCATGGACAGGCGCGCAAAATCCCACATAATGGAACCAAGCGCACCAAGCCACCACAGGCCTAGAACGAGGTCAAAGCCACCGAGATGAATGGTGTAGCAGTTGATGTAGAACACCGTCCCAAATGTGCACGGGTAGCCCTTGGCAGAAGCCACTACTCATCAATCACTCGTTATTAGCGACAATCACACGCAGCCCTGCGCAGACAAGGGGATTCATCCATCTATGGTGGCAAGAGAGACAGTGAAATGCATGCTCTAGAACTAGCTCCCTCCTCCCCGGATGGCTGGCTTTGGCATGACCGTATGGGTGTGCAACTGTGATCCAAGGTGTCGCCCTAGATGCTAGTTTGGTTACCTGAGTAAGCGACCCGTTAAACCTATAATATTGTTCAATAACATTTTGCAAATTGTAACCAGGGCAATGATCCATTACGGGTATTCAACTGACTATTTATTCAAGAATACCTATTTTTAAAACGGTGCTCCTAGAATCCATGACAACAGCGGTGGCCCAAAGCAAGAAGCGTATCAACATAAGGAGGCCTATGTGAAGGTGGTTCGATAGAAGCGGAGGCCAACTTTGCGAAGTTGCTCGAAGAATAGAAACACGACGGTCCATCAAATTCAAGGAGGAGCCAACATGTTCTACCTTTCTTCCTCTCTACCTAATCTAGCTCATGGTATACTCCAATCAATGTGTGGTGATGACATGTGCTCTCCATGTACATTGATCTCCTACCATCCCCTCCCACACATTGGCTTCCCAAATTTGACGACTTAGGTTGATAAATGCATCAAAGGGGAAATTATGGACGTTGTCAGTGAAGATGTCGAATTTGAACTAAGATAAGGTTGTCTATCAGTGGCAGTTGTTGAGTCGTTGACTAATAGCCATTATGTAACAATATGTTGAAATAACACCTAACTTGTGTCCAAAAATGACCCTTGCTTGCCACATGACAAGCAAGTCCAAATAAATTTTGCCTGCTCATTGGCAAGTCCAAACTAATTCTTTTGAAAGAAAAAAACTTTGGCAAAAGGAACCACACTAGTTTGCGAATGTGACACCCTTTGCCATGCCATGGTACCGTTCATTATGTCAGTTGTTTTCAAAAATGAGTATGGTGGTGTTAATTTTAAAATATCATTAAGAAAATGGTTATTAATATTGTTCCATGTACCCTCGTATTCCTTCAAAATTACATAAATATACTCCCCCCCCCCAATACTAAATATAGGTCGTTTAGGAATTGATATGGCCTGCAAAGTACTACTTTGACCATGGAGCTGCGTTGGTACTCCACTTTACTAAAGTTTGTTCATAATATATGTTGAGGGAAAATATGGTATAATAAATCTAAAGAAAAGAAGATTGAAGGAGTACTGTGAGGATGTTACTATAAAGCGAAGGCTCCAATTTTTTCTAGACTCTAAACAAAAATTAAGGTGCGCAGCTCGCCAAAGTACTAACTGGTCATCTTTATGGTCTTACCTTAATTTCTACTCGAGTAATTCGGTCTATTTGACCTCATACTTTATTTGATTCCAATTCTAACTTAATTGATCGAGTGGCAGTTACGCTAGCAGTCAACTCCTAGACTCGCCGATGGACCTCTTCTACCTCAGCGGACAGTACAACTCTATGAGAGCGTCCATGCGTTTATCTTCGCTATCTCAACCACGCTATTAATGGTGATGCATTATGCCTGCGAATATATCTATGAGCTTACTTTGAAGCAAATCCACTAACTAACTAACTAACTAACTAGAGAAACAAAAAAAATGTTTACAGATTTGCCCCTACCTTAATCTACTTACGTTGCTGTAAGATTTATAATTTTTTTGAAAAAATAGGAGTAATTAAGCAAGCCTCTAATTATAATATAATATACGTTGTCATAATTATAAAGAAATATGTATTATGAAAGTATATTTCATAATGAATCTAGTAATAACTATGAATGCGGTAAGTATAGATAATTTTTATATATTGATGGTTAAAACAATCATATTTTATTCTTCGATCAATCCATTATAATTTTTAGCCTAATTTTAAAGAAACACAAGTACCTAGTTTATTAACTTCACTCACCTGCTTAAATAACTACATCAAGTTGCTCTCTCCCTGCATAGCAAATCGAGAAGTATAAATTACACACTTAAACAACTTCAGAGCATCAACAACACCGTATTAGGTTCAGAGATCTGAAAAAAGAAACACACCTCAAACCCACGAAGGCACAAAAACCTGAATTAACTAGTCGGCCCTATAGTTTTTTACCTGCAAAAATAGGACCAGGAAATCACTCCTCATTTTATCCCTAACCGCGCTAAAATGGACAGGAAATGAAACCTGCTAGAAGAAACCAACCTCGTATGCTAAGTGCTAAACGCGAGGAGCAGCACAGGTCAGTGAACGGCTACAGTTCAACCCCCTGAGAGTCTCAGCTTTTGCATCCATGATCCACTGGGAGCAGAGCAAGGCTATATTAAGCACCGAAAATACAGAGACCAAGTATGCGCAACAAATCGATGAAAAGTTCCCAAGTAATTCCAGTCACAAAACTACACGCAAAGAAAAGTGAAGCACGAAGATAGAGAGAGAGAAAAAAAGGAGGTATATAGTCTCAAGTTCATCGCGTCCAGTGAAGCAGAGCACCCAAATTTAGCGACTCGTAAAAAATCCTCGAAACTTGAACGGATTCTAGCTTAGCTTACCTTGGGCGTGCAGCAACCCAACCCAGCCCAACCGAACCGAATCCAAGTCACCGGCGGCCGCCTCGCTCCGCCGGCCTGCACCAACCCAACCCAACCCAACCCAACCCAACCCGCAAAACCAAATCAACCAGCAGTTCATCACGCAAACGGAAATACGGAATCCCAACCGGGAACCCCCAACCGCGCACCTCAGGCGACCGCCACGGCGGGCGGGCACCAGCGGCCTGGCCGACCGATGGCTTCAGGGAGAAGCTTCCCGGCCACCTCCTCCTCCGCTATGGGGATCTAGCTAGCCTGTGGCCGGCGCGCGAGGAAGGAAGGAAGGGTCGAGACGCGGGGTGCGGTGCGGGGTATCGCTGTTTGCTGCTGCGGGATGCTGCCCCCCCTATCCCTGTAGTGTATGCCCGAGAAGTCCGTGTTTGTGGCCGCGGGGACGTGGGGGTCGCTCTCGCGCCCCGCGAGAAATCTCAGCCACTATCTTTTCTTGTGGATTTCTCGCCCTCCTCCGCTGCAATCTTGCGACGACACCCTCCCAGAATCCCCAGAATCGCACACCCGCCCGCATGGAGTGGAATCCTGGTGTACTAGCTCCTATTGTCCACTCTCCTGCTCTATCTTTAGTAAAAAATTATCGGATGCTCCTTATGTGTTTTTGAGAGTGCTTTGCAAAAAAAATTTAGTGTGTATTATTGAGTTTTCTAGTGTCTACATATGTATCAGACATGTGTGCAATTTGCTCTAACTACCTTATGCCCATGTAGCAAAAGTTAAGAATTTTTCTTTTTCTTTTATTTTGTCTAAACCAGATCAACTGGTGATGGTTTTAATCCCGAGATTTCTCCTTCTGTCATGTCTTGAAGAGGCATCTCTCATAGGAGAGGAAAGTGATCAATTTGTATTAGCTCTTTTTCTCATAACAAGGTGTAAAGTAGCATATTCCTTGATCGTGAAGAGGTCAAAATACGTGTTGTCAATTGAGTACTTAAAAATAGAAGTGTTGATTTATATCTAATCTAGGCCACCTAGCGAGTGTTTCATCAACAGTGACATGGAGAATGCCAAATCAATTACACTTCATCTATATTTGCATTGTACTCGACAATTCTAGCATCTTCCAGAAAGGGTCACTGTTCTTACTTTCAGTTGTGTAGAAGTAATTTCAGAAGAAAAACACTATTCAACATTACAGGATCTGTACTTAAAATAACAAACTTCAGAGGAGCCTAAAGACAAAACACAAAAAGGACGCAGTCAATAATAATAGTTGAATATTTGCGGTCGGAGATGGCCCAAAGTGGCCTTTCCCGTGGGGCCCACGGGGGGGGCCAGCTGGCGACAATTTAGTGGCCGTCCCTGCGCTTTTTCCATGAGGCCTCCCCAAGCCTGTGGCCGCCCGCGGTCCACCCGCACCGCGCGCTCTCTGCAACAGCCATCCGAGCCGTCCGTCCCATCCAACATCCCCCTCCCAGCCGTCCGATCTCCCAGGGAAACTTGTGGATGGCATCGCCTGGGTGATACGGACGGCCCAGATTCCCCGGGCGTCACGTCGTGCGGCGATGCGGGGCGCTGCGGGAGAGGTGGGCCCAGCGCGTGGGGCTGAGGGCCGCTTTTGAACTTGCGGCTGTGGTAGAAAAGCGCATGGGAGGCGGGACCCACATGGCCCACCGCGTGTGAGTGGTGCACCTGGACGCCTGGAGAGGGAGGGCTTGGAGGCGCTCCGTCCCGTTGCTCGCTCTGTCCTCTCCTGTGGGGCCCACCAAGTGTCTGCGTCTACTCGACGTGACGTGGCGCTGCCCTTTGTTTATTCGACGCGTACGCTCATGAGGGGAGATGGCAAGTGTCGAACGCTGGGGCCTAGGGATTACGGAATACTAGTTGGTTTCTCTAGTCATGTTTGTCACAGATTCTCAAAACGTTGAAAGAGAAAAACCATAAGAATTAGGGCATGTGGCTGTTGGCTGGCTGTCTGGAAAAGCTGCTGTGGCTGTGGGAAAGTGAATATATGATTTTTGGTTGACCTAAATAATCTACAGCATTTTGGAAAATGAGCACTGAAGCTTCAGCATATTGCAAAAAGCTGACAGAAGGCAGCTTTTCCAAACAGCTGAATTTGCACTACAAAGCCCACAGTTACCGTTAGCAAAAGCTGCTGAAAAGCTGGCCGTTTGGTTGGGCTGCAGCTTTTTCCAGTGAAAAGCTGTTGAAAAGCCCAACCAAACACCCCCTTAGACACCATGATATGTTGTGTTTTTTAAGAACTAAAATTATAAAAATAAATACTAAAAGTTATTTAGTTGGATTAAAAAAACACAGGAGTTCTTTTACTTGTTTGATGCATGTCATAGTTGTTATAAAAACCAAAAAAAATTCAAAAAATTAAACTCAGTAGAAACTTACCTTCAAAACAAAGTGTAAAGTGACATATAAAAAAAAGATTCTAAGATTTCTAATCCTACCAGGGTTCACTAGAGGTGCAAATTTGGCTTCATACATGGCGAGGTTGACCATGCGTGGTCTCTAGTCTACAAGGCTCACATGTCATAGAAGACTTCTTTAGCTGCTTCTTCGTATTCATGTAGCATCTTCTTTTGGTAAGGTTGAGCAAAACAATAAAATGCTTTTGCTGGTGACTAGGATGGCACATTGGCATGATGAACCTATCGAGTAGGATGTCACGTTAGTATCTTCTTCATTAAGTGGGCTTCACTGACCGCGTTGGCATGGTGAACCCACTATGTAAGCGCTTAAAGCTAGTGAAATCAGGTTTAGAACTATGAACCTGTTTAAAATAATTTAGGGAGGTGAATATGTAGTCTCAAAGTTGGTTGACTAAGTGATTAGGACACATAAGTTTCAAGACCGTGAGTATATTTTACTCGTTAAATTATGCTGGTTACATGTATTTTCCCTAACATCCACCACTAGTTCTACAAGTCGGAGTGATTGAATGCAGGGTAATACTGGTTAGGAAATTTTAAAATTCTTTTATAGTTGGAAATTATATGTATGAGTCAATAAAATATGTGAAACTTAATCTAGAATTATGATACTAGAAGAAAAATGATACATTGAAGGCCATAAAAACTCTATCACCATGGAGATTGGGTGCTAGAGTTTTCATCACCACTTTGCCGATAACCTTTCTTTTCCAACGGTCTTGCTAACATTGAGTTGGTGGTGGACTCGTTAACAAAGAGATTCCTCGAATTCTTTGACCTTTTATGTCTGTTTTCTATAGGTCTGCTTGCTTTATTAGATTTCCTTTACTACCTATGGTATTTCTTATGCCATATTGAACAGACATACCTGGAGGACAAAGTTAAACCTACGTTGGAGATTGCCGGCACCCCGAATTGAATAATGTTAGACCTCCTCTGGTTTTTTTCAAAAACTAACATAGTTGTTGAGGTGTATGTCCTCATTCTATTAATACATAGCGATTCTTGGCCATCTATTTTCTATTGTTGTAATCATCAGTTGTTATACTAGTCTACCTTAAAAACGTTTCATGTCATTTTAAGTTTAATAATTTTTTTACTTTATTTTCATTATATAATTTAACTATTTTTATGGGCTATTTAATAAACCGCCACACTGTTTATTTATCCTTTTATTTTGTGTACGCAGGACAAACACCGTACAAATCAAAATTTCGACCGTATTCGGTAATGTTCCAGAGGGAGAGTGCACCGGACGAAAGGGGGCCACCAACTAAACCCTAGCCAAGCGGGGCAGCAGAGCGTGCCACTCCCTTCTACTGCCTAGCCCCACCAGAGCTTGGCCACCATTGCCCCTTTGCAAGTAGATCCGTAATGCCTCCGAATAGACCCCTTCAGAGTTTCGCTTACATATACAGAAATCTTCGCATCAAAACGGAGGGAGAAGTGTTCGAGAGAGAAAAGACAGAGGCTGCCGACAACCACAATTTCCATCTCCAATGTTCGAGACAGAAAACTTTTGGGATTGGTTCGTGTCTTGGTGCGTTCAATAATGGAATCAATATATCATTTGTTTTTTATGAATTGCATGATATGTGAGTAGTCCATCGAGACTACTTGGTGTATAAATTATCTATGTAACATTCTCTATTTATGTGTGATGGCCATTCATCTTCGACGTCATCACTTGTTATTATGATTAACATCCATCTTCAACGTAATCAATAATTTGCATAGGATTAATTTTATACATGTTATGTCTTTAGTATTTTTATTTGATTATGTGTCATGAATTGATCGTGCATGACATTTGCTGATATCATTTGTTGGTAAGTATGGAGGATGAGGTAGAGCAGCCAACTATGTGGTCATTTTTCGTATTTTGCTAGCGAATTTATTAATATTGTTCCAGCTCATGCCTTAATGAATGTCTCAAATTAGTGGTTGGACAAATAGTAGAATTAGTTCTATCTACTACTAATAATACTAGCATCTCATTTGTTTCTTGCAAATTCATAGCGGATACTTTCACATTGAATAATCCCTATTATTTGCGTGAAATTGCTACTAGTGAACATATATGCCTTAATTTTAGTCATTAGAACATCTCTCATCATACTCATAGTAAGTTTATATTATCTATTTTTTATTTATTCTGAAATATATCTTATTTCCTAGTTCAAGTAATTACTCTTTTTAAATATTTATTACATCCTATAAGTTCAATACTCTTTGAGCAAGTCACTTTTCATTTGTTTTAGAGTGGATTTTAGACTTAGGTCCAATTGAGATTAAACACTGCCTCTTTATGGGTTTGACTCTTTCTCGTTCAAAAAGCTATAATTGATCATGTGCACTTGCAGGATATCAATTTTCACTGTACTAACAGTGAAATAGATGAATTTCGTAGAGAATTCAAACAATGGCGATGAAACAATCACAAGAAGGAGAAAGTTACGGCGAAGCTGGTTGTAAATTCCTTAATCACAACAAAAGAATACAAGGGATGCTCGCTCTTTCAGAGTTCTCTCCAATCATTCTGATCTCTCATGTTTTTACGGAAATCTAGTGCTAATGAATAACCTAGCTCTAATCCTATAGAATGATGCTTCTACTTGCTTTGGATGAGATTTCGCATTTTGTTTGATTCGGTTGTGTTCGCCATGACCATGGCTCGTAGCCTTTTATAGTCCCCCTTCGATCTCCTCCAAGGGAGAGCAGGATTTGTATGAATCCTTGTAGTACATATTTCCATGTCCTAATGGGATTATATATGAGTCACCTTCAATAAAATTAACAACAATATTAAATCAAGAGTCACTAGCCCATATATCTGGGTGGTAATGGTTGTTCTCACGTTTCTTCCTTACCATATAGTGTGAAAGCAAGGCACTTGTGTACGTTAATATAAAACAAAGGGTATTTTAAAAAGCATACAAAAATAAATAATAAAATTGACCATGAAATTAACATTAATTGATTCTTATTTAAAGTTTATTCAATTCGCTTGTTTCTCGCTAGGTTAAATGGTTTGGATCCGTCTAGATTGGTGACTGTATTTTAGGAGTTCCAGCATTTCTCTTATTGAGTGTGGCCCCATGTTTGTTCCATCTTACGATGCTGGAGGCACGTGCAAAGGGTAACGGAGCAGATGATGTTTTAGTTTGACTCTTTATATTCGGTATTGCTATAATCCACTGGCTATGGCTTTTCTTTGCATTCACCGTAAACAATTGAATTTATGTAGAGTTTATCTAATTCGCTTGTTTCTCGCTTGGTTAAATGGTTCGGATCTGTCTAGATTGGTGACTGTATTTTAGGAGTTCCAGCATTTCGTTTATTGAGTGTGGGCCCATGTTTGTTCCATCTTACGATGCTAGAGCCACGTGCAAAGGTTAACGGAGCAGATGATGTTTTAGTTTGACTCTTTATATTCGATATTGCTATAATCCACTGGCTATGGCTTTTCTTTGCATTCACCATAAACAATTGAATTTATGTAGGAATCGGTAAACATTCCCGGGTTTCAAACAGCGGGTAATTAAACATGAAAACAAACCGCTAAAGTCTAGGCCACCTAGATAGCCGCAAGGTTGCCCAGAGTTCATTAAACGATACTGACAGGTCGGTAGCCAGACTAGATGGTTGGCAACGAGACGGAGGTGATACTAGAACCAGTGGATGAATGGCCAAAAAACATCCGCTAGATAGGTCGGCCGGCAATGGACTGCTGCGCAGCGTAGTGGAGACTTAACATGTATGTATTGGAACGAGACGGAGATGATACTAGAACCAGTGGATGAATAGCCAAAAAACATCCGCTAGATAGGTCGGCCGGCGATGGACTGCTGCGCAGCGTAGTGGAGACTTAACATGTATGTATTGGTTTTCGCACCGAAACCATGATGTATCCGTACTCAAAGTTCAATTTTATGTTTTGGAATTTAAAAACAGACTTATTATGATAATTTTAGACTTTTTAAATCATTTTTATCAACTTTATTGATTAACAAAACAATATAATGAATTGAATGATCCGAACGAAACACGAGTAACACAGATCCCTAATAAAATAAAAGTTACATCAAGATCCTTTGAAGTCCTCATCTCTAGCCCCGTGTTTTGCATCTCGGCGATCCTCTAAACCTCCAGTGAAGAAACTGTAGAACGCAAAACCTGTATAAGCTGGACTAAACTTAAAAGTTTTCAATAACCACATGCGCCCGCCTCAATAGGTCAGAACTTAAAACCGTTAAACGCACGGTTCCCGAGGACACACTCCTTGCAAGGTAGGATGCTAAACCGCTGCTTGGTCACTGTATCGTTGGGGGAGAACACCGAGAGCACGAAATGATGGAACAGGAGAACCACAAATCAGAACAAACTCGAAACCACCCTTGTTGCCATCACGCCAAGTCAGACTAAAAGCTGGACAACAATCCATCAGACTGAGAACCGTTGATCTGCGAGACCAAAACATCACTGCTCCTTAGTGTCGATCGTGATGACCACATCAAAATAGTGATAGAGTCAGGAGACTTTTATTCTTACTATATCGCCTCCACCATCAGGACGCTATCGCTAAGGATAAATAGACTTAATACGAAAGAAATCTAGTCTACACGTTAAATATTGATTCAGAATTTTTCCTTGCCTCTCGACATCGAATGGACTCGCCGGAGACGAGGAGAAACTACGAAAGACACGGAAGAAAAAAAACAGCAACGGTGGTCTGTTGTGTTTTCCCCGTGGGCAATTTCAGACTTTAAGATCGCGCGCTGCACAGAGGGACACACCAGCAAGTCCCGATGCTGTATCACAGAAAGAAGGAAAAAAGCAAGTCTCGATGCTCTCTCGAGAAGAAGCAAGCCATGTTGCGGCCCAGAGAAGAAAACTGGAAAAGAGAAAGAGGGGAGCAACGGCCCAGTTCCACGTACCGTGACGGCATGTGCCCGAGAGAAAAAAGCGAGCAAACGGCACGGTGCCACCAGCATGGCACGGCCCAGTGCACTCGAGAACCGGAGATGCTAGCTAGCCCGAATGCCACGCGCGGCCCAGTTGAGCTGCTGCCCGCGTGCGACCGTGATGTAGCTGCAGGTTACGATCACGTCGTGCATGGGCTCCGGTTCCCTGGCCTATCTATCCGTTCTCTTGGCCCGGTTAAGTTAGCCACTTTGTGTAGGTCTGTCAAGCTACCCATAACGTCTCTTGACTCGTCAAACCGAATAAACGAAACGACTTGTATGATCAGTCGACGTTCTCCATGAAAAACACAGCTCGATCATCTTCTAGCGATGGAAGTTAGGTCGACTGGTCAAACGGAAACCAGAACAAAATCTTCGTCAAAATAACGGCTACCATTCACTGAAATTTGCCTACCTCCCCTGCTAGTCCACATCGACTTTTTAGTTCAAATTTCACATGATTCTATGTTCTTTTTTATATGACGGTCCATCTACCTAGTTTTTCTTAAAACATTCCACGACACCATTTGTACTTCTTAAAACTTTCCACGACCATTTGCAGGGATGAAGTTAGAATTTTTTTTTGCCTGATACACAATAGCAAGCTGGCTGCACAAATGGCTTGGATTGCAAGGTGGATTTTTAGACTTGCTGCACCTTTTTTAACCTAACCTAATGCACATGGCAGTTCTAGGGCCTAATTACTTATAATTTTTTTTAACCCTGATGGCTGTTCTCATATTAAGTACAATACACGGGTTGATTATAGAGATCGAACTCGAATATACATGAACGAACCACCCTTGCATCCCACCAATAGGCCACATGCACATCTTTTGCTCCTACAACCTAGACCTGATCATGAGTCTGATCGGGCCAGAAAGGCTGGCCTGAAAGCCCAAAACAAGCCCAGAAAGTTAAAATATAATATTTTAATTTTTGAAAATGATAAAATTAATAATTTTGAAAATGCTATTTAATTTTTTTAAATGATCAGATTAATACTTTTGAATTAAATAAACTTTTTAAATATACTTTGGGCTGGGCAGGGCTCGGGTTTGGTGTTTTTAGGTCGGGCTTTTTCAAGCCCAGCCCGCCCCTAGGTATGATCAGGTCTACTACAACCTAACTAGCTATTTTGTCAGTGCCAAACTTTTTCTCCCCACATAACATTTCATGAATAGAGAGAAAAATGGTAACACCGTGGAGTTACAGGTGAAAGCCAAATATATAGGCTAGCGGACTTGTACTCAAAATCAAGCCATGTTGTGAAAAACATTAAGATGAACTTTAGTTGCACTCAGATAGATGTCCAAGCATCAAATAAGTCTCCATCGATGACACCAGCTATAGTTTGATTTGTTCTCTTGGTTTGTTTGTTTGCTCGATCAGGAGTACCTTTGAAATATTAGGTTCACCTACTGCACTTCACCAAACATCTGAAGGCGACACTGCTCCGACCTTTCACTTGCCACCTTATGATTTGACTGGAGAAGATCAGTTGAATCTTATGTACGTTTTGAAATCTTCCATATGATTTGATTGGAGAAACAAGTTGAAATCTTTAGGTATAGGTTTTGAGGTCTCGAATTTTTTTTCCTTGTATATTTGTTTGGAAGATGTGGTTAACAAGTATAAGGGCCTGTTTGGTTGGGCTGTGGCTGTTGGAAAAGCGGCTGTTGGCTGGCTGTATGGAATAGGCGGCTGTGGCTGTTGGCACGGAGTCTGTAAGTTGCGGGTGTTTGGTTGGGCTGTAGCTGTTGGCTGTTGTAGAATGAAATGTCCAAAATACCCCTAAAATCAACCGTAGGCCAAAATTATAAAATCAAAAATAAAAAATACAGAAAATAAAAAATACAGATATAAATAAAAAAATAAAAAAAATATAAAAATGGCCTCTCGGGGGCATCGGCCACCAGCCCACCACAGCCTCTCCAGATCCGCTTCTCCCCCCGCCGGTCCCTCCCCGCCGCCGCCTCTAGCTCCACCGAGCCCGGTCGCCGCCCTCTCCTCCACCCCTCCCGTGAGCTTGTCGCGCCGCTCGGATCTCCAGTCCCCACCGCCTTGGAGCCTCCTCCTCGCCCGCTCCACCGGAGCTTGCCTCCTTACCGCCGGTCCACCACCACCCCACCTCCGGCCCCGCCCTAATCCCCCGAGCCGAAGGCCTCCGCCGCTCGCCTTTCCCTCCCGGAGCACCACCACCCGCCGGAGCTCCGCCTCCTCCCTCCCTCACCGCGCCACCCCGGATCCCAAAGCTCCCAAGCCCCGGCCTCTCTCCCCTCGCCGTGCCACAGCGCCGAGCTCGGTAAGCCTCGCCTCGCCGTCGCTTGCCCGGGGCCTCGCCGCCGGTGGCGCCTCGCCCCCGGCCTCTTCCCGTCGGATCTCCAATCCCCGCCGCCTTGGAGCCTCCTCCACGCCCGCTCCCCCCGAGCTCCCTCCCCCCCGGCCTCTTCCCGTCGGTCGTGGAGGCGGAGATGGAGGAGGACGACGGACGGCGGGGACGCCGGGCGGACGACGGCGCCGGGGACGTGGATCCGGTCGGCGGTGGAGAAGGGGATGGAGACGAGGAAAGGGCAATTGGCTGTTATTTTGCTTCAACTTGGAGGGCACTTCACTGGAGCTTCAAGTGCACAGTGGCTATACCCTGCGGGAAGCTGCCTTGGGGAAGCTTTTGCGCGTCTGTGAAAATGAACGTCGCCCGGCAGCGGCTGTTGCCAGTAGCTCGCCCGGAAGCTGGCCGTTTGGTTTGGCTTTAGCTTTTGGGAGGGAAAAGCTCCCCCAAAAGCTAAACCAAACAGCCCCTAAATGGAGGGCTTTGACTGATGTGTTCCCCTTTTCCCATGTGATGTTTGGAACAAATAAGTGCCAAATTCTAGTCTATTCTCGTGTCATATTTTCTAAAATGGGGTTTGATCGGATTGTTTTTCTCAACTAGCAGGAGCTCTGCAATTCAAGTTTGATCGTATTGGAATTATATATTTAAAGAAATTTTACCAACCTCCGGAGAAATATTCAAGTATTCGTGCTGGAGAAAAAAAGAAGATTCAATTTACCTTACTTTGCTTTCCCATTCATACATGGACTTCCAGTATTCGCGTTGGAGAAAAGAAAAGTTTCGATTTAGCTTACTTTCCTTTCCCAGTTCATACATGGATTTAAATGTCAAAACCTGTCCCTCCAAGGCTCCAACTATATATATTAGAAATTTGTGTGTTTATCCTTCTGAGAGAACAAAAAGCTTTAAATGACCAAACAAATGCATGATTTGATTACTAAATATTGTGCCATTGAACGAATATTTTAGTAAATTCACCTTTATCTATGAAAGCAGTCATCCAAACACCTGCATTTCACCTTCCAAAAACCCTAGAAACCTGAACGGTGAGCTATGTGAGTATCATATGAAATCGTTCTCCGAAATACTCCTAATTTCAACAAGCTGATGGTGGCTCATGAATTTTATTAATCTAGCTAAAAGCCTTCATCTCCTGTCACAGAACTATAGAAGCGATCAGCCATGAGAAAACAAGAGTAGCATTGCAGCAACCGTTTTGGAGTTGGTCATCTGTCAAAAGCCAAAATAATTGATCTAGCAACCAAACCGAGTCAGATCTTGCATACATAAATAAGGACAAGTATTCTTTTTTCTCTTATTCGTAGACTGAAGTGCACACCTGAAGACTAAAAAAATGTTGTCAGCCAGGGTAGTTACGCTGTCGGTTTCCTTAATCCAAGTTAACAAGAATTTCAATCCATTTATTTTCCATTTTTGAGGAAAACAGTAGGAAAGCATCCTATAGAAAGAGTTAACAACTGTACAAAAAGAAAGATAAGAAAAGGGCAACCAGATAAGGAGATTATGACTGAATAACAAGTCCAACCAACATCATTTAGTCCACCGCACTATGAGCAACTGATTAAGACTTTGTGTTGAAGCAAAAGCAAAAAAAAAGGAGATTAGTTAAGCCGTTCTGGCTAACTAGCTTAGGTTTGATTTGCCTGTCTGCCATATCCCTCGGTCGGTTACCATGTCGCCATATACCTGCATGCATGCGAACGGCGATTGATTGTGTGGTCACCATCGACGATCGATGTGTATTTGTGTTTTCAGGGCCCCATGATATCTAGATTGGTTGATGCATGTGTCTAGCTACCTTTCGATTCTTGGATCGAGAAATCGTGTTTATGCCATCTGCCACACGTCATGCTTCCTTCAGATTGTCGAAACCTACCTACTCCATTTAATTAGTACTATGCTTCTTCTACAAGTGTGCCTTGGAGATAGATTACCACAGTAGTTCAGTTTACAGGAATGAGCAAATTTCGGGGCGGCTAGTACCCAAAAGCCACTTGCTATATATATGATGTCGCTTTCTTGCTTGGTGCCTGCGAGGCAGAGGATGATCTTGCTTGGTGCGTGCAATGCAGAGGATGATCTTGCTTGGTGAATGCAATACAGAGGATGAATCCAACTGTTTTTCTTTTTTGTACTTTAAAATTAGGACCTAGCATCTTCATGCGTAGCGTAGAGGTAAACCAGGATTCGAAAAAGGGACGGAAATCAATCAATAATCGGCCAAAATCCTGAATCTAGCATGGTTATAATTCTTTCGAACGCGGTCCGGTAAACCTTGTAGAAACCGTGCGCTTTTCACATCTCTGTTCATAGCGATGTATATATGCATTAGAGGCTAATGCATAAGTTTGGCTCATTAGATCTTTAAATTTTTCAAATTTAAATTAGGTTTTCAAAGCACTGGACCAGTTCAATTTGGGGCCAGGAACCAGCGGTTTACAGCCTCAAAATGGTTTTGTAGAATTAACCATGACACTCGCAAAATAATAATACTTAACCATGTGGTTTATACAATCGATAGATCTAAATGTTAATGTCGATGTATAGGGTAGCATTTAGGTAAAACAACTTGTGATTGGAATGTTGATACCATGATCAACAAGCTTTTCAGTCTGTGGATATAAGAGCAATTAGGTGACATGCATGCATGCCGAAAGGTGGGACTACTACATCTTTTTGGTAGAAAGAGAAGGGAGGTGAGCTCAGGAAAATGTCGAGAGGAACCCATGAGCTAGCTTATGCACTCTCACTAAATTAAGAGAAAATAGTACTCCACCCACTGTGTGTGAATGTCGCAAAATGAAGTCCACACAAACAACGAAAATTACAGCGAATCAGGTATCTGCACTATGCAATACTGGGAGTCGTATTTAATCTGTGATCGTCAGGGTTAATCATGAAAATTATTTTTTGGCAAAAGAAATTCCAGACCCAAAGTTTTATGATGAATGGTGAGTGAAACTGGGGAAAAAGGCAAATCTAGCCCCCGCCGAGTGGCAATGGCAGATCTAGCCCCCGGCGGGGGGCAAATTCATTTTTGTCACCACGACGCGCTGGGCACGCGACACGTGTCATTTTCGCGGATCGGGCCCGTGACGGGCCGAAATCGCGCTCTGAGCCCGCGACGGGGGTGGGCCGCGCTCCTGGGCCGCGACGGCCCGCTCGTCGCGCTCCTGGAGGGCGAGGATGGCTAACGCCAGCCATCGTGGCGTGTGTTTGAGTCAGCTAACGCCACGGCCAATGGCGTTCGGCCCTAGCCGCCGAACGCCACGGTTACTGGCGTTTGCCCGGCCGAACCAAACGCCACGGGCTCTGGCGTTAGGCAACCGAAGACTTCGAGATTGGCTTCTGCCCTCGCGAAGTGGCAGGGGCTTCTGACACCAGCGCGAACGCCAGAACCCGTGGCGTTTGGTTCTACCGAGAAAACGCCAGTCACCGTGGCGTTTGGTACTTCGCCTGTCGCGCATGCGGGCCGCGGCCCACTCTGTCGCGGATGGGGGCCGCGGCCCACGCCGTCGCAGGCTGAGGGCGCGATTTCAGCCCGTCGCGGGCCTGATCCGCGAAAATGACACGTGTCGCGTGCCCAGCGCGTCACAGTGACAAAAATGAATTTACCCTCCGCCGGGGGCTAGATCTGCCATTGCCACTCGGCGGGGGGCTAGATTTGCCTTTTTCCCGTGAAACTGAGATTGGGTTTCATTGTACCCGGTGGTAGGTGGCTAGTGTTAGGTAAAGAAAATGATGTTTATGGCGAGAGAGTGTGAGTGTGTGCGGTGCCATGTCCTACCAATCATTTTCTCCACTCGTGTCAAGGTGTGCGAGGAGGGGTTGGACAGCAAAAGTCTCGCACGCACACACAGAGTAGACCACCAAACCACCGAGAATGGGTCCCACGAGTCCTTGCTACGTCTACACACAAAACCCCCCTGAAGGGATTCTCTTGAGAGCAGGAAATTTACCGGAATTTCTTTACTAATGCAAACATATTTGAGTCTATGTCATGGTTTATTTGTCGTCTCATGGTCCTCGCAACAAGTAACTTGATGGCGATTATTCATGATCTTGCACCCTAGATTTATTTACTAGTGCAAATATATTTGAGCTCAACTTTCATAGGATTCGGAAAAAATTATGGCATCCCAAATAGGGCGTCGTTTTTTAGGGGAAAACCAAGTTGTAGAATATCAACGCTATTCCAATTAGTACTTTATCTCCCTTTATCTCCCTTTGTTCCCTAAGATCATCTTCAATAATACATATTAATCATTATTAAAACCTTATCACATAAGTTTTTTTTGTTGATATCGAGTTGAGAGGGAGAGGAAAAAGACTGTGACTGTTATTCCAGGGAGAAACAGTCTAGACTCTTATACCAAGACAATAGAAATAAGCTAGTAACAAACAAATACTTGTTGGAGAGATCTTCACTACTAAAACACTCGTTTTGTAGGCTCCATCCTCTCACATCAATATTTTTTTATCTTAGTAACAAGTCTAAATAACAATCTATTAGAGAGATTGTAACTATGAATGAATTGATGTATTATCTCTCCTTTTAGTAACGAGCTTAGTAATGAACTGTTGGAGTTTGTGTCTAAAGTTGTACTTTGTATGAGATACAACTTTCTCCTCTTTTCTTTGTAATTCTACCTCCACTTATAGATGCAGTTGATGTCACACCATTGAGAATGTCGTTAATGCTTAGCAGATGGGATAATCGTTTTCCTTACCAAGGACTAGTTGACTCTACAAACTCGGTTAGCATACCTAGCTACATAAAAGCTCATTAATACTCCATTTGATCTAAAATATAAGTAATTTTATAATCTTGGATAGTCAAGCATTTTTAAGTTTGACCATCAATATAAAAATAATTACTAATATTAATAACTAATTGATACTAATAGATCCATGTGAAATAAACTTTTATAATATATAATTATTTTTATTTGAAACAATATACTTTCGAATAAATTAATGGTCAAAATTTCACTTTGGAGATCATGGCAATGTCCAAAACTGCGGCCCACTTCTTTTCAGCTAAGCTTATGCATAAGCCATGAATTTATTGTTTGAGGTGAAAGCTAAAGTGTCTGTAATACCCCTGGTCTTATTTGTGTTTTGTTTAACTAATACTCCCTCCGTTCCAGAACGTAAGGCATATTTTGTTTGGTTAAGATATGGCTTTGACCAATAATTACATTATTGATATGTGGTTTATGTGATATAAATTCATAATTATAAGTAAATACTTTTGAATACGAATCTAATGATATTAATTTTATGTCACATAAACCACATACTAATGGAGTAATTTTTGGTCAAAACCTTGTCTTAACCAAACAAAGTACGCCTTACATTCTAGAACGGAGAGAGTAATATCCTTCTCTTAGACTATTTTAGTGCACAATTGAGCGAGGAAATAATAGCTATGCATCACACATTATCATCACGCATGCACAAAATGGTTTCATCATTTCCAATGTGACTAGTTTTGGATTAGAAATAATTACAATGTGCCAATATACTAAAATGGCACAATTATACAAGTGTTCTGCCATGTACAACACACACAATTCTCCAAACGGTACAATTATACAAATTTGATCATTTTGCTAATTGCTAGCCATAGCATTCACTGATTACAAATCACAATTAAGCATGACAAATCCTCCTGGTTGCTAGGCCGAAAAGGAAATCCACACATCAGACTTTTCTAATTTAACTTATAAATCGGGAGTACAAGAAATTTATCAAGCGATCATGAACTCATGTGAAATCAATCTCCATATCCATTACACAAGTGAGAATCCCAACCCATTCATGAATCCACATCTGGAGAGAGGAAAAGGCAAAAACGAGGAAGGGTGGTGGGATCGCATGGGGAGGGGGTCCAGGAGGGTGGGAGGCGGTGGAGCTGCCAGAGTCGAGCGGCCGTGGATCTGGCAGACTGGGAAGGGAGGTGTTGGTGTTGAGGAGGGGGCGGGGCTCTAATCTCCTGTGATGTCACCGTTGGGGGCTGCGGATGGAGGTGCGATAGCCATCAACGTCGGGAAAGTGGCCGCTGGCGGATGAAGGAGTAGTGAACACTTGTAGAGGAGTGCTGCAAGGATGTGGGGGAAGACGGGGCCTGTCGGATCTAGAGTTGATGAGGGAGCGGTCGGCATGAGGAGGAGGGCGGCGCTCCGGTGGCCTGTAGTAGCCGGTGGAGATGGGAGGGCACTCGGTGGCCAGTGGAGGATGAGGGAGGAAAGTGATGGCACAAGAGGATGCTGGTGTGAGTAGCCAAGGGATGGGGAGCGACCAGGAGGTGGGGCAGGGTAGGAGGGAGGCTGGGTGGAAAAGTTAGGGTTTTTTCCCTTAAGTACTAGATGGCATATTGCTGTAATAAGATTTAACTTCAGAGGTACTCTAAATAGGGAGACAGAGAGAAGCTCGAGAAGCCTTAAATGTGAGGCTTCCTGATACCAATAGAGATTTAAAAAGTTTAGAAAATAAATTATTTCATAAACTATCCTTTCTTTACAACTTATGTATTTTTATGGTTATAAGCTATGTCATAAGTTAAAAAAAGGGGCAAAATTAGATGAAGTATTTTAGCTAGTCGAGTCAAGAGACAATATCCATATACAAGAATGACGGGGAAGCCACGACTAATATTCCTAGCTACTAGTTCCTATAGTTGGTTGACAAACAACGACGGTTAGGGATGTAGGATGCTCGCTTACTCTCAAGAGCGGTCAAAATCTCAGCAATGGTGCACTTACCTAGCCCTGTTCGTAAAAAGAAAAATGTTATTGAAGCTTATTTCCGTCGCAATCAAGGTGATAACTAAATTTCAGGAGTAAGTCAACAGATAATGATACGACGGTCATGTGGGATCACAAACAGTTAATGTTATCCTTATATGTTAAAAATGTGTATGTTGATGCTACAAAGGAGTAGCTCAACCTAAGCAACATATGCTAGTTGTTAGCCACAAGAATTCGCATAAATCAGCCGATAATGATATGCGTTAACTCGTGAACCAAAACAATACGACCACAAGTACACACAGTTGTACTGACTAAATAACACACTCCTACAATCCGCTAATAGAGATTTAAAAAGTTTAGAAAATAAATTATATCATAAACTATCCTTTCTTTACAACTTATGTATTTTTATGGTTATAAGCTATGTCATAAGTTAAAAAAAGAGGCAAAATTAGATGGAGTATTTTAGCTAGTCGAGTCAAGAGACAATATCCATATACAAGAATGATCGGGAAGCCACGACTAATATTCCTATCTACTAGTTCCTATAGTTGGTTGACAAACAACGATGGTTAGGAATGTAGGATGCTCGCTTACACTCAAGAGCGGTCAAAATCTCAGCAATAGTGCACTTACCTAGCCCTATTCGTAAAAAGAAAAATGTTATTGAAGCTTATTTCCGTCGCAATCAAGGTGATAACTAAATTTTAAATCAACAGATAATGATACGGCGGTCATGTGGGATCACAAACAGTTAATGTTCTCCCGATATGTTAAAAAATGTGTATATTGATGCTACAAAGGAGTAGCTCAACCTAAGCAACATATGCTAGTTTTTAGCCACAAGAATTCGCATAAATCAGCCGATAATGATCTGCGTTAACTCGTGAACCAAAACAATACGACCACAAGTACACACAGTTGTACTGACTAAATAACACACTCCTACAATCCGCTAATAGAGATTTAAAAAGTTTAGAAAATAAATTATATCATAAACTATCCTTTCTTTACAACTTATGTATTTTTATGGTTATAAGCTATGTCATAAGTTAAAAAAAGAGGCAAAATTAGATGGAGTATTTTAGCTAGTCGAGTCAAGAGACAATATCCATATACAAGAATGATCGGGAAGCCACGACTAATATTCCTATCTACTAGTTCCTATAGTTGGTTGACAAACAACGATGGTTAGGAATGTAGGATGCTCGCTTACACTCAAGAGCGGTCAAAATCTCAGCAATAGTGCACTTACCTAGCCCTATTCGTAAAAAGAAAAATGTTATTGAAGCTTATTTCCGTCGCAATCAAGGTGATAACTAAATTTTAAATCAACAGATAATGATACGGCGGTCATGTGGGATCACAAACAGTTAATGTTCTCCCGATATGTTAAAAATGTGTATATTGATGCTACAAAGGAGTAGCTCAACCTAAGCAACATATGCTAGTTTTTAGCCACAAGAATTCGCATAAATCAGCCGATAATGATCTGCGTTAACTCGTGAACCAAAACAATACGACCACAAGTACACACAGTTGTACTGACTAAATAACACACTCCTACAATCCGCTAATAGAGATTTAAAAAGTTTAGAAAATAAATTATATCATAAACTATCCTTTCTTTACAACTTATGTATTTTTATGGTTATAAGCTATGTCATAAGTTAAAAAAAGAGGCAAAATTAGATGGAGTATTTTAGCTAGTCGAGTCAAGAGACAATATCCATATACAAGAATGATCGGGAAGCCACGACTAATATTCCTATCTACTAGTTCCTATAGTTGGTTGACAAACAACGATGGTTAGGAATGTAGGATGCTCGCTTACACTCAAGAGCGGTCAAAATCTCAGCAATAGTGCACTTACCTAGCCCTATTCGTAAAAAGAAAAATGTTATTGAAGCTTATTTCCGTCGCAATCAAGGTGATAACTAAATTTTAAATCAACAGATAATGATACGGCGGTCATGTGGGATCACAAACAGTTAATGTTCTCCCGATATGTTAAAAATGTGTATATTGATGCTACAAAGGAGTAGCTCAACCTAAGCAACATATGCTAGTTTTTAGCCACAAGAATTCGCATAAATCAGCCGATAATGATCTGCGTTAACTCGTGAACCAAAACAATACGACCACAAGTGCACACAGTTGTACCGACTAAATAACACACTTGTACAATCCGAGCTGGTAATACCTTTTGCTAGCTAGAAAATCAACGAAAAGTCAACAGCAACACGGAGCTATTAATTGTAAACGTCTAACCTATCTCAGGAGCACGTCCGAAACGCATGAAAATTTCATGTAAATTCTGCAACAATACCATGGAAAGCAGTTGGATTCCTAAACCCTGAATCATGAGTGTGAAAAAACCGTTAATACCACTTTAGATGCTCACAAAGTCATGAGGGGTGTCCATGGAGCTAGGCTGGCTAACAGAGTAAGCAACTAAGCACAAAGAATCCGAACCCGGCCGGTTCCTCTGAAAACCTCTCCAACGCCATCACTGACCAAACGACACGCTGCCACTTGATCGCACTCATCCTGACTGGTGGGTGATCCTTTTCATCCCACCCAAAAAGAAAGCAAAATTTTGTGGATTCTGTAGTGAAATGGGGGTGGAAACTCCAGAGCCTTGGTCCGTTAAAAAAAAGATGAATTGACAACATGCATAATGCATTTCCAGTGTCGAAAATTGAGCCCAGGATTACGCACATCGCTGTCATGCGACTCAGTAGGAGCTGAACTGAATTGAATTTTCTCACGCGTCATTGCATCTCCATCTCTCATTGGAGCACAAAAGAAGTGGCAGTACATGCAAATTTCACAAGATTATCACTGACAAACGGACCTGCTTTTATCGACAAAAGTCAAGGAGGGGTGCATGACTTTCGTTCGTCCATTTTAACTTTTTTTCCCGTGTATGATCTACATTTCCGAACCGGTCGTATATGATCTGCTTATTTTCTTCTGCTTTCTCATGTATTATCTACATGTTTTCCTGAGAGACAGGAGCACCGCTATCCACGGTAGACCAAAAACTTACATGTACACGGCCACGAGGTTATGAGGCCCGAAGCCTGTTGCTCACAAGAACAGATTGAGCGAAATCCAGGTTTATAACCATCTAAATCACTATTCTGGAACGTGCGTTGGTTTCGCTCCTTTCAAAGGTTCCACGGCTTATAAATCACGGTGTCGGAGATTTTTCGTTTAATGACGTTTCACCAATCGTGAGTCCTGCAAACCAGTCCACCGCTAGATCTGTTTTTTCCTTTGTTTCAATTGATGTTAATTCCTTGCGCCGATCCGTAACCACGGCCAAATGTAGCTCCTCGTCGGCATAATTTCAATCCATGACAACATATTGGCCCATCTCATTTACATGCTTGCAGAGAATGCAACTCAGGAAGATTGCAGCTTGTTTTGTAGAAGAACCCAAGCGAAGAATTCACGCTTGTTTTCCGTTTTAGCTTTCCGTGATGTTTTCGTCAAAGTAAGGGTAGCGTCTATGGAATTGCGTCCAATAAACTGACCTCGGCGAGTATTCACCACTTGCTATCCATTTTCAGTGGGTCCTATCCAGCGATGCAGCTGCAAGTATTCCATCCGACATGTATGTTTCGAGCATACGTAGACATAAACAGGAAAAACAATCAATCCGATCAACAATAACGATGTAAGAGTATTACTTTTCCAGTGCCATATTTCTTCCTTTCTTCCTATTTTATTTCTAAATATGTAGGAGAAAAAAAATAACCAGTTGGCGTGGTGTGGTGGTTGGTGAAGCCTGGAAGCCCCCATATAGCCCCTCCCCATCCTCCCTCAAGCAGCACAGCTCATCGAATCAGTAGCCCGCTCACACCAAAGTCACCAACCACCACCACCAGCTAGCTCGGCTCCGGCGAGGCAGAGATGGGCTCCACAACCGCCGACATGGCCGCGTCCGCCGACGAGGAGGCGTGCATGTTCGCTATGCAGCTGGCGTCGTCGTCGATCCTCCCCATGACGCTCAAGAACGCCATCGAGCTGGGCCTGCTCGAGACCCTGGTGGCCTCCGGCGGCAAGGCCCTGACCCCGGCCGAGGTGGCCGCGAAGCTGCCGTCCACGGCCAACCCGTCCGCGCCGGGACATGGTGGACCGCATGCTCCGGCTGCTGGCCTCGTACAACGTCGTGTCGTGCGTGGTGGAGGAGGGCAAGGATGGCCGCCTCGCCCGCCGGTACGGCGCCGCGCCCGTGTGCAAGTGGCTCACCCCCAACGAGGACGGCGTCTCCATGGCCGCGCTCGCGCTCATGAACCAGGACAAGGTCCTCATGGAGAGCTGGTGAGTAGTAATAGCAGCAGCTTAGCTAGATTACTGTATCCCTCTCGCCTTGCTCATTTGCTGTCGCTAGCATGTAGGCTATAGCATAACTGTTTTTTTCTTTACCAGAATTAGTAGCAGCAACAGGTAGTAGTGGTAACTACGAGGTAGAAGTAGAACCCTGAAGATTTCATCTGTTCATCTATGAGCTAGAAATCTCTGGAAATTCGTTTGATCTGTGTGGTCAGTGTAGAAAGTAAGCTTACGTATCAAAAAGGGCAAGCAGCTCTAAAGCCAGAATTGGACCACATGATGACTTTTCTTGCCTGGATCCCTTCTAGATCCTAGAATAATGTAGAAGTAATAATCATCTAAAATGAATAAATATTTGGGTTCAGGCCAGAATAAAGGATTGCAGAAGTGGTAGTTGTTTAGGCAAGTTCAGAGTTGTTCAGACTTCAGTTTCAGACAATTCAGTCTGGGTAGCTAGTGACTTTCAGGCCTCCGACGGTAGCACCCCTTTCCTGAAAAACATAGATGGCAAGCAGAGTATGTGTTCCATGAATGCCTGCTAAAACAGATGCTACTGGTAGTCTAGTTATCCCCTCTGCTCACATATGCACGTTTTCTCTCAGTCGCACCTTTGACCACTAATATTCTACGATCACACTATTTTCAAGTAACAATATGGAACTATTTTTGTGGAAAATATATCATCATTCATATCAGACAATGAGTCCTTGGAATTAATCTGATGAAATGTGTTGGTAAATAAAATAAAATGAAATGAAATTGCAGGTATTATTTGAAGGACGCAGTTCTTGAAGGCGGCATCCCGTTCAACAAGGCGTACGGGATGTCGGCGTTCGAGTACCACGGCACGGACGCGCGCTTCAACCGCGTCTTCAACGAGGGCATGAAGAACCACTCCATCATCATCACCAAGAAGCTGCTCGAGTTCTACACCGGCTTCGAGGGCGTCGGCACCCTTGTCGACGTCGGCGGCGGCGTCGGCGCCACCCTCCACGCCGTCACCTCCAAGTACCCCCAGATCCGCGGCGTCAACTTCGACCTCCCCCACGTCATCTCCGAGGCACCGCCGTTCCCGGAGTGGCGCACGTCGGCGGCGACATGTTCCAGAAGGTGCCCTCCGGCGACGCCATCCTCATGAAGTGGATCCTCCATGACTGGAGCGACGAGCACTGCGCCACCCTGCTCAAGAACTGCTACGACGCGCTGCCGGCACACGGCAAGGTGATCATCGTCGAGTGCATCCTGCCGGTGAACCCGGATGCCAGCCCGAGGGCGCAGGGGGTGTTCCACGTTGACATGATCATGCTCGCGCACAACCCCGGCGGCAGGGAGAGGTACGAGAGGGAGTTCGAGGAGCTCGCCAGGGGCGCAGGGTTCACCGGCGTCAAGACCACCTACATCTACGCCAGCGCGTGGGCCATCGAGTTCACCAAGTAGATTTCGTCAGTCATCGCGTCAATCCGAGCATCTTCTTGTTTGCTGCTGCTGCGCCCATATGTACTCTTGTTTGGTTTTCCACAGTTCCTCCTTCAATTCCCTTTGCTTTGGAGCATTCTGAATTCTAATGCTTGTGTGGTCTGCTCGAACTATACTATTAATAATGCTCTTTTAAGGTTGCATATATATGATGTAATGACATGATTTCTCTCCTTTGTTCAATATACAAGTCAAGTGCCATTGGGCACCCTCCAAATAAATGTTGGTGCAACGACTCAGGACCATTTTCTGTGATTTGTATTATTACCTCAATGATAAAATGTGATTTACTTTCACTAACTTGTGCAGGTGAGTCGATCCAATAAAACTCACCAGAGTCAGTGATGGAACGCCTTGGACCGTGGTCGATCGGGGTCAAGGCGCAGCTCCAAATTTGTTTGGTGTGCCGCAATTGCTTGCAAGGACCAAGATTCCTTTACGGTTAGCACTGCATATTGTTGATTGGCGATGGCAACTCCCACCTCTTGAACTGGTCCATGTTGCGCCACTGATCACGGTTTTAAAAAAAAACCCAGTCAAGAACTCGTAAATTATACTCTCTCCGTCCAAAAATGTAAGACGTGCATGTATTCTAAGATTTACATTAGACATATAATATTTTAGTTATGTGACACAAAAATAGTATTATTTGATTCTTTTTCGAAAATACGTTCAATGGTATCATTTTTGTGTCACATAACCAACATATCATAGATCTAATTGTAAATATTGGGATGCATGTTTGTCTACATTTTTGCATAAAGGGAGTAACAAAACTAGAATTGGTCGATCTAGGAAAATAAAAATATGAAACTATAAAAACATTAATTTACTTCTACAAATCATTGGGTCTTCCACACGCTCAAACGCCCGACAGGCGTAGTTGGGTCTGATTTGAGCCCAAGGTTTCAAATTTCGTTTTCAAAAAGAAAACTGGTAGGGGCGAAATTTCTGAATTTCAAAAACTTTGGTTTTCAGTTCGGCCAAAAAGGACCAAAATAGTAGTTTGAATTTGACTGAATTTCATAAAAAAGGATAAATTTGACTAAACTTTGAATTCTGGTTGGCCTAACTATGTATAACCGAAATATTTTGAGTGAGCTACAAAAATATCCGCGGTGATCGAAATCACCAAAAATTCTTATCCTTGAAATGTTGAATCATGTTTGAGCCTTCCCCAGCATCCCATATCCCTTTTCTCCAAGCTTAGCATGACTCCTGTTGTCCGGTCTACTGCCAGCCCGGTTTGTGTGAGGAGAGCACACGTGGCCCAACTATGAGATGCTCAGGCCCAACTAAGTTTTGAGACATAGACAATTTGAAATGCAGAGGGTTCAGACAGCCAATCATGCCTGCCACAACCACTAGTTTTTTTAGGTAGTAGAACGCGCAGATGCACACAAACAAGAATTTTTTGAGTACCCAGTACTTCCTAAACAGTTATAGAAGTATCAAATAAATCCAACCATTCATTCAGAGGGTTAATTTTAACTTTTTGGCTTGGTGCTACAGGACTTCATGTCCTCCCGGTTGAGCACCCTCGCCAGCTCCTCTCCCACTGCGCACCGCCGCCGTCTCTTCTCCTCTTCCACCTTGTGTCGCCGCCCTCTCACTTGCCCGAGCAACACCGTCGTGACCCCGCCCCGAGCAACGCCGTGGCGCCGCCGCCAGGCCGAGGCGTCCGCGAGCAGGGCTGGAGGCACGCGAGGCGGCTGGGGGAGGTGCGCGCGGGCGGCAAGAGGCGCAGGGGCCGGCAGAGGCGCGGGGCTCGGGCGAGGCGTGCGCGGGCAGGGCTAGAGCGTGGGGCGGCCAGCGGAGGCGCGCGTGGCCGGGCCGTGGGGGGCCGAGCCGAGCACGGACGGGCGGCGGAGGCACTGGCAGGCGTGGCGCCGGCGGGCAGACGCCGACGACGAGGGCGGGCGGGGGATTTAAACGGATTAAAAAATGCGAAATGGAATAGGAGAAAAAAATTATTTTTATAATTCCAATTTTATCCCTAATATCAGGGTACTTCCTATTTTTTAAGTCCTTGGAGGTGATACTCCTTAAGTCTAATATTGGAGTACCAGACAAAATGAGCCATTAGATTTAAACAAATGAATGGTCCATATTTATTCTGTGGTACCGTAAAAGAGCTCAACTCCTATATCTTCAAAAGTACCCGCTACCGGGAGCAGAAAGCCGACTCTTGGCAATGTAGTCCATAGAAGATCTCCACAAAGTTTTTGGAAGAGTATAACAGGTAAATTACAGCATGTTCAGAGAATTATTATACTACAACATTGCATCAACGGCATGTCTAGAATGCAGGAGATCGAACGCGGATAACTCTCGCATGAATGCATGAATTAATATATCCTACTACTATCCTGGTATCCTTGGACAGATGAGCTGATCGCCATGCCGATGGATGAGATTCCAAGCTAGCTAGCAGTGAGCATTTCAATATGCTGAGCATACGCTGCACGACGAGCTAGATAGATTCCGTTCGTGAGAAACATGGTCATGTACATTGTACACACATGGCTGACAAAGTTCCGAAGGCACAAGAGTTTGTTGGCACGCTACCAGTCAAGAGTGCCAATGTAACCTGGTTATTCCTACGAAAACCTACTTAGTAAACACATCCTGTCCCCTTACTAGCATTTCCAAATTAGTACATTACGCAAGGTAACTGTGCTATGCTAGATACGACGTTTTGGCCTACGATTGTTTTACGATGCATTTGAGAAGGGCTAGAAGACACGTGACACGCAAATTACACTCTTCTTTTTTTCGAGTAAAAGAGAAAGCTATATTAATTAACCACAAAGATATTACAATCGTTCCAAATAAAGGATGAAACGACAACCGGAACTGGTGACTGCCATGTCTCACAGGTCTCGCTAGTC
The DNA here is from genome assembly GCA_019208055.1 of Stipa capillata. Lineage (NCBI taxonomy): Eukaryota > Viridiplantae > Streptophyta > Magnoliopsida > Poales > Poaceae > Stipa > Stipa capillata. The sequence goes on along the minus strand of JAGXJF010005637.1, from coordinate 140,689 downwards.
CTCGCAAAATAAAGCTAAACCATGAACCACTCTACACTCCTGATCTTCATGACCCGAACCTCTGGGATTAAAACACTAACACCACGAATCTCTTTATATATCAAACTCCATCTAAACCTGTCCTGCGTGGTTTTCTTGATTGCACCACCACTGTCGCACAGTCGCTTTCCAGTATAGTAGGCATGCGCACACTCGCTTCCACTTCTTCAGGTTCTGAGCATCTTGACAATCCACAATCGGCTCTAAATATCTATATATAAGAAAGCAGCTGGGAAGGCTGCTTTCTCAGCGCGTCATGTCATTCTTGATGACGTGGCCCATTTTTAGCCGTCGGATCTCATATGAATGGCCCAGATCAAGCGATAAATAGTAACGGGTTAAACAGTAACAGATTCAGTACTGTTCATAACGGGTTTAGTACTGTTTATAACAGGTTCAGAACTGTTCACTTGACCCGCGAATAATTTTTTAACGGGTCCAGCACTGTTCGGAACCCAACCCGTACTAAACAGTACCGCACTGTTCACCAGATCTGTTACTGTTCATCACAGCCCAAAAACACTACATGTACTCTATTTTGACCGTTTCGACGTCTCGAATCTATTTCTCCACTCTATTTTACCTAAATCATACTCCTTAGTACCTTGAACTTACAAAAAAAAGTATGCCACACTTATATTTAAATGACTTTTTTTTATATTCACACGCACTAATTTTAATATACACGATATATTATACGTACAACGGGTTAGAGTACTCGCGCGATGCGCGAGCCTTTAGCTAGTCATCTCAGAATGCAGCTTCTCCAAGCAGGTCCGGTGCTCTCTGGGGTCTAAGCTCAACCACCCAACGCTGATTCCTAACGGCGTTGCCGATTCATCCAAGACTGGTGGGACTCAGTCAAAAATAGGGCAACGGCCGCAGATAGGCATGCCTGCGATGGTGTCATCACGTATACCTGTTGAAATATATGGAAATAAAGAAACAGTAGAATTTTCCGAGTCGACCAACCGGACAATTTGGGATGTCGTTTACTCCGTCATCGAGGACATTAGGATTTAAGTGTGTTGCGTTTGCCAGAATGGTGAATGGTGAGAACGCTAGTCGGCCCTAGCTAGGTGTTGTTTTTGTCTGGGGGGCTCGCTATCATATTTTGTTTAAATTTTTGTTTCTTCTTTGTTTTCTCTTTCTAATAGAATATAGAGCGCTCTTATCGTGTGTTAAAAAAATTATTTGTTAAGGAAAGTGACTCATATGCTAAACCTATTATAATTCAAGAGTTATGTTATAAAGAAACTAGAGGAAAGCTAATAGGATTCAATGTCCTTCTTATTTTGGAAGAGCCTATGTAAAAATCTGTATAAACCCATGAGGGGTGGCCATAGTAACACAACTCAAACAATCCAAGAGCAAAGTGCAAACAAGAAAGGATTAGAGGCTAGGTTTCTTTAGTATTAGATTTTTGTATAGAGCAAGAATCCGAAGATCCTAAAAGGTGCCAGAGAGTTTTAGGAGAGCGACAATCTCTTCTACTCTTTTGAGGTCGTGCTTAAATAATTTACGTTCTCACCAAATCTTTTCTCTTTTATCAGATTGTTAGTCGTCACTATTTTGGTACACTCTACGGAGTTTATCTACTTCATCTTGATACGCTTGCGCCGTATCACACAAACTCTGATTGGATCCTAAGGTTGCTGCGCATAATAAGGGGTATCAAGGCATAACAAGTGGTATCAAAGCCAAAGCCAGGTTAATCAGATTTATGAAAAGGTCGGCAAGGCATTAGGTAACACATAATCAGAAGCGATGTCGACATTATGGAACCTAGTAGATAAATCTAACAGCGGTGAAAACTTCAACGTTTGGCAATGTGTGGTGAAGGACGTTCTTGTCCAACCAGGACTAATCGATGCTCTTGAAGGGCAAAAAACAGCTAAGACATCTAATGAAGAATGGATGGTGATGGAGCGGAAGGTTGTCAGCATAGTCAGCTTATGTCCCTCCGATGAGGTAAAGTACTCGGTGATCAAGGAGAATTTGTCGAAGAAATTATGGAATGACCTAGAGGAATTGTACATGAAAAGTCATTGACAAACTGGTGGGTGCTAAAGTAGTAGTTGTTCTGGTTGCACATGGAGGAAGGCACACGATTTGTCAACCATTTCAACATATTCAACAAGCTTGTCATATAGCTCACTAGTGTGATGAGAAAATCAAAGAGAACGACAAGGTCATCTTATTAGCTTTATCTCTATCACCATCATGGGAGCAGTTGGTGATGAATATTCTCGTCAGGAAAAACACTCTCAATTTCAATGAGATAGTTGCATAGTGGAGGCGAAGTCCTTGAAACGTCATCAGAATCTTGATTCTCAGGTGATCGAGCATTGGCTGTCGTAGATGCTACAGGTAGAAGCAAAAGTCACGAGAAGAAAAAGGGCAATAATAAGGACAAATTTATATGCTATCTATGTGATGAGAAATATCATATGACAAAGGATTGTCCAAGTTTGAAGCAAACGAGGAGTGCATGCTCAGTAGATGATTTGGACGTACTTGTTGTTAGTCAACTAGGTACTAATCATGGATGGATATTGGATTCAGGTAGTTGCTTCTATATATGTTTGGTGAGGGAGATGTTAGGTGAAAGATCTCTATGTCCGGCGCATGGAACTGTTCAATTAGCGGATTGCAAGCGGTATGCAATTACTGAGATGGAACAGTTACACTGGAGATGTATAATGGAGCACGTCACACACTGGTGGGAGTTCGATATGTTCCTAGCTTGAAGAAGAATCTAATATCTTTGAGATCTCTGAACTCTGTGGTTGTGAGGTATCATTTTGAGATAGAGTTAGATAATCATGAAAGGTATTTGGGACAAAGGTGGACATAGATTACGAGAAATATTAAAGGTGAAGCAAGAAATGGGAGGTCTAATACAAATCCTGGCTAGGAGAAGAAAACCATATCGCCAACAGTAGGTATTCAGATCTCAAGTACAGTTATATGCGGAGCTGTAAAGAGGGTTACAAACTCTAACAAATGCATAAGTGAAAGTGCGAACTGTTGGAAGAAGAAAGTTGTGGCAGGACCAACCACGTAATACTAACGAGCATGTAGGCTTAGAGGTAGCACAAACGTATGGCATGATAGGAACATGTAGTTTGGTTAACCAAACTGCACAACAAAGAAGCTCTCAGGTAGAGGAACCTAGACACCAACATGCAATGTGCATAAGCCCCTATGATTGGGGCACTCCTGTGGTGGGAGCAAATTTAGAGTAGAATTGGAGCGAATTCTTCTTGGAGGAGCACAATGACTTTAACGGATAAGAGTCAAGGTGGAGAAGGTTATTAAGGAAAATGACTCATATCGTAAATCTTTTAGGATTCAAGAGGTGTGATATAAGAAATTAGATGAAACCTGATAGGATTCAAGTATTCCTTACTATCCGTATATAACCCATTAGAGGTGGCTGTAGGAACCCAAGCATTCAAGCAATCCAAGAGCAAACTGTAAACAAGAGAGAATTAGAGGCTAGGTTTCTTTAGTACTAGATTTCTATATAGAGCAAAAATTCGAGGATCCTAAAACGTGTGAGAGGGTTATAAGAGAGCGATAATCTCTTGTACTTTTTTGATGTCGTGCTTAAAAAATTCGTGATCAGCTTCGTCAATCTTTTCTCTTTTCATTATGATTGTTAGTCATCATTATTTTGATATTCTCTCCAAGGCTGATCTATTTTGTTTTGATATCATATATGTTTGTGCCATGTTGCACAAATTCTGATCAGATCTAAAAGCTACTACGTGTAACAAGGAATATCATGGTAGTAGATGGACGGTCCAGAGACATGTGCCTTCTGAACTGATATAGGATGCAGATCAGTGGCAACGTTGGAGGATGGTCCAGGTGGTCCATGGACCACCCAAAGCCCAGCCCATTTTGCTCGAATTTTTTCAAAAGCCCAGTAGAAGTCCAGCCAATCAGCCATTCACTGATTTACTCACTGTCTCACTCGGTCTCCATCTCCATTCTCTAGCCCGGCAGCCCCAGGCGGCAGCAAAGCGCCCTAGCGGCTAGCGCACGTGGCGGGTGGGCGGCTCGACCAAGCACCAGCAGCAGGCGGCCGGAGCCCAGACCCCGGAGGCCGGCAGCGGCAGCCAGCAGGAGGCGCCGGCTCGGGGTCGGCGGCAGGAAGCGCCAAGCGGAGGCGGGAGCCGAGCTGCGGTGACGGCTCGACCAGCAGGCAGCAGGTGGGCGGCAGCCAGAGCCCGGAGGCCAGCAGCAGAGGCTCCCCCGGCGGCTGCGGGCCTGCAGCTCGGGCCTTGGGCCCGCCGCTCGAGGTCGGGGAGCAGGTGCAGTCGGAGTCTCGGAGAGCAAGGGCCAAGCGGAGGTGGGAGCCGGGCGGCGGCGAGCGGCTCGACCAAGCAGGCAGCAGGCGGCCGGAGCACAGAGACCGGCAGGCGGCAGCGCAGGACCACAGGAGACGCCAAGGAGGTACTTATATATTTATTTGCAAAGCAAAAAAAAATTAGCACCCCACCCATCGGTGTGAATCCTAGCTGTCGCCACTGATGCAAATCCCCTAATCCCAGGAAACACACACGAGGCTTTATTCTTCCTTTACGTGTGGACGATGTAAATGTTGATTTAATTTCATAAAGGTGGTCACTTCTGTTCCCAAAAAACAGAAGCTAATTAACCACAACCTTTGGCTGGTAATCTCATCGATTTGTTTATGGCGCAGAATCGCCACTGCCATCAACAAGAATACCATCGCACTATCGCAGGACACTAGCGGTTCGTTTGGCTCTTCTCGCAGGACAGACAGGGGGGTGATTGATTGCTGCGATGCCCGGCAAAAGCAAAGCTAATCCGACAAAATAAATCGCAACGTGCCAATTATTATTATCTCCATTAGACCTAGCTAATCCTTCCCAGCATAGCCTAATTAGCTTACTTTAATTCGCAACAGCACTCGCCACCAAATGTGGGTGCTATACCTAAATATTCTTACTTTCCTGGGACCCATTAAATTTGCTTTGCTTACGTCTCCGCGAGGGAAAGGGACACGGAAAAGAAAGACTACCGGCTAGGAGTAATGTTTGGTGTTTTTGCGAATGATTCTGTTGCACCTTTGGGTGCAGAGCAAACTACCAGTTTTGGCCCTAGAAGAATGAGCTGAAATGTGGAAAATAAGTACAAATTAGTATGTTGGGTAGGATCCATTCATATACCAAACATGCCAGGAATTTTCTTAATAATAATAATGATAATCAAAGAGCAATATTCAGCCACATCTGGCTATGTTACGTGCCGGACACGGGAATCTTGCAGCAATTTTGTAGGAAAATGGTTCGATGTCCATAGGAGTCTAGAGGAATTCTCTTTCCAATGTCCAAACAGGTCCTTTCATGGATGGAAGTAGGCATATGCAACTGCAAAATTGTAGCGGTGTATACATATTCTAAGGCCCTAGTTGAAACGCGGGAATTTTCTCTATTTCTGTCAGATTTTCTGCTTCTTGCTTTTGAAACGTTCACCACAGGGATTTTCGTGGGAATCGAGCCGTTTTGTCTGAAATTCCTGTGTGTTCCAAACATGTAAAGAAGTAGATATAAAAGTCTAAGGAAGAAGATTAGAGAAGTGTACATTGAGTGGTTCCTAGAATCATTGACGTGTGTTTGCATGCACGAGTTTGATTTTGGTTAATTAATTGTAAGGCTGAGGAAGATGGGGAGGACGATCTTGGTAGGGCCGAGCCATGAAGGTTTGTCAAGGCGAGGTGGGCACGCACGGACCGGCATTATTTTCAACCAGCCGAATTGAAATAATGCCTTGTTTTGGTGCTAATTAAGGTGTTGGTGATGTCTGTGCTTTATGCTCTGCTTTTGAGAGGCAGAGTGGGTAGAAGACCAAAGGGGTGACTATTTGTCAGCAGAAACCGTTAATTTTAAGTCAATAATCTGGTTCTTTATCTAATGGTTAACTAATAGTTATATATTTTTAAAATTATATGTAATTTTAGATGAGATATGTGTAATTAGACGGTTACATATTTCTAATAAAGTTAGAAAAACTTTTTTATACAATTATAGACTTAATAATATGTAACTTAATCATCTGAGAAATGACAATAAGCAATTTAGAAATAGCAAATCCACGAGATCAAACAGGGCAACGCACCCCACTACCTCTGCACCACGACAAGGTGAAAAGCATTTGTGTGTCAAGTGGTTGTACCTTGTACCAATGCTCGCGCCAAGTATCAAGAGGGCAACATTTGGAGGCTTCCGCGTACGTTGTTGCTTTGAGTTGTAAATGTGAGTCAGAAATTCTGCCTTGAAAAGAGCCTCACGGGCGCATTCTTATTAATGGCGAGGAATTCTGCTCTAAGGGAGCATATTGGTTCCTCACAACTCAACAGGAAGACGATAATGCTTTAATAATGTGGGGTACCAAACAAGGTTAAAATCTTCGATTGGTTACTCTTCAGAGACCGCCTCAACACCAAAGCTAGTATGTTTCACAAGAATATTGTCGTCGGTGACCATTGTGCTCGGTACGGTGCCTAGATAGAAGAGTAAATCTTTGCCCATTCAGCCAAGCTATCTGGACAAGACTAAATCTTTGCACTCCTCCGGACAGTGTATATATAAAGTGTATAGACAAGTTTTAGTCCCACATGTAAAGTCCAACCGGCATCGACGACCCTAAAAAGTTAAAAAAGAGAAACGACGAGGAAATCGTGAAGAGTAGATCTTATTTCCTAGTTTTAGTGATTGAAAATCGTATTGAGTATAGAAAACGTCGTACTATGATGGTCTAGAAGTTTCAGTTGTCAATGATGATGGGGGAGTTACAATCTTTTCTTAGATTTCAAATCAAGCAACTCAAAGAGGAGACGTTCATATATCAAATCAAGTACATGAATGACATGCTCATCCACACCTCAATGCAAGCAAATGGTCATTTCGGCCTCAACAATGGTGGTAACGCCATTGATCAAAAGTATATCGCTCCATGATTGGTTTCTTGATTTATCTTTGTACATCTAAGCCCGATATCATGCTAAGTATGTGCATCTGTATAAGATTTCAAGCTCTAAAGGGGTGTTACTTAGTGACCGTAAAGAGAATTCTTAAATACCATGTTCATGCCTTAAACTTAGGGTTTTGATATCCTAAGAGTTCTACCTTTGATCTTGTTGGATATTCAAATTATTTGTTTACAAGGTTGATAGGAAGAGCACATCCGATACATAGTAATTTCTTAATAGATCCTTAGTTCGTGTTACATTGCTCTTAAAGTGATAGGTTTGCAAAATGTGAATCATTGTTTCTTCGGATTATATTCTCTAAAGAATATTAGGTCTAGTGCATATTTAAGCTCATATATGGCGGTAACACCACCATATCTCTATTTTTAATTTCTTAGGACTTGATATTATATCTCTTGACACTTAGGTATTTGTGAAACATTTTTGCCTCATTTATCTATTAGACTTTGTTTAACCACATATAATTGTTGTTTTGAGTGCTCGTGTGTTTCCCAAATGGGATGTGAATGCCTAAAAGCAAGCTTCGTCTCAGGAGTATATGTCTCAAACTTTCGATCCATGGATAGAACCGTGATGTTCTATTGTAATTTTCCTCACCAATTGGAGCCGTAACTAGTAGGATCCGCACGATGTTGCTGACGTTCTGTTCTTATTTCGCAGTTTAGCATGTGTTTTTCTTTAATTTTTTTTCGATAATGAAAGTTTTATTGACTCTTATTGTCACACCAAGCCGATACAACCATAAGAGTTCGCACCTCCGGCCTCTGCATAACTAGAATGCACACAGCCAACACAGCGAAACGAAAAAGAAACAAAAGAGAAAATAAAAACAAAAGGAGGGCATGAAAATCTCAACAACGCTCCAGACAAAGGCAAAACTAATGAGTTGGAGTGCCGATACGGAAGCTAGACTGCTATCCATGCCGGAGAAAACAAGTTCTGACCACCTGCTCCAAGCACATACATACCCCTGTAATCATATCCCGAGACGCCGGCTTCTGGAGCACAGCCCAAGTACAAAGCCAGTGGATACATAAGTAAATAACCTGCAAACGAGTAGATATTTTCTTTTTCTCAAAAACCATATCATTTCTACATAGTCATGTGGACCAACACACCTTAGCCACCCCGAATAACCATATGTGTTTTCTTTTAAATATTCTAGATTTATTATGATTCCGGCCGTGTCTCTTTTTCGTGCCTCCGTGTCGATTGGACGCAATTTGACGGCGGAGAGATAACAGTTGAGTGACACGGTGTATTACTCGGAAGATCTCATGGAACAGCGCCACGATCCGCTGCCGGCGCACGGTGTTTTCCCCGTCGTAATCGATCGGAGGCCACGCACGAACCGAAACGTGGGCCTGTGCCCCCCGGCGTGGCACCCATCCAAGATGCACCGCGACGGCACAGCAGAAACAGTCACGCGACTCTTCTTCGCTTGATGGCCAGCAGCGTCGATCCGATTGGTTTAGGTGTGGGAGACGGAGATAATTTTTCACCCTCTTCGTGCTGTTTTGTTTCTTTTTCTGTAGTTGTTTCATCGTATCTTGATGGGACGTTTATTGGCGCACTAGATTGGTTGGAAAAGGACGAACAGGTGCACCGAGCTAAAGTATTGCAGTGTCCAGGATGGCATGATTCGAGATTATTTGAGTTTATGCATCCCTTCTCTACTTTCCTACTTTTCTATAAGAAAGATGCAACTACTCCCTCGATCCGTAAAAAGACCCGACGTTTTGGATATATAATTCAACTAAACTTTAAAAATTTCGTTTCTTTTATAATATATAGATTGGATATCAACGGATCATATGTGTTGATTTATCCCTAATTATAATATTATAATTTTGTTAAGATTTATAAATATAATATAAATTGATGGTCAAAGTTACATTATGGATTCTCTCCTGAAAAAAGTTACTCTCTCCGTCCACAAATATAAGACGTGTCCAAAATTTAAGGTGCAATCTTAATCAATAATTAAACTAATAATATTAAATTATATGATACAAAAGTGGTATCATTGAATTCATAATCAACGTATTTTTAAATGGTATTACTTTTGTGTTATATAATTTAATATTATTAATTTAATTGTTAGTTAAAATTAAATCTTAAATTTCCTATACGTCTTATATTTACGGACGGGAAGGGATATCTAAAATGTCAACTCTTCAAAAAACTGGAGGAAGTATATATTAAATAGAGGCAAACGCTACGCGCAATAAAAGCCTTGAACCTTGACCCACTGACGTCTAAACCCCAACCCCAGGGCAACTGTCCCGTGCACCACCTGCTAGAGAGGCAGATACCCCATGGCGCACAGCGGGAAGGCCCACCCGATGTCGGCTTCACTCTTATTCTCCTTTGCCCGCCTCTTTTCACCCCCTCCTCCGCCGCATTTGCCAATGAGCAGCCCGTTGCCAAACCTAATATTCCGGCGGTGCCTGGGCCGTGACGTCACACCACCTCTCTAGAATCATCCTTCATGCCATCCCCACACATCAGGAGAGAGTTGTCATGCGGAAGACGAGGAGGCGGCTGTGGAGACCGAGTTATCAGAGGAAGACCAAGGAGGGATCGGCCAGGTATTGAGCCACGGCCATAAAGTGTCCACCTCTCTTGTTCCAAATCCACCAATTGTGATTAAGTTAGCACATACATCACAGGAAAGTGCACATGCCCTGTCACCTATGTGAAACCATGCCCAAGCACCCCCCCCCCTCTCTCTCTCTCTCCCACCATTTGTGGACCATCTCTGCCTCATGCATACCCATATGACATTTTGAGGTGAGCCATGGGGAGGCGGCCCTACCGCACACATGGCTTGCCCACCATCTAATCAACCAAACCAAACCCATCTAACTCAACCATGTATATATCCATCCCCTTCAATTCCCCAACCAAAACCAAACCAAAACACATTGCATTGCTTGCTTGCATGCTCAAAGCAAAAGAAGATTCTTCAACTGTTCAACACAACAACTGATCCGCACCCAGCACCGGATGGTGACCTTCTCCCGTTGGAACCCAACCACCAATCGATGATGGAGCAGAGGAAAGAGGCTCGATAGATCTCCATCCGTATAAGTGCCAACGGCAACCGGTGTTGAGATCAACAGCTAATAAACGGGAATCTCATGTAACCAACAGCAGCAGCTAGCAGTCAAGTGAGACAGCACATGTGTTCGTGTACGTGCACCCCATATAAGAATCCGTAAATGTTAAGCGTACCAAAGGTTCTTCCACGCCACGGAATATCATAAGACCATCTTTCTTTTCTTTCTTTTTTCAATGAAAACAATCATTTCATTATTCGCGGAATAGTGATATATGACACGGCTACTTATACTTTTCTACGTGAGGAAAGACGTTTCGTTAATCATAAACATATAATACAAGATAATTATTAGACACAAATCACTCTGTAAAATTTTAGATAACTCGAAAGTTAGATGTCAGCTGAGAACCCTCTGGCAAGAGGCTACTAGTTCCTAGAAAGAAGGATGTGCGTGCGGATAAAAAGTGAACATAATGAAAATGATCTTAGGAACGACAATAATATTACATACACATCATTTTCTCATAGTGTCATCACCTGCTCACCTACAACAAAAGCACATATCTCGCGATACATTCTAAGAGCTAACAATTTATAGCGCATTTTAAGCAACATATATGCATATATTATGGATGTGTTGGGCAGATGGATATTTATGTTATCACCGTACGTGGTACTCATCATCATGGGTAGACAAGGTCTATAAATCTTCCAACACAAATCTTCTAACCGTGCACATTGTTAGCCCGTCTATTCTCATTTCACATGTTTTTATAGCTAGGTTTTTTTTGGTTTGTACGCGTAGCACCACTTATATATAGCCCCTCCCCCACCAACATAGCCCTGCCTACGAAAACAGCTCCTCTTCTCTTCTCTCCTATATATAAGACCCACCTCTCCCATCTCTCCCTCACACCCTCTCTCTCCTGCGGTGCTTTCTCTCTCTAGAACGTGCGCGAGTGCGAGGCGGCCGGCCATGGGGTTCCCGTCGGTGTGCTACTGCGTCATCCTGCCGCCGCCGCTCATCCTGGTGCTGCAGCTGCTCGACTTCCTCCGGCACGCGTTCCTGCTCTGCCTCTCGTCGCTCGGCCTCGCGGCGCCACCAGCGGCGACGACCACCCGGCGTACGCGCCGCCGCCGGACCTCTGGGCCGCCGAGACGGCCTCCATCGCTGCTGGTGGGCCGCGGCGCCGGTGGCAGCGCCGGCGGCCATCAAGGCGCGCCTCCCCGCTGTCCGGTACGCGGACCTCAGGGGCCGCCGCGCCGCCGCCGGGGCGACTTGCTGCGCCGTGTGCCTGGGTTCGCTCGAGGCCCGGCACCGCGTCCGCGAGCTCGGCAACTGCGCGCACGCCTTCCACAAGGCGTGCATCGACAAGTGGGTCGACAAGGGCCAGGCCACCTGCCCCCTCTGCCGTGCCCTCCTCCTCCCCGCCGCCGCCGACGCGGACGCCGGCAAGCTCCCATCCTCCTCCTCCTCCTTCTCCTTGTGACCTCACGCTCCAAGAACCTCGCCGCCGCCGCCAGTGATAGGCCAGCCAGGTCAGTACGTACGTATAGCTAGCTAGCTAGCTAGGCCCGTGCCCATCCAACCATCCATACATGGATCCATGGTTTCTTGAGAGAGAAATCAAATGGGGAGGAGGGAGAGAGAGAGCAAGAGAACGGTGTGTGTGTGGTGGAGTATTATTATTGGTAGGTGAGGCACTAATTATGAGGAGGACAGGGATGGCTACCTGCATGGATCTGGTGAATGAGCACTATACTCCATATGCTCTTCTCTTTTCAGCTCCTCTTCACCTCACTCACTTTCACTTTTTTTTCCTTTTTGTAATTTTCCCTTTCTCTTTTCACCTTTCTCAAGGGGTTCCCTTGTTGTTATTAACTTAATTTATGAGGGGAAAGAGAGATGTACATAGTTGCCTCCACTTACAATATTGGAAGAATAATAATGTCTCTCACATCAATTAAGTTGATGTACTAGTCCAATGTGATAATCCTTGCAACATGTGTGTTGCTTGACCTCTGTGTGCTTATGTAGTAATTAACTAATGTAATGGCTTTCTTTTTTTGTACTATCATCTAGTAGCAGTGTAACGTGGATTGTATATGTAGTGGTATGGGTGGATCTCTTTTGGGGGGTTTCCAACAGATATGTTGCTCTCATGTTTGGTGTTTAGGGGTTTAGGCCTAACGTCACTGTACGTGTAGGGGGACAATTAGGATAAGCTTGCTTAAAGCAACGTGCAAAGTGCTTAATTAATCGCCACTACTAGTTCTCTCGATGCTTACTTAGGCATGATGATGTTATATCAGCCTTTTAGGTAGTCGATTATCGTCCAATCGTCGTGGTGCTCATTCTAGCCCAAAATAGACCCAAAATAGATTGCGAGAGATTAGTTTTGATTTGCAAATATGCATCGTTTTGGGTTTTCGAAGTGTTTTTTGCTCCAAATGCCCTATAGTTGCTCATTGTTAGTGGTGCGAGAGAGATATGATTGGCGAGGACTAATCAATAGAGGAAAGCTAGATATATATAAGGACCGGAGTTTAATTAACTAGCTCATTCCTTGTTCCTTTTGCGTAGAGCTAAAACGAAAGTTACAAGGAATTTGTGTATAGTATTAATTTAGACCGGAGGTGGTAGCTAGTAGGCATTTGTATATAGTAGCAGTTGTCTTTTACTTAGTCATCTCGTTGCGTTTGGTTTTCGTCATCTCCTGATGAGATCAAGAACGGATTAGGATCTATGGAGGCATCCTTAATTAGACCGTACAGTTTAAACACTGTTCTTTGATGTTGCTTGTTTAGTGCAGTCTTTTGAAGCTTCTGGAATTGGCACTTCAAATGAACATCGATCTCTTTTTCTAATGGTTGTTGAGATGGCATGAATTGAATTCCGTGACTTGTGAGCTAATATTTTGCCACCTACAATTGTACTGTACTGCAGTGTCATCAATTTTCCTGTGGTCCCGACCTTGATGCAATTAACATCTGCCGCCTGACAGTACCAATCTCTCATCAAAACTAGGGTTTTCTTCGGCTGAACATGAATAAATTTCAGTTTTTTTTATACTACTACTTACTGTATATACTACTATCTCTCTAGCTCTCGGCACGGTACTGAGTAGTACTGACTGCTCGATGAAGAAGATGCAGAAGCAATTAAGCATGGCAGTCGTAATTTGTCGGACGAGATGGACTGCACCTGTCCTAAGGTGTGGCTACCTTGCTGTTACGCTTACACCCACGACATCAAACGGCATCTTTTTAGGAAGGAAATACAGAGGCATTTATCTGGACTGGCAACGACGGATGTATAAGACAGGAATTTATCTGGACTGGTAACGACGGGTTTATAAGAGACGAATTGACTAATATGGATTAAATGAAATAAGTTAAATGGATAAAAAATTTATATATTAAACGTATTGACCAGTATAACTTTATTAAAATTAGAAAACTTCTTTTAAAATGTATCTTATACTATTTGATTTACTAAAGGTATGATTTAACATAATGAGGGATGTAAAGAGCAATTAAACGAAATTGATTTAGAGACGTAAACCATAATTAAAAGAACTGATTATAAGAATTAATATGTAATTAAAGTTAAATTTATAGGAGTCTAACTAAAATTATGAACTATTAAATTATACTTAGATGGATGGTTTAACAAACTCATGCAAGTATAGTTGAGAGCCGTAGGCGGGAAGCAAAAGAGGGAATAAATCCGTCAAAGTACTGGAGACTGTGCGTGCTGCTCAATTTCTCCTTTTCCTGTGGTTCCGTTCTGATAGCATCTTTCTTTCCGCGGTCTTGGCTTGTCCCCAACAGGAAAGCGAATCGGCCAGTTAAGACTATCCACGGCAGTTTCTTTAAATTTTATTTTTATATCTTTACATGAGGAGCTTCTTCAAAAGATTTCTTTCCTAGATCTCTTTATACTCCAGCAGCTTCCCTAAATCACATTCCCTATATCTCACCATCCTATATTTTATCGATATCCTATAACTAGCACATTATTTTTAATAGCTATTTTTTCACAACGAAAATGCAACAGATATATTTCCAACAACGCTTTTTTTAACGGCTATATTTTTACAATTATATTTGTAATGGCTATATTTTCAACGGCCAAAGATTTCAAGTCACAAACAAGCATACTATCAGGGTTTAAAAAGAGTGCATAACTTTAAGCAGGATCAATGATAACTATAATAACACACAATACAAGCAAGTGATTGTTTTTTTAACAAAGTCAATGATAAACTAAATAACCAAAGTTAAAAAATGATTCAAGAAGATGGCTAAATTTCACATGTACTCATAAAAAATTTTAAAATGAGACTTAAGTCTTGTCATAAGACTAAGAGCAGCAGTGACCACAAATGTCGTTGACAAAGATGCCATTAGTTTGCTACTATGATACAGTCCCAAATCCTTGTGATACCATCGGATGAAGCCAAAGCAACTAGAGTGCACAGTTCGATCCATCATTCCAGTTATCAAAAACGACAATCCCTTTTACTCATTCCTGATTCCCTCGTTCCCTTTAATCTCAAAGATAGCTGAACTCGCTCGCTTATTCCGGAAAAATGAAACAGATCGCTCGTTTTATCTCAGAAAAGGAGAAACAACCTGCTTACGGTTTTACCATCTGATCTATTTCAATTTAACTTTAAGAACATGACAAAAGCCTCTGTTACAGTGGAGAAACAACCGATCAATTGCAATTCAAGATGAAACAATCTCTTACATCTGACAACAAAAGTTCAGAACAAAAACAAACGGGAATCTCCCAGCTTGGCCTTGCAAAGTCAAGAATACAAGAACACAGGAAATTCTACTGAATACTAATTCCACACAACACCAAGTACTACACATTATCTCAGCTTGATAAGCACGCACCAAAATCATCATCACACGCAAGCACCAAGCATTTTCACTTCGATTCCATGCTCTCAGCCATCCCTGCCTTTTCTTCCAGCGACTTGAATCAGGAAGCGTACTTCATCTGCAAATTAGACAAACTATCAAAATCTGAGGCCCAACACCATCTACTACGCCGTGGACCTCGACGGCGAGACGCGGGTGTGGGCATACAGCCTCGCCGGCAAGCACAAGAAGATCGAGGTCATCGAGGTCGGAGCCATGCAAGATACTGAACACCTCCATCCAAGAAACCATCTCTGCTCGAAGAACTAACACAAGAAATTGACGGAGCCCAGCACAATTCATGAACGGCATGCTACAAATCAAGCTCAGATCCAGGAAAAACCAAGAACCAAGAACCATCCTCTAGCGAGAACATGTTTGGAACAACCAAAAAGAGCACCAAGAACACAGAAACTGACTTGCCGATGTACATGGTGAGCGCGGTGGAGACGAGCCCGACGAGCCCCGCAGCGTCCTTGGCGGTGGCCCGGTTGCTGGTGCACATTACGATCGCAATTGAACGCAAGAGAGTTTGTTCCAAGTATAATTGGCAAGATTACGAAACGGAAGAAAGACCACGCTCCAGCGCCTTCTTCTCCGCGACCCCGCCTCCCTTGCTTTCTTCCCCAGCGCCGGCCTCCGCCTCAACCACCGCCCTGCGCGCCGTTGCTTTCCGGGGCCAGTGGCCAGGGGCACCTCGCTGGACCACCATTTCCATACTCCCGACGCCCTCCTCTGAACGCGCGGCCGGCAGCGCCAAGCCACCTCGCTGCACAAACACCACCTCCACTCACGGCAAATCGTCAAGCAAGGAATAAAGCTCTCGAGCAGGATTCTTACCTCCGAAGCGCGGGGCCGGTGACGAGAGCCTCCGGCAGCGCTGCTCGATTAGCTCGGAAGGGACGACCGCGGGGTCGAACCGATCGGTGCGGAGGAGCGCGACGTGGATCCGGTATCTGCGGGGGAGCACGACGTGGATCCGGCCTAGATTTCGTAGAAGGGGAACCGTGGCAGAGGTGCACTCGATGTTGCACCGTGGATGAACGCACGACGACCCAGCCGACGACCGAATCCGACCAACAGGGGAAGTAGATCTGGCGCCGCCGCCGCCGCCGCCCGGAAGACGGAGCGAGTCGTAGGAGGGATCCGGGCGATGGCGGGATGGAGGCAGTTGGGGGATGGGGAGGGAATGAGAGAGAGTTCCCCAGAAATAGGGATCAGGGAAGGGGAAATACAGAACGAGATGCGATCAGGAACGGGATAGAGAAGCTGCTGGACGCTGTTTTTTAATCAAAATCTTCAAAATTGACTATAGGGAATGGGATGGAGAAGCTGCTGTGGATGCTCTAATGCAGCAGACTATTGGTCGTTTGTATGGCAGTACAGCCATGATTCCACCTAAATACGTAACCCTGGTGACCCGTTATTAGGACGTGCCAACGTACAAGTGAGCTTAATCAGATCAGTAAATTTGATGTTAAGACTGATGATCATCATCCGGTGCATGTCCTGCAGTTGAAACGATTGAGCATGTTGTCCTGTGACGCGATGCAGTGTGAAATGTATCCCATCTCTGCTTTCCTTCCTGGAGCCAACCAAATCGCACGGCGGAGGATGGTGGCATGTGGTCATCTTTGCGGCTAATTTGTGCAGTGGAACTTTGGAATGCAAGGAACGCACGAGTCTCTTAAAGGCATCACAATCACATGGACGACGGCCAGTTCAGGAATGCGGAATTGATCACACTGGTGCTCTGGAATGAGTTCTTGTCTCGTATTTTTTTTGGCACAGTGCTGAACTTATCTTGCTTTCGAAAAAAAGAAAAAGAACTTATCTTGCTTTCAGCTTCGTTCGTTTTATTTTGCTCTCTTCTTGCTTTCCATTTCTCGAATTTCTCGAGACTAGTTTGGTTTTGTTCTTGCTGCGGTTTGATCCGTTCTAACTTGTATCAGTTTCATAGGCCGATCTATTTGAAATATATAAGGTAGACAACAAATTTGGTGGTAAGTCTTACGCTCTTTGTTAAAATTACTGTCATACGGGTTAACGTGTATTCGGACTCTTCCGGATAAAGATTTACATAGTAGATCATATGGTACATCATAGTAATCATTGCATTAGAAATCGCGTGCCACGTACGTATACCATTTATTTGACAATTTTAGGCACCCTGGCAATGGAAGTAATTATGTGGGTAGTTCTATCTTTGGACGCCGCCACAACCTGCAGTGGCCTAGACCCGTGCTCTTTCTGTCTCCGCCACGTTAACAACTTAGCCTGGCTATTCTCACTTATCGAATTCACTACACCTCAACACCATGGTCGTTGCCATCATCGTCCAAACTCTACTCAACTTGTTAGTACTTTGAGGGCAACCCCAACGGTATTATGCCACCCACCACTTCGCCACGAGCTACTATTATTCTAAGACCTGAGGGGGTTGATGAAACCTGTAAGGAAGTGTTGATCATCAGCTATCATCGAGCTTATCACCGCTCGTTGCATTAATAGCTTGTACTTCAACCTTGCCTATTGATTAAGGCCTAACATAATCGAATAGTCTACACCATTCTACAGTAGACTAGATGGCTCCCATGGGTGTATGTTGGATGCATGTAGCATGGGGTCCACGACTTAACTTTGTGATGGCATTTATTAAAACAAGACTACATGTTGGCCGATCTGAAATTTTCTATAGTAAATTAGTTTTGACTCATCTGGCATGACAAGAAGGGGCTCTACTACCTTTAGTGCAATAGCGTTGTTCTTATCATTAACATGCATCTCTTAATGTTAGTGGTTCAATGTCCATATCACTTGGTCCACACTTTGACGTGACCAAGATGGTCTCAACAAGGTAAATATTCATATGATTTTTGCGACACATACTAAAGATCAAATCACTTTATCTTCAAATAACAAAAGAAAAGAAAGAAAGAAAAGTGTAAAAACCACGTTGAGCATTAGAGGTGATTAATGCGTCACACACTCACACTCCTACTCTATCTTCTTCCTCCTACGCTCACCTCCTTGTCTTAACAACCCGATAAGGAAACGAGCGCCCCCTCCTCCAACTTTCTCAGAACGGCTTTGTGCCCCACCTTCTCGTTCTCCCCTAAATCTGGGGTTATTAACTGCCTCACTTATCTCGCCTTGTAACCATAACCATCGCCATCATCTCCTCTCCCACCTCCATTCTTCTCTCCCCTGTTTCGAGAGTTACTATCACCATAGAATCTACCATCGCTTACTGCAGTTAGATCTGCCATCGCCTCCCTTATCTCCTACCATTCCTTCTTCCTTTGGCGTGAATTTCTCCTGCCGGTTCAACCCATATAGCCATGCTCTACCGCTCGCTCCTAATACTAACTTCTCTGGCGAGGTCCCTGCCTCTGCATCTCTAGCTGCCCCTTTGCTTCCTTGATGGCCTTTCCTCAAGGAAGAACCAGGAAGAAGAGATGAGGAAGATGGGAGCACCGATATTGGACAAGGAGGATGACAATGCATTCGTGAGTAGAAGAAATCTCATGAGTATTTTGAAACGGAGTCTCTCATTTTCCTCTTGCTAACCCATTGCACATGTTACATGCCAAGCTGACATCACCGCAGGTTTCCATATATTCCTCCGTCCAATGTGTCTTTATTAAAAAGGTGTAAGAAACAACGCCAAATCAAGCAAACCATCCCCAGATCCAAGCAAAATTCGAGGGAATCCGATTCAAACTTTTGCAAACAACAGAATCCAAACCGCTCGTCCTCTCGGAGTATCACTTTTGGCACCCTCTCGCGCATCTGCGCCGAGACTCCCCCACGCTCTCCTTCTTCCCCTTCGCCCAATCATCGAACTCCGAATCCGACACGCAGCGGTGCGGTCGCGATCTTCGCGTAGATCTGGTTTGGGTCCGCGGAGCTCCCCGCGCGGTTCTAGAAGCTTCCGCGGAAGAGGCGGCGGCGGGAGAGGGAGCCGCGACAGCTGTGGTTAGGTGCGCTGCTGGGCTTAGGGTTTGAGGAAACCCTAGCTGCCGCCGCTGCGCAATGGCGTACCGGCCGTACCCGCCGCAGCAGCCGCCTCAGGGGGGGCTTCCCGCCGCCGATGAACCCGTATGGGCCGCCGCCGCCGCAGCAGCAGGCGGGGTACGGTCACATGCCGCCGCCGTTCCACGCGCCGCCGCCGCCGCCGCCGCCGCCTGGACCGCCGCCGCCGCACCAGCCGCAGTACAACTTCGGCCCCGCGCCCCCGCAGCAGCAGCCGCCGCCGCCTCCGCCGCAGATGTATTACCAGCCCCCACCGCCGTCGTACGGCGGGAACAGCAACCAGGCGCCCCCTCCCCCGCCACCAATGTCGCCTCCCCTTCGGCGCTGCCCCCGCCTCCGGCCCAGCCACCCCCTCGGGAGGCCCCACCGCCCCCGAAGGAGCAGCAGGCCAAGGCGGCGCTGCCGAGAGTGGAGACGGAGGAGGAGCGGCGGACGAGGAAGAAGCGCGAGTACGAGAAGCAGAAGGTGGACGAGCGGAAGCAGCAGCAGATGATGCGCCAGTCACAGGCCACCATTCTGCAGAAGACACAGCAGGTGCGTGCCGCGCAACAGCAGCAGCAGCCGCAGAACCGCCACCACCACCATCAGCCATCAGGTGGGACGCGGACAGCGGCAAATGCGTCTCGCCCAGCGTCAGCACCAAACACCGAGAGGTTCGAGAATCGGCTTAAGAAGCCGACGACGTTCCTCTGCAAGCACAAGTGAGTAGAGCAAAATTTTGGATTTTGGTCCTGTGCAAGTGCTAGTTGGAGGAAATTGCAGTGTTTTAGGTCTTAAATGTGTATTCGGGCAAAATTATTATGCTTAGCATGCACTTGGGTATCATATTGGTTGGCTATGCTATGTGGAGTGTAAAACTTGGCAACCTGAACAGTTGCTACATGCAGCAGTGCTGAATTAGGGACAAGTGACAAGCCACCTGTTTCAAACTTTGGCGCAACTGCAACCTCATTGGTGAAGTGCAGTGCCATTAGAATGCAAAGATCAGTCTTTCCTTTTCTAGCTTCTGGGGCATTTGTGCTGTGGTGTTACGTAATCTGGGTAGTTATAGCTGATTAATGATGCTCAGTATCTTTTGGACATGTTGCTGTTTTCTCTATGTGCTTGGAGAAATGAACACTTCTGCTTAATTCTGGATAGTTTGGGATAATATAGTGTTTAAAGGGTTCATGAGCTATTCTGGCCAGTACGACCTATTTCTTTTTATGAAACTAGAAAGAGGAGCCCTTTTGTGCAGTAGGCCGGGACATCAGTAGGCAAAATGGTTCTGAAAGCATTACTCTACTAATTGGCAATTTCTGTTGAAAGTGTATCTAAAATGTTTTCTAGATCGGTACAAGTTTTGAGAAGCTTTAAAAGCGCAACAGATTTGCATGCAATGTTGTCAGCCTGTGTCTATTTCAGAATTAAACTATTGGATGACCCTGTTTCCCTTTTTGGTTAATGCAGGTTTAGGAATGAACTGCCAGACCCAAGTGCTCAGCTGAAATGGCTGCCTCTGAATAAGGACAAGGACCGGTATACATGACTACTTGTTTACTTTTCTTGCTTGGCTCAGATTACTCTGTTTTGTTGCTACTTATACTAGTGATCGACATGTTTGGTGCAGTAAAAGACAAATGTTGCTTATCTAGTTATACTATCAAAGTTTGAAGGTCATTTCCTTAATGAGAAAATGGAGATTGATCACCTATTTAATCATACAGCATATAGCAGATCTAGCCAGTACTTCTATCTGTTGGCAATCCTGTGACATTCATTTGCTGTTAGAAATAGTCCCAAAATTTCGGTCATTTGATCATATTTGAAGCACAGGTCCAAGATATCCAACATGTTATATGCAGCAATACAAGGGGTATTGTTGACATGAACAGTACTGGGCATGTAACATGCCAGGAGGAGAGCAACTGGAGTTGCTCAGGTTTGAGTTTGTTCTAGAAACATTAAGTTGTTTAGGAAGTTAGACCTTAGAGATAAGATATCCTAGTTTGATATCCTTCTGTAAGTGCTTTTTTTTTCAGATGATATCTTTCCTGGTTAGCTGAAGTTGTTAGGTGTGGCTGCCTCCATGGTGTCGTCACGCTGCTCTAGTCCAGGGCCAACTAGCCACATCACAGCATGTAACTTCTATGGAATAGATTAAAAAATGTGCATATATAGCCAGACATATGTTACTGAATTAATATGGCAAATAGTTCAGAAGGATAGACTACAGAGTGAACACAACATTGTCCAAGGAGCTTGTTACTCTGAGGTCCATGAGTCCTTCAGTTATGCTGCTAGGGACTGATCGTTTCTCCTGATTGATATGTTAAATTGATCGTTTCATTATTTTTGGTACTTGTGTATACAGGAATTCAGAGCTGTTTCACAGGAAATGACTCTCCTAAGATATTTGGTTACCAAAACATAGAATTTTACACAAATGTAATCATTGGCTAATATCTTCATGTGTGAGCGAGCGAATGGTCTCTTCACTCTTGTTTGGTACAGACAGGTCTTGTGCCATGGCCATGGGATTGTCACTACTCTGCCTTCTTATTGCAGTTTTAATTCTTGGTGTTTCTCTCAATTGTACTTTACTCTGCATGTTGCAATTATTTTGGGACAGCGTACTCACTATTTGTTTTTCTGTGTATTGCGCTTTCACAGTTATACCAAATACAGGATCACTTCATTGGAGAAAAACTATATGCCCAAAATGATTGTCCCCGAGGACCTCGGGATACCTCTTGACCTACTTGATATGAGTGTATACAAGTAAGAATTAAGCCGGTCATGTACTCATATGTTTCCACAACTGTTATCCTTCTCTGAGGATTCTTTCTAGCATCCCGAACTTAAAAGTACCAAACATGCATTTAGCCCTCCTGCTGTTCAGCCGCCCATGGCTCCGGAAGATGAAGAGCTATTGCGTGATGACGAGGTTCTCACCCCTGTTAAACTAGAAGGTATAAGGAAAAAGGAGAGGCCAACCGACAAAGGTGTTTCTTGGCTGGTCAAAACACAGTACATTTCTCCACTTAGTACTGATGCAGCTAAAACGGTAATACAAACTAATTCCTTTGTAAATTTAGTTACAGAAGTTCTCCTAGATTACTTTATATATATTAAATGCTATTCCAGTCCATTACTGAAAAGCAAGCGAAGGAAAGGCGAGAATCCAGGGAGGGTCGTGATACTTTCCTGGAAAATATTAATGATAGGTATCCTTTTACTCAGGTTACTCTTTGATTTGTAAAGGTTACTCTGTTTGACAAACCTGGTGCAGCCACTGACATTATGTTTCTGTGCATGTGCATATCAGAGAGAAACAGATCAAGGCCATTGCACAATCCTTCAGAGCAGCTAAATCACAACCTGTTCATCAAACTAAACGTGGGATGGAAGTAGAGTGGGTTCTCCCTTTGCTACCTGATTTTGATAGGTATGACTTCTAAGATGTTACTTTTTTTGTTCTTTCTTCATTCGTGACATCTGATGTGCGGTGACCACCGTCAGTTCATTGAACTATGTTTTTGTTGCCTGTTCACTTTCCTCTCTGTGTGGATAAAAAACTTTTTAACTTGCCACCAGCTATAATCTCAGGATGCTGTGCTCCAAAATTTGTTTATGTTGGAAAATTGATCTTCCCTTGTAGTAATTTGCATAATTTCTTCTGTTCTGCCATTAGTTTCCAAGGTATCACCATGCTTTACTTTGCGTTTGGAGCCATATAGGCTGCTGGGCGAATTTAATTGATCTTGAGTTTGCTTTTTCCTTTTTGTTGATCTCTATAGGTACAACGATCCATTTGTTATGGTGAATTTTGATGGAGATCCTACTGCTGATTCAGAGCAGTATAACAAGTTAGAGAGATCCGTACGTGATGAATGTGAATCCCGGGTGAGTTGCGTTTTTTAATATGTTCTTCTGTCTTAAGCTTTCTACTTTAATTAAAACATATGTTCACATGCTAATGCCGATATATGTGTGCCTAAAGTTTGGTGGGGTATTTTGGAAACTGTATGTCACATTGATGGCATGTCAATATCAACTGCATTTAAGATACATATAATTCTGGACACGCTGCCAATATGTCACTGATACTCCGCCTAGATATAGCCTTGCATATATTTGAGGCATTTCCATGTTTTCATGACAGGCTCTGATGAAAAGTTTTCAAGTCAATGGTTCAGACCCTACAAAACAAGAGAAATTTTTGGCATACATGGCTCCAGCACCCCATGAGGTATCCATCCTTTCTAGTCTGTGTCTATTTCAATTTTCAAACGTGACCAATCAACAAATTATGTTCAGGTCCATTAGAACTCTTATTTGTACTTTTATCTATAGTATATCATTCTGATGGTGACTTGGGTTTTTTTTCAGCTTGGCAAGGACTCGGATGATGAAAATGAAGATATTCAATACTCCTGGATTAGAGAATATCACTGGAAGTATGTGTCATTTTGCTACTGTTTTTGTTATTGTGTCTAATATTTCATTCTATTAGCTGGTGTAAAAATTATCTTCCAGTTTACATACCTTTCCTTGTCTCATGATTCAGGTAAGGGGGGATGATAAAAATGATCCCATGACATACCTTGTTGCATTTGATGATGATGGTGCAAAATATTTGGTAATTCGCTCTCTGCACTGTTTTTATTTTGATATATGACCATGATACATTGCACATTTGTGTGACATTTTAATGTCCTTTTCGCAGCCTCTTCCTACTAAGCTAGTATTGCAGAAGAAGAAAGCTAAAGAGGGGAGATCTGGGGATGAAATCGAGCATTTTCCAGTGCCTTCCAGAATTACTGTGAGCAGGACAGATCATGGTGGTGTGATGGAGCATGGAGAATCTTCTAGCATGCATGTATGACTCATTCTTCCTTTATAATTGCTGGCATGAAAGCTTGTTGTGCAGCGAACTATTATTAGTTGGCAAAAGTCCTTTTTACTCACACACACAAATATTGCAGTTGTTCGGATGACCCCTGATCTATTTTTTGGTTCACTTCACTGCCCCCAAGTTCAATACCATTTACTTAACCCCCCACCCCGGTTGGTTTTGCTAATGTGGACCGTGGTATTGTCTACATGGCAACCATGTCACCAGTTTTTGTCACGTCATTACTAAATCATACAAGATCCTGTTAGTGATACCAATATGACGACCACAAATTAGTTCACCTCATAGCCATGGCCATGGAAGCAACTACGGTTAGGAGCATTAGTTCACATCAAGGTTGACGTGGGAGGAGAGAGGATAAGAGATGGTGCCACGTGGACTTCGAAATGGTGATGTAGACGGCCATGTGGACAAAACTGCCTAACCCGTTGTCCATGTCAGTAAAACCAGTCTAAAACTGGGGTAGGGGGTTAAGTAAACGGTATTGAAACTTGGAGTAAAATGAACCAAAAAATAGTTAAGGGGGTTATCTAAGCTACTGCAATACTTTGAGGGAGTTAAAAGAATTTTTTTCCTTATTAGTACTATAGACAACATACTGCAGCTAGCTAAATTATTGCTTCCTCAGTTCTTTTTTTGAATTTCATTTTCTTTTTTGTAAGCGGGTAATCTTCTTACCAAACTATATACGTAACTGCAGGGTCTTTTGCTATCATTTCACTTATTGCTCTTAGGATCGTCACCTTTTTATGATCGCCGTATTAGAGCATAACAGTCATGTTTATGCATTAACTGGACCTTTTGACTAATGGTTTTCTTCCTTGTAGGAGAATTTAAAGCGACAAAGATCTTCTGTTGACGATGATCTTGAGGAGCATCCCAAGCATTCTCGTGTAGAAGATATGGACCAGTACAGTGGAGAAGAATATTCTGATTGACCAATAGATATAGATCATCAATATCTTACACCATCAAATTCAATCAGCACGTATGGATCTTTGAAGATCTCATATGCATATGCTGTGATGCCTTCATAAGTAGTTATAGGGTGCAGGGCTGATGAACGAACATGCCTGAGTGCATCTGGGCAAGAGCAGATTTTGAAGTGCAGAGTGTAAAAAGGCTTTGAAGTGATTCTCAACTGCTTGTTTTGATGATATAGCATAGCCCACCATTTTGTATCTGCTCCCCAAATCACAAATCCATTTGATTGTGTAACTCCAACAATTTATTATTTATTTATCTCAGGATAATGGACAGCTTGTATTATGGTAGCTGTTTCTTTTCTGGTGGAATGATGATCCAATCCACATATCGAAGGTCGTGTATTTAGCACTGGAGAATGCTATGGTGCGCCTAGTGAAAGATTGAGATTCTGAGAAGCATTGCAAGAAGAGTAAAATGTGGTTTCTGAGTTTTCGCATGTGTAATTGTGGTGTCAATTATCAAACCTGTTTTGGGGTATCATTTTCATTTTTAAAATACAAAATGTATTAAAATGACCATGTTGCCTTCTCTAACACAAGTGGAATATATTTTATTTCAATACGGAATGGTATGTTTAGTAGTATTCCTCATTTGCTTGAAGTAATGAAGAAGTATTGAGGTATATGGAAGTCCAAAGTTCAAACAACAGGTATGACTATATCTTATTGTGGTATTAGCTATTAAAAATGTGTTAATTGAAGTGGTAACAGCAGTACCTCTTCAGGTGATGTGCAGGTGTTCTTAACTGTTGCTAGGGATACTGTTGTGGGAGTTGGAATTGGAGATTCAAAAAATTATTTGGCCATCATCTTATGTTGCCAGCTGGCCCAGTTTCTCACAGTCACACTTGGTGGCAATCAGGTATTACTATTCATCAGCTAGTACTGTCAAACAGCTTTTGTAATTTTGTATGCCATCATTTTTTGTCTCTAGCTGTTAGCTCAGACAGAGTTCAATGGATTTTAAGCTGGGGTTCTCTCAGAAAAATAGTAAGGTATCACCGATTTTCTGACATCCAGCTCTCCCATGGTTCCTTCCTGACCAGCATTTCTGACTCATCTCATGCCTGTTGTGTGATTTTGAAAAATGCAGATATCATAATTTGATTTGAAACTGTTACAAGATTAGCCGTGGGGTGTAGGTTGTATCGTATGTTTGTCTTAGATAATTAGTAATTCAACTATTCAAGGATCCCATGCTCTTTAAGATGTCTGTTATCATTTTGTCACTACTGCATGCGTGCAAGCTCTGTTATACATTACGTTGGAAGATAAGTTGCCCCTTATTATTTTGTTGTATGCTTTCTCATATTTTAGTCTCTGATGGTCCAGAAAATTGTAGGTTCATGAATACTGTTGCTTCATTTCAAACCTTAGGCTTGCAAAGTTTTTAAAATAGTCTTAGGATTACCAGCTTCTTAGATAATTGAAATGTGTAGTGCAGTTTGTGCTGATAATCATCTTAGGATTACCAGCTTCTTAGATAATTGAAGTGTGTGGTGCAGTTTGTGCTGCTATGCTAGACCTTGCAGCTATTTTTCCTTTAAGTGCTAACATGTCAAGTTGATAGATTCCTAACTTCATATTTTTGCATTCGGTTGCAAATTATTTCAGCTTCCCTGCTTTATAACGCTTGCTAGTTTCATGTGCTGGATAAAGTTGTGATGCTGCATCTACTTGTATTTACATTTGGATTGAGCAACATAAATGCAGAAATGTTCTTATACTACTATGGCTTGTTAGTGCTTATTGTTGTACTTTGTTTTTATGAATTTGTCGCTTTTTGATTGAAGGGAAGAGAAACTGCATTACATGTTTTTAAAAGATATCCAGTTGCACTTGTGGTGGGATGAAGTACAATCACAGTGCAATGTTATGATGTCAGACCTTTTTAAGTGAGATGTATAAAATTTTCTTAAAGAGTCGCAACATTGGAAGGATGCAAAATGAATCAGATAAGTACTTACTGTTCACTTACTGGATTTCCGGGTGAAATGGTGTGCACTGATCTCAATTAGAGATGATGATGTCTTCCTCATGTGTGCAACAGCATTGAATATTGATTTTTTTATAAGTGTCACAACTTTATTCGACCATGTTGTGTTTTCATGCCTGCTACTCTTTTCGTTGCTGTACTGTACAGTGCTTAGCGTATAATCATTCTTGTTAGTTGTACCAGTTAACTTGTCCTGTTTAATTCAGATGTGGTTCTCATTAGGTTTAAAGCTTGATGTAATATCTTCCAAATTATATCATTTGCATCACTTTTTCTGTGCGGGCTTGTTGTGATGCTGTTCAAAAAGGTTTCATTATTAGTACAATAACAACAACAACAACAAATCTTTTTGTCCCAAGCAAATTAGGGTAGGCTAGAGATGAAACCCAATAAAAACTGCACGAGCAAAAATGTGAAGAAAAAAAAAGGCTTAAAAGAATATCATGCTTTATGCACGTGGATCGCTAATTTTCACACGGTCCTATTTAGAGACAAATCCTTGGATACATTCCAATCTTTTTAGTCTCTTTTCACTGCATCTCATGTCAACTTTGGTTGCTTCTTGCCCCTCCTCGTATTGTCGATAGATCTTAGAATACCGTTATGCACCGGTGCTTTTGGAGGCCTCTGTTGGATATGTCCAAATCATCTTAGTCGGTGTTGTACAAACTTCTCTTCAATCGGTGCCACCTATACCCTATCATAGATATCCGAATTCTGAATTCGATCATTTCTTGAATGACCATAGATCCGACGTAGCATACACATCTCTATGACACTTATCTGCTGGATGTGTTGTCTTTTAGTGGCCCAACATTCTACTCCATACAACATCGCAGGTCTAATCGCTGTCCTATAGAACTTACCTTTTAGTTTTTGTGGTATCGTTTTGTCACAAAAGATACTAGATGCTTGTCGCCATTTCATCCACTCCGCTTTGATTATGTGGCTAACATCCTCATCGATACCATTATTGCTCTGTAGCATTGATTCCAAGTATTGAAAAATATCCTTCTTAGGTTCATTATTAATATATACCCAAAATTGTGTCATGTTTCCTTAAATGCGGGCGGTGATTGTGGATCATGGTGTGGTCATGATGGATGTCAAATCGTTGATACTTGTGGTGCCTCAAGTGTGCATACACACATACACACAAAAAAAATCAGTTCAATTGTTTATTCAATCCGAATATCCTGTTTGGAACACAGAATTTTGCACAAATTCCTGCAGGAATTGAATTGATTATTGTGAAATTTTTGCATAATTTCCTGCAATCGGAGCAGGCTCTTAAATTATAGAACCAAGTGGACAATCACAAACAACAACGACGGGCAGACGAGGCCTGTGAGTAATGTGCCATTACTCACAGGCTAACAATTTTATGTTCATTTTGACTTTAGAACATAATAGTAAGTAAGACCCGCTGGACGTTGAACAGAACTGATGACCGAAGAGTATCTGGAGACTGTAGTACCATAGTCCATAGTTCAGGTTTTGTCAAGCATACAACCAAAAGGGGATAGATACAACCTAAGTAGATACAGATAAGCTCCCACTTTTTCTTGGCTAACAAATTATTGATCAAGCATTCGTGTTTCATAAATGTCTGGATTTTTCAATGTCAAGGCGTCATCGACAAGCCGCAGGATGAGATGCTGAGAGGTGATCATCACTCTGTACATCTTGCTGTTGGCTCATGTCTTTCCCCAGAGAGCTGATATATTTGCCATTTGGAATTGCTTCTTTTTTCTACATTGGGAGCTGTTTAGTGAATTGGTTCAGGGTTGAACTTGAGGGCCTCCCTCCATATGAGTTCCTTGATATCTTCTTCAGTAAACGATGGCTGCTCGAAGTCGAAGCTGAAAGGCGCTGGGCAGACGGGTTCATCATTTATCTCATGAAGGGATGCCAAGTATGGATGGCACAGAGCCTCATCAACTGCAATGCCACCAAAAGAGGAAGGTTAGTATCTTTCAAGAGAATGTTGCTCATAATATTTATCAGAATCTGACAGTGATGTTTGCATGAATGATTTAGTTATTGTAAGAAGTGTCAGTTGAACTTAGTTTTAATAATTTTGCATGTGAGTTTGAAATGATGGTTCACATAGTAAAATTTTTCATTTTGCAATCTAGCAAGATCGTGCGAGGCTGCAAGATTACCAGTAATCCTCTTGCTCGGATTAAACACAAGCATCCTCTCAAGCAAATCCATGGCGCCACTAGACATAGTGGGAAACCGTGAACAGAATTGTTGCTTGGGGTATTGAGGAAGAGACCTCACATATCTTCGTGCATTATCGCTTCGAAGAAACCCAAGGCTCGAGTCGTCAGGTGAGCCTATCAGCTTTTGGATCAAGAACAAACACAATTCAGAAGATTTGTGAGACATTACCAGTTGGTTGAAAAGAAGCAGATTTGTTAGTTAGACACCAAGAGTCACACGCTTGCACCAAAATGTTATCTGAATGAAGGCATATTGTATGGAATACCATGCTATTACTAAGAGACACTACGACTGTAAGCTTCTACCTGTGAAATGTGCTTTTGCTAATTGAGTGATAAGCAAACAAATATAAGCAAGCAAATATTATAGAACCTATGATAAACTTAAACTTAAATGGTCGTTGTCCCAGACTCCTCGGACAAAAGGAAAACGAGAAGAACAGCAACAAAAAGAGAAGAAAAGAAAGAGAACAAAGGAGGAAAAAACCAAATCTTGAGTTGTGTAGTAGTGACCATACCTCAGTGATTAACCTTAGCTGATGAACATAATCCTTGCCAGGAAACAGAGGCTCTCTTGTAGCAATCTCACCAAGGATGCATCCCACTGACCAGATATCAATAGCTGCAGTGTACTCTGAGCAGTTGAGCAGGAGCTCAGGCGCTCTGTACCATCGAGTAACAACATACTCCATCATGAAGTCAGTTTCAGTCGTGGTTCTTGCAAGCCCAAAGTCCCCAATCTTGAGATCACATTTGGCATTCAGCAGCAGGTTGCTCGGCCTGAGGTCGCGGTGCAAGACGTTCGCCGAATGCACGTACTTCAATCCTCGGAGTACTTGATAGAGAAAATACTGCAGCATGGAAATGTTTAGAGAGGAAGACTGACCAAGATATTGATGAATGATGAAAAGAACTATGTACCTGACAGTGATCATCTGTTAGTGGCTGGTTTGATCGTAGAAGGTGATGAAGATCAGTGTCCATCAGCTCGTAAACAATGTAAACATCGTTGAAGTTCTCCCTTCTCGGCGGGCGTATGATGTCCTTTATTGAAATCACCTGTAGCAGGGCGGATTTTTGTCATGGTCATATCACCAAAATTAACATCAGACAGACTTATGATACAAGATAGCTTAAATACTCAGTAGCATATATATGTAGGTGAATTTTTGGCAACCATATAATTTACATAAGTAACTAAAGAATTGTAGGCAATTCTGGCTTTGAAAGAAAATCACCAGAATTTTAGGCAGATCTTCTCAGGACGGCTTACCTTTGCTATAAACTACAGAGTTAACCATAGTCAATAGAACCACAAAAAGACTCATATGCGAGCATGTCAACCACAGATATATTGGTCACAAACAGACACATGGAGAAAAAGAAAAGAACAGGAGAGATTGCTCACATTCTCATGATTCATGTGCCGAAGCAGCTTGATTTCTCGCAAAGTGCGCTTGGCATCGATCTGATTGTCGAATGCGTTACCGATCTTCTTGATGGCGACCTCCTCACGCGTCTGGGCATTGACAGCAGCACTGGAGTTCAAAGTTTATCAGCACAGATCAACTAAGACTCAGCTACAAATAGCTGTATACGGAATTAAATACACAGACTTCCTCTTGCTGTTAACATACACAGCTATGCCATGCTTCAGTTAGGCCTCTAGGCTATAGTAATATTACCACCTCGGCAATTCAGACCACATGTATGGCAGGGATATATCAAGCATAATAGCCTATATATACATGCAAAAGCTCTCAACTTTGAAAGCATATACACTTTCAGTTGTCTGATCTACATCTACTACAAGTTGAAGCAAGTGAGATTTTGCAGTAGGATCGCACGTAACTGAAGAAAAAATCGCAGCAAGAACCAAGAACACTGACCAGATGATGCCGCAGGCGCCGCGGCCGACGGGGCGGATGGGCGGCACGTACTTGGCGGAGACCTCGAAGAGGTTGCCGTAGACGTTGTACTGCACGTACCGGCCGCCGTGCGTCAGCGTCCCCTTGATCTGCGCCTCGCCGAGGCCATGCCCGCCGCCTCCTCCCATACCGCCGTGATGGCCTCCTCCTCCCCCGACGCCTCCACCCTCCATGCGCATCGACCAACCTGCACCACTGCACGTACTCCTCCTACCTCAAGAAACCAAGAAAGAAGAGAGAGAGAGAAGGGAGGATTGGATGGATGGATGGAGGAGGGAAGGAGGAGATAAGGCCGGGAGGGGGAGAGCGTTGGGGGAAAGGGGAAAAGGAGGGAGCTTTTTGGAGGGAAAATGCCCGTGATCGGGCGTTGCTGCTCCAGACCATTCCGGCCTCCTTTTTCTCTTCACTTTCCCTTGGTGCATGGGAGAGCTCAGCTGGCTATGAAGGAGGTGGTCATGGCTTGCTCTTCTTAGATGGTTTCTTTCTTCTCAGTTGTAGTGATCGCTGTCATTCGTCTCTTTTGCTGTAGCCTTTTCTTTTCTCCGTTGATATGATATGTTTTGGACACCTGGCCGGTCTCAGGTTACAGGGAAAATCCGGCCGGTGAAATTTGAATTTGTGTCGAAGATTATGAATTTCTGTTAAATATCCAATGCAGATGGAATATGGTGAATTCCTAGTTGATATAATATTTTCTTGACACCCCGGTCTCGGTTACCAGCAAAAGCACTGGTCGGCGGAATTTGAATTTGTGTCCAAAATTTTGAATTTATGTTAAATAGATGGGATGTAGATGCAATATAGTGAATTCCCAGTTGATATGATATATTTTTTGACACATGGCTAGTCCCCGGTTAGTGGCGAAAACTGGCACGTGGAATTTGAATTTGTGTCTATGGTATGGATTTACGTTAAATAGATGGAATGTCGATGGCATATACATAGTGAATCCGTTTTATTAAAGGAGTCTAGCTCCCACTTTCATTGAATACTAGTAATCATGCACATCCAAGGTAACTTCTGGACTATATAACATAAATTAATCTAACACATTGCAAGCATATCAACACGTATCAACACGTCGCTGAAATGGTTGTTTGTTTCTGATAGTATGGAAGGTCATGGAGATGTGCTACAAGATCTTGGGTGACGGGAAGCTAGTCACCCAGAGGGAGTTGATCTACAAGCTACTATCAGACTCGCCCAACTACTTCAGTTGTCAGCATCATGTCAACAAAACGATTCAAGGTCTTCGAAATCCTCCCGTTCTCTTCTTTGTTTCACCATCATGTACCATATCGATACTCATACTTTGCACTTTGTTCTTGTGCAGATGTTGTTTCGTTGCTCCGATGCACAAGGCAGAGCTTAGGAATCATGGCATCAAGTAGAGGGGCACTGATCGGGCGGCTTGTGTTTCATGTGTGTCTATGCTGAAAAAAATGTCAACTCTTGTTTATCTCTTGACGATGCTACAGCAGCCTGAATTTTGTGTCCATACTTCTTGGGAGCTGGAGGAAGAACACATTGACTGTTCCATTCTTGGACCTTCTGGGCATGCAATTACTGGAGATCTTAACCTACTGAGCAAATTAAATTTGTGTTCAGATGCTCGATATCTCATTCTAGTGGAGAAGGTACTGTCTTTGCTTTTCACGGTCTATTAATACAGTCTCTGTTATTTAAGTTTAAAAAAGTTGTAGTCTCTGTTATTTACTTCCAGCTGATAGACCACTTGTTTGAAATAGGATGCCATATTTCAGAGGCTGGCTGAAGACCGCCTACATAATCAGCTACCATGTATCCTGATCACTGCAAAAGGATATCCTGATATCGCCACAAGGTTCTGTAACTCCAATGCAAGTCCTTTATTTTCTTATTCAGGATTCTTCTGCTTATCTAGTAATGCACATTTGCATGATGGTATCACAATTTACTCTCCATGATATTGTCGTACTATTAGCTCATTCAGTGTACTTATCGCATTTATCTTTCAGTGTTTTGAAACAGGTTTATCTTGCATCGACTGAGCCATACTTTTCCAAATATGCCAATTTTGCGCACTAGTGGACTGGTTAAACCCTTTCTAGCAGACAAAGTTAGATTTCTTTTTTATTTCAGGAACCCAGCAGGGCTTGCCATACTATGCACTTAAAAATATGGAAGCATATCAATGGGTTTGGAATCATATAGATATGGTATTTCTTTGGGTGATCAAAGCTGGATCTAGCCCATATTTTCAATACAATATTAATGTTATTCTTCTTTTTCAGCTTGCAATGTAAAATGGCTTGGCCTAAGAGATGATCTGCAACTTATTCCTCAGGGTGCGTTCCAAGAGCTGAAGCCTCGTGATTTGCAGATGCCAAAAGCTTGCTGTCATCTAAGTTTCTGCAGGTGCGTCTGCTATTCCTCAACTTTCATAGTATGTTGTGACGTTGGAAACAGTAGATTCCAATGCGGATACAATCATACAAATGAACAGAGGATTTGTTCTGTTCGCATAGCCGATGATAGGCACTAGGGTGAATTCATATGGTATGAGATTCTTGACAGTCATATTCGAAGCCATCTAATACCTGATTGGTACTGACCAAAATTGACCTCAAAAAGAGATGCATGACAGAACAAAAAAAAATTCCAGTTTTCAGTTTGCGTTCTTATCTCATTAAAGATCGATCTTGATGCAACCATGCATTTACATCATCCTTCTTGTTGTTTCTTTGCCGAGGGTAATGTAGCCATGAATTGGGAGATCTGATGATGTACCTGGCAAGAGAATGGGAGATGGCTGACACATCGACATCAAAAAATCCTTGCCAAGCAGCTGCCGTCAATGGAGCCGACTTGACGAGCAGCGCCAAATCAAGCACAGGTTGCATCTATATATTGCCAAGATTTGTGTTTTCTGCAATGTGTAAAATCTTTTGGTTGAAGGTTCACTACCGGAATCTCGACGTTTGCTGAGTGCCTGCCGGTTTGCCGAGTGTATAACATCGGGCACTCGGCAAAGCTCCGGAAACCGAGTGTAAAAATAAAAACACTCGGCAAAGATCCGACACGCGGCAAAGACGTTCTTTGCCGAGTGTCTCGAACATAGCCCTCGGCAAAGACTATCTTTGCCGAGTGCCAACTTATGGCACTCGGCAAACATATCTTTTTTCTGTTTTTTTTTCTTCTCTCTTCTTTTGCCAACTTTTCTAAATAACCTTGAAATTTTTTCTACCCTCAAGATATACCATTACATGTTCTATGTCAAAATTTGGCATTTTTCGGGGTTCGTTTGCTATATTTAAGTCATTTAGTGCATTTCTAGGCATTTAGTGAATATAATTCAAATTTGAACTGCAAGTGCATGAAAAAGTTGGCAAAATTGGGTTGAAAAATCCTATTTGTAGTCTTTAGTCTATGTTTAGGCCTTATCCAAGAAAAGGAAAGGAATTCTAAACATCAAGGTGCCAAGACTCGACCCCGAACATGGAGGTTATTGGTTTTTTTAATTCGGAAAAATACAAACGAAGTCTGAAAAACATGAAACTTGGCATGGTGCCCTCATATGGCATCAATATGCTGTGGTAAAAATTTGAGAAGGTTTTGCAAAAGTTGTGACATACACTGCTTAGAAACCGGACCATCTCCGAAGAAGAATCTAGGTTTCGAGAGAGAACGGGTCAGATTTGAAGGCAAAGTGACGGTTGCTTTATCGGTTTACCTTGAAATTTTTTCTACCCTCAAGATATACCATTACATGTTCCATGTCAAAATTTGACATTTTTCGGGGGTTCGTTTGCTATATTTAAGTCATTTAGTGCATTTCTAGGCATTTAGTGAATATAAATTCCAAAAAATGTAAACGAAGTCAGAAAAACATGAAACTTTGCATGGTGTCATCATATGACACCTAGAGGCTATGGTAAAAATTTGAGAAGGTTTAGCAAAGAAAACAAAACAAGGAAAGAAATAAGAAAAAGAAAAAAAATATGTTTGCCGAGTTAGGACACTCGGCAAAGTTGTCTGTTTGCCGAGTGTAAATTTGAGGACACTCGGCAAACATATTTTTTTCTTTTTCTTATTTCTTTCTTTGTTTTGCACGGAGACACGTGGCAAACAGCGCATTTGCCGAGTGTCCGCGCTAGGACACTCGGCAAACGTGAGTTTGCCGAGTGTCCGTTTTTTGACACTCGGCAAACAGCTTTGTCTGGTTTAGTCCCACCTCGCCCAGCGACCGCGCGGTTGAGTGGTTTATATACCCGGCTGCGCGTTGCGGGTTGAGATCTTCTGCATAGTAGTACGCCGTGGGCCTTTACGTGGGTCCCCGTGGGCCTTCCTCATTTGAAACTGACCCGTGGGTCCCCCGTGGATATGCTCAATAGATGTACCCCGTCGGCGTGTGCGTGTGTAGTGGTGATGAGCTTCCGGGCAGCAGTGGTGCGCCGCCGGCGGCCATTTTTTTGGGCCCTGATCACCTTGTTTGCCGAGTGTCGACACTCGGCAAAACCGACGGCTTTGCCGAGTATTTACACTCGGCAAACAAGGTGATACGTGGTTCGTTCCGTTTACGCGCTTATTTTGCCGAGTACCAGCCTTTTGACACTCGGCAAAGGCCTTTGCCGAGTGCGCGAAGAAAAGCACTCGGTAAAGAGCGCTTTGCCGACAGGGTGTATGCCGAGTGTGGTTTGCCGAGTCTAACACTCGGTGAAGCGTTTGCCGAGTGTTTTGCGGCCTTCGCCGAGTGTTTGTGGCACTCGGCAAACGTCGAGATTCCGGTAGTGGTTGTGTGTTTTCTTATCCAACACTAAGCAGATGTACCTAAACTAATTAAAGAAAAAAATAGGATAGATAGAGTGTGCATGAGTAGCTAACCGTCTCTGAGGTCTCTCTTGGGATACTGCCCCATAGCGTGGAACCACTTTCCAGCTGTACAGTGACGAGAACCCACCTGTGGAGGCATAAGAAAAACTCTCAAATTCAAAGTGTGCATCACGGTAAGCTGCTATCAAATCGCCCAGTAGACGGTAATTCAGTCTGAAGTACAAGCTATAAAAGAAAACAAAGAAAACCAAGCTGAAGGTAAGGGCCTCTCATCACTTTGATCAACCCTGGGTTTACAGGCTTTGATTCTCAATTCTCATGCCCTTATCTTCACTGATCGGTAATTACTAGCTATGGGTGAAACGAACATTAAAATTTGAATGATTTGTTCTTAAATTTTTCCATTTGGAGACAAATGGCCTGGAATGGCACAACAGCTCACATGTCACATGAGATTGGACACATGGCAAAAAAATTCATAGCATATACTTTTATGTGCATATTATTTTCGTATTTTCTATTGAAAATGTGTAACTGTGACAATGTTCGGCACGGTTTCCCATTGGATTGCATGAATGAGAAAGAGAAGATGCTGAAGTGATCAAGGTTTGCTTCTTTTGATTTAGGTGGCATTTTACATCATAGATCTAAAAATCTTCCTTTTGGTGATTTGTTTCATTTTAATGGCGGTGGATGAGGGTGACGATGCTGGACTGCTGGAGTCATAGATGATGGAAGGGAAGATGTTGAAGTGTTCAAAATTTTGCTTGGTTGCTTCTTTTAATTTAGGGAATTTTAGGAATTCGTACTTCCAATTGGTAAATTGATTGTTGCGAAAAACCGAT
Source organism: Stipa capillata (assembly GCA_019208055.1). Lineage (NCBI taxonomy): Eukaryota > Viridiplantae > Streptophyta > Magnoliopsida > Poales > Poaceae > Stipa > Stipa capillata. The sequence continues at coordinate 103,897 of JAGXJF010005637.1, read as the reverse complement.
TCTCGCCACGCCGATCACCCACGAGGTGACACGTGGAAGCGTAGATCTATATCGCGAACATTGCAGAATAGACAACGAGAGACACGAAGTTTTTAAAGTGGTTCAGTCGTGAGGCCTACCACGGGGCATGACTACAGACGTTCCTCTCCTTGCCTTGATCTCTTTGTGTTGACTTGGTTACATTGTGTGGCGCCCTTCTTTTTATATAGGAGGCGTAGGATATATAAGTCTGAGCTGAACTCTACCTGTATCCTACTAAGACTCCACATAGTACCCTAGTACAATCTCTACACATTCTCTAGTCCAACTCGTAATCTACTCGTACACATATTCAATACAATCTCAACATTGATGTTTGTTATATGTACTTAAATTTACAACAAAAAATTCTAATCAGAGCCTGAATCTGTTGCAAAGAGAGGAAGGCAGATGTATCAGGTTTCACCGTCTAGAAATAATGGTTGTAGAAAGAGGATTGTTCCACCTGGATAGCTTTCTTTGTTGTTCTTTACACTGAAGTAATAGTATTTAACTATAGATAACCATAATGACTACAAGGTAATTGTCAGGAAAGAAAAAGTTATGTAAGGAACTCGATGCTGATAGTAAGATACTGCAGGATTTCACTGTTAGCAGGGATCCGCAGCTAAGAAGGGAAAGGCATCTTTTTTTTATTGATAATTTTTTCGAGTTCAGATGTTCAATCTTAATTTGTATTTGTAGGGAAGATGTTTAGACAACATTATTGTGAAAATAAATTTCATCTCTTAGTAGAGATAGAATGTTTTTGAGGATTTGGACGACCATGGTGATCTAATAATATCTCTAGCAGTTTTGACCAATCCTTTTCATGGTAGTTCTGGTTAGCAGGGACTGAAACCTAACAAGAATGGAAGGCATGTTTTCCTTGTGTTTTAAAGTAATTTCAGTCTCTCGTTGATGTTCAGCTGATAGGAAAAATAGATTTTTCTTGTGTCGGTAGCCAAGGAGTTTAGTTATGTTATCCTGTTAGTCAGGATTGGGACGTCCTGAAAGCAACCTTGTTTTACTAGGATGGTGCAAAATAGGATTTAGTTGAATATTTACGTGCTACATACTAATTAGTAAAATTGTGTTCCGTATATGTGATATATATAGCACCTCATTTGTATAGATAACTGGAGACGGCATCTAATTTACCCAATCTTACATCAAGAGCTATCATTTGCAATTGCCATCCTTTGTTACTAGAATTATGCATTGCAATGATTAACTGATTCTCCCAAACTCTCTATCCCTACTTGACAATATGAACAATTATTGTTGTTAATATGTAATACTGTGCACATCTGTTCCTAGATTAATTCATAAGAAATATTCAAAACTTGCTTTTGATAATAAACTTTGCTATACAAGCTGGTGAAAAGTATAGCATATGGCATGAGACTTCACGTACTGTCTGAGAAGATGGCTTTGGGTCATTTTGTTAATTTATGGTCTTCCTATCCTTTTATTAATTGAAAATGCAATTACATAGAGCATGGATTAGTCCACAATTTTACAAGTAGCTAAAGAAAAGGGAATTCTAAACAACGATCTTTTGGAGAATTTTGAATGTAAGTACATATTTGATGTAGTATATATTAGGCAAAGTGTGTATTACTCGTACATGAGTAAATAAATAGTAGAGTGGTTTCTAGATGTAATAATTAGAGATATTTGATCAATTTTTTGGAATATTTAAGACGCTCCATATTTTCAAACGGACGGAGCACAACAAAAGGTGCTTTCTGTTATTTAAAAGAAAGAATTTGGGTGATGGAAGCTTACGCCCAGGCCTTGCATTCGAGCTTCTTAGATGCCTTTAAAAACGGTGGTTTCAAGTAGTAACTTGAAATTAAGCTCCTTTGCGCCGAGTGACGTCCTCCACTGGCCTTGTCCGCTCTAGAAGACCCGAGTTAGCTTCTGTGGCCTTGACAAGTGTCACTTATTCCGTTACTAGCTCGCACGTGCAGGGCGCCATGACCATGACAGTGCAGCACTTGTGTTTGCCTCTGCCGCGGAGCTGACTCCTGAGCCTGCAATTGGCTACGTGCGGCGTTGCATGCAGCCGCGACGTGGTGACTGCCGCGTAGGCACAGTCGCCTCCGTCAGAGGTGTCACCATCCACCGAGCAGAGCTCCGACGTACGGAGCCCCATTTCCCAGGCAGCCTTCCGCCGCTGACATCCAAATCCAAATTCTCCTTTTCTCCTCTCTCCTCTCCCGTTGGAGCACGGGTAGGTTCTAATTGCATGCAACTATGCAAGACTCGGTTAACCCCCCACCCGATCTTCCAGTAACATGCGCCTTCCGAGGTCCGATCCGAAAAAGCTGTATCTTTACTATCTACTAGCTAGGCTCGTGTGATTACGTGATCCAGCCTATGAATATAAGTGTAATATTTTTTTTGTGGTTTTAATCTATTAAGTGACATACCTTTAAACATTAAATCACTTAACATTTTTTAGCTATAAATTAATTTACATATTTTTTAGTACATATTGTTAACTTTAAATGACCATACATACGTAGAGACATGTTTAAATTTATATGCGTAGAAAGAAGGTCTTTAAATAATTTTGAATTAACCTTAGGTTAAAAGAAAGAGATATGTAAATTACATGAATTACTAATTTAGTTTTTCTCGGTGGAATCATTTTTAATAGATTCTTAACATTTTATTTGGCCTATCTGAATTTTTTCATAATTTTTGGATTTTATTTGGATGCCTTTGTGGATAATTCAAACATGTTTGAATTAATTTTGAGTTAAAAGAAGGAGATATGTTAATTCTATAAATTATTACTTTGGTTTTCTCGGTGAAACTATTTTTAATGAATTTTTTATATTTTATTTAGCCTAGATAAATTTTCTCGTAATTTTTAGATTTTATTTTTATGCCTTTTGAATTCCTTTTTGAATTTCGGTTTTTGAATAAATTACATTATAAACAGTAGATGAACAGTGTCGGATATAAGGAGCAGTAAAAAATTTTAGTTTTTGAAAAATCTGATAAGGTCTAGTAATGAACAGTGACTAAATCCGTTACTGTTCAATTCGGGTCGGGTAGATAAATAGTTATTAATCCCGTTAGGAACAGTGTCAATCTGGTACTATTCACTGTGGATCGGGTTTATAAACAGTGACTAACCCGTTACTATTTACCGCTAGATCTGGTCCATTCATATGAGATCCGATGGCTGAAAATCAACCACGTCATCAAGAAGGACGTGGCGCACTGAGAAAGCAGCAATCCTAGCTGCTTTCTTGTATATAGATTACTATCTATAAAATTTAAGTTGGTGGCTATGGTGATGATGGTGTCACACCCTCTCCTAATCAACTCTTCAACTCTCAACAAACTCTGCTAAACAGACTCCAATCTTTACGTAACTCTCAACAAACTTTGCTAAACATATTCCAATCTTTACGTTCTGAGTTAGTTTTTTACTCTGCTGAAATTTATTATCTTACTAAACAACAGAATCCAATCTTCATGTTCTGAGTTAGCTGACTTGCTGTTGTTGTTCCTTCCCCCACACATATGTAAATTTTGTTATATATGTGCATGTGTGTTGTACGAGCACTCTACTATTATATCGTTGTAAGACAAAGCAGTATATTTTGTTATGGACTTATGATTTTGGTCAGAATATGAGATGTTGTTCTGCTATTTGAGGTTCCGTTGCAACGCACGGGCACCCTGCTAGTCTTAGTAGTACTTCAGTATATCTGTTCTCAGTTTTGAGATACTCCTTTGTGAAATATTTATTCATTAAAAATTTAAAAATATAGTTATTATGTTATTTCACAATATGCTTCTACTAAAATATTTTAAGAATAATTAAATGGTTGTCTTATATAATTTAATAAAAGCATATATGGTTACCTTTTATTTTATATTTTAATTTAATGCTATCTTATCTGTACCTATACTGAGCTAAGGATAGAAATAATGAAAGAGAGAAGGTAGTAGCATCTTTTTCATTGAACAGGGCAACAGAAAAGATCATGCACGTCAAATACTATAGTGTGTTTAACCCCCTCGCTGTGTCGGCAGAGCATTAATTAATTTCATTGCATCAGATCTTCCGGGTATTGCATTGGGGTAATTAAACTGACCATAAACACACGAGAAGATTCAGCTCTTCTTGGTTAGGTTACACTACTCTTATTCTCGTCCTTCACATCAGCATGAACATGCATGGATAGCGCAACGGCGTCCTTCCTATATATACTTCCACACACACACAGTTACACATACATATGGATACAGCTCCAGTATCTTGTTGCCGTACTACTGCTTGCACAGCATCTTATTGAGATTGATCTTGCTGGGGCAGTGATCGATGATGCTGGGTGGCGTAGTGTCGTGCGGCGACGTGCTCACCATCTGCGGGCTGTTGGCGGTGCAGTGCATCTACGGGCTGTACATGATGTTCCTCAACCGGCTGCTCGCCGCCGGCGTCCCCTCGCTCTTCATCATTGTCGTCGCCTGCGCCGCCTCCTCCGTCGTTATCCTCCCCTTCGCCATCGCCCTCGAGAGGAAGAAATGGCCCAACCGGTGGAGCCCCGTCTTGGTTTTCCAGCTCGTCATTATCTCACTTGGAGGGTCAGGAAAACGATCCAAATCTCTCTCTTTTTCTTTTAGCAACAAGATCGATCAAAAAATTTCATGCATATATGTTCCTTTTAAATGTGCAATTTCTATTGATTCTTAATGCTAGATCGTCTAGCCGTTTAATTAAAGCAAGTGATTGACAACTCCCTATATAATTTGTTTATTTTGTCAGGCAATACTGATCAGTGTCTCGATTCTCTGAGTGTTAGGCTGTTAGTTGTTGCTGCACAAATTTAGGATTGCCTATAGGTTTCAAAGTATTTATAGTGTCGTAATTCTGAGAGAATATTATGTTCTCAACTTAATCATCAATTTTACTTGGCCAATTGAGATTCCATGTCTTTAGGGAGTAGATTTTTTTATATAAAGTATGTCTTCACAGTTCTGTTAATGGGTTCAACCTGGTGCTAATTAAAAATTAAAATTTATCCCTACTTGGTGTAACTGGGCATAATGATTCCTCAGTTCATTTCATCGTGAAGATTTAAAAATCAAATGCTGCCAAGCAATTCGTAGGACAACTTTTGCTCTTATTGTTTAGGGTGTCCATATATCAAGTCTTCATGATGCTCGGTGTCGAACGGACCTCGCCGGCGATCGCATCCGCCATGCCCAATCTTGGCCCTGGCCTCATCTTCTTCATAGCCGCCTGCCTGAGGTACCGAATCAAAATTGAACTTAACAGAGGGCCATCAGAAACCCACACTGCTAACTTTCAGACTGAACAATAGCTCAACTGTAATTGGTACTGTTCATCGGTAGGTTTGAGAGATTTGAGTGGAAGTGTAAGTACACCAGAGCAAAGATCCTGGGCACATTTGTGTGCCTCAGTGGAGCAATGTGCTTGAGCTTCCTAAAGAGTCCTACTCCCGGCACAGTGCCGGAGTTCGTTCCTGGTGACCAAGAAATCTCGAACAGGAAAGGTGAAATGGATTGGATCCTTGGCTGCCTTTATCTGCTCACTGGAGTCACAGTCTTCGCCTGCAACACTGTCCTGCAGGTACGAACTCTTCACACACTGATGAACATTAGTCATAGTTCCATAAGTTGGTTAAGAGTTGGTGTGTAGGCTGCAACCCTGAAGATATTCCCCGCGCCGCTGTCAGTCTGTGTGATCACCGCCATGATGGGGTCGATCTTCAGTGCTATCATTCAGGTCATCATGGAGCGCAAGCTCGGCGCAGGCATGGCAGACAACGTCCCCAGAATAATCGGTGAAATTGTGCTTGTGGTATATACTGTATCTCATGATTTCAGTAGGTGACACTACTTTGTTCTAACCTCCACTGCTCTGACACTAAAACTACTGTAAATACTACTGCAGGGAGGCGTCGTGATCGGCCTGTGCACGACGTTCCAGGTGTCGAGCATCGGGCGCAAGGGGCCTGTCCTCGTGTCGATGTTCAGCCCATTTCAGACCGTGTTCTCGGCGTTCATCTCCTTCATCTTCTTCGGGCAATGGATCGGCTTAGGATGGTAGGTCCGACTACATTGCGAAACTTGTCACCATAGGACTGTAAATTCTGCAACTGATGCGTTGACATCCGACATGTTCATACCGATTTTCCCTTGCAGCCTAGTGGGGATTGTGCTCATGTTTGCCGGTCTGTATGTGGTTCTATGGGCAAAAAACAGGGAGGACAAGATGTTCGCCGAGCTCGTGGCTCCATCTGATGGAACTGAATCTGATATCGAGAGGCCATTCTTGCAGTCATGAGTTGGGCAAAATCGCCAGCTTGCTACCGGACGGAAAAAACTCTAATGTTAAAGGTTGCAATCGAATCTACACTGATTCTGTTTACGGTTTGATTTTTTTTCCTTTTTTGCGAGGATATCATTTCAATTATGGATGTACTGAAACTCCCAGTTTTTTTTTGGCCGACTGAACAAAGGTGAGTTTTAGTCGGACTTGTTACAGTTGAAAGTTTTTTTGTTGTTGCTGTACCTGCTATCTAAGTGCCATTGGTTGCTCTTAGTAGACCGCAAATACTTTTGTTAGTATTGCATTAGCTAAGTCTTGGTTTTGACACCATATTAAGTTACAGGTGTCAAATCAGTCCAAAAGACTAAGTTGATGGGATGATCTATTTCAACACTCGTGATGCATTTGCAACCTTCATGTAAATACTTATTTTCTTCTATTCTGCAGTGTAGAGCAGTAGAGTTTTATGTCAGCGAGCAGAATCGGACTTTTTTCTTCTATTATGCTACAGTGTAGAGCCGTAGTGTTTTATGTTCCAACGAGTAGAATCCGGATTTGAACTATCTTGGCTACGCTGCTTGTGTAACCATTGCTAACATCATAACTCTTTGAATGCTTCATGGTACCGAGAGCTCCCCAAGTATAAAAATGTGAGGAACAAAAGCGGTATATGAAGTGCTTGCAAGGAACTCCGGAGGACACTACGTGTGCGACTTTGCTTGTTAGCACCGAGAGTTTTCCCTGACATTTCAGGGTATTCTAAAAGCTGGATCTCTAACAATTGAAAGCTATATACGAAGCGTTCGAATGGAACTTTCGTCATCGTTATAGAAATAATATACACAACTCATAATTACAGGCGATTAACTAAAAATCGTCTACACAAGACTAATCATAAATAATTTTTATAATACTACTATATATAATAATATATATTAAGCTAGTGTTTATGAAAATCATATGTGGTCATCATAGTTGGATTTTTATATATAAAAAATTACATGTAATGTACCATAGAGAACGGTCTGTGATAACTATTATATCACAGCCGGTTTGTTTTCAAAAACCATCTACAGCCGACCCAGCCCACAATCAGCACCACCCCTACCAAACCAACAACTCAAGCCTATCCTCAAAACATAGCTAACTCCCACTTGATCCCCTCTCAACAGCGCCACTCCCTCTCCTTTTCTTGACCGAAACTGAAGGATCAAATATATCGCCTAAACAAGAGGAGGGTGAATAGGCAATTTAAAAACTTACTCCTAAGATGTTGGTATTAGACATAATTGCGAAAAAGAAAGTCCAGTAACCTAGAGAACAAGATATAAGCAACTACAATAGATGACTAGAAAGTGAGTTTAAGAACAAACACATGAAAATAAATTTTGGTTTGTTGTCGAAGTTCGGACCCTATTGAGGAAACTTGGTCTAAAGACTGAAACCGACACTGAATTGTGCTCTTTCCTCAAGAGGCTTATCGATGTGAATCCCCTCTCACTTCTTGTTAGCTCTTCATCTTGCGGTAGGCGAGCTCGAACCTTCACAAACTTCTCGTTTTCACAAGTATGAAGACTCCAAGTGACGCCTTACCATCTAAGAGGCCCCAACCTCTAAGAGTAACAAAAGCTTGATCTTTAGCTCGGAGGTGATCACTTGCTTAAATGCTCAATGAAAGTCCAATCCAATCCCACTCTTGAAGGAATTTACAAGAAGGCAAGAGAGACGAGAGATCGAGTATATCACAGGATTTAGAACACAAGCAACAACCTCTACCTAGGAGGGGTGGAGGTACATATAGATAACCCTCACAAAACTAGCAGTTACACACAAAAGAAACCTCACTCGAATGTTCTAGACCACCTGCTCAAAGGTTCCATAGATTTAAAAACCAACAACTATATCAGTGGAAAACACTACTCGAAGAGTGTCGCTCGGACATACTGGATAGTTGAAAACCTCTAGAATATCCTTGACCCAGAGGGTCTGAATAGATGAAACTCGAAGGTTCAAAACAAAAACCAACCTTCTGTTCGGAAATAAAAATTTGCTTAGAGGTTCTAGACAAACCCTACTCCAAGGTTCTTGCCAAGCAAAACTTGAGCTAACCTTGTTTCTCCAGAAGCACCGGAGCAGAGGGTCCAGGTGAAGATAACGCATTGGGAAAGAAGGCAAGTCCTCGCTCGGAGGTTCCAGACAGGGTTTACTCTAAAGGTTTGGGCAAAGCTAGGGCTCTAGGACAGAAGCTCTCTCTCCACTCTAAGTGTCCATATTAACCTCAGTCAGAGGTTCTAGACAACATGGGCTCTTTTGGACAGTAACAATGAAAGACTGGATATTTCGGGCGCATCTCACTCGGGATTCGGACAACATGGGCTCTTCTGGACAGAACCACTAAAAGACACTAGATATTCCAAATTCACCTCATTCGGATGTTCCAGATCAACACCTAGAGCTTGCAGTTTGAACTCTCACATACTCGGACATTCTAACAAACTAGCCTGTACATTTTGGATGAACAAGAAGATATGTGTGGAGAGATCTCTAATGATTTTGAAAGGATTTTTTTTACCACTAAGCCAACTTTCTCCTTCTTTGTTGTTGACTAGCTCCCTTCTTTATAGAACATTTGTTTTATACTTAATGTGATCGTTAGATCACTCAAAGTACTAGGAAAATATCCTTAATCTTATAGATTTTGTGCCATCTCTTTTTCAATATTTTTAGGAGTCGCCAATGCCGATTGAAACTTCTTTTATGGGACTAAAACCTGATCAACACCTTGATGCACACATTAGTCCCTTAATCTTTTTATCATTAATCATCAAAACTCACATAGAGGGCCTAGATACACTTTTAATCTTCCTCTTTTTGGTGATTGATGACAACAAGATTAAAGCTTCGATTAAGAATATATAAAGGATAGTTTTAGGTTCTAAGATATAGAATGAGCTTACTCTAAAGGTGTGCATTATTTGAAATTGCTTTTGAATGCAAATGCTCATAGCATCTATAATGTGAAATAGCTCCCCTTATATCTTAAGATCCCTGAGCATGCATAGTATGCAAGTTAAGCATACAACAAATTAACAATGCGTGAATAAGATGAACATGGCAAAAGATGCACTAGCTTATATAAACATGAGAAGTCATAGTGCATGTGAGGTAAGCATACACATCACCTCAAGAGAATAGTTTACAAGACAATATAAAATCACAGGAGAAACAAGTCTTGTAACTCTTGAAAGCTACCTCACTACCCACTCGAAGGTAGCCAAGAACTATTCTTCTCCCCTTTGGCACCAAGACACCAGAAAGAAAAAAAGAGCAAAAAGTGACAACCACCCTAGGAAAAGCATTCAGAGCAACAACGTCCGGCGTGGAGGAATCATTAGCAAGTGCAGGTGCAAGAGCCATGGCATCGACAGTCGAGGTAGGAGGACGAGTCGGTGGCAACATCACATGTGAGGGCATGGAAAGAGGAGATTGCCATGCTAGAGAGCTAGAGGCCAGGGTGTTTGCATCTATAGGAGAACTCCCTGACCCAGACTGACTATCGGTGTCCTCATTCTCATACTCATCGTTGTTTCCACCGGCTTGGCCTTGGAGGAAGGCCTTTATGCTTTGAGCCATGTAGAGCTTAGTCAGCTCCTTTTGCTTGTTTAGACAGAGCTTCTGATTCTCCTCAATCTAGAGGAGTGAGGCCAAAACAAGATCAATCTTGACACTATCAGACATGTGAGCAAAGGAAGATGGTATGGGAGCAACATGAGCCGTAGTGGTGGCACTAAGCTCAGACTAAGAAGCTGTAGGAGTGGAAGCCAATGTGGTCTTTGTCTTGGCCTTCTTGATGTTTGGGCCAGAGGCCTTCACCACATTTTCTTCTTTCCTTGGCCTATACACCTCATGCTTGACTTCAAGCAAAAGGTTCTTGGAAGATTTGAAGTTGATTAGCCTCTAGATATAGGGAGCAAATGAGAAAGATCTCTTCTGCTCCATGGATGCCTTGCAGATCTCCTCAAACAAGTACTCCATCACATTGGACAATGTGCCATTGTCAATGTTGTAAAGAAAGTCAATGGTGTAAGATCTGATGTTTGTAGTTGCAGGAACTTGTTCAGGGTTAACAGCCCTGGGTACAGACATGTAGAGCTTCCAACCTTGACACTAGAAGTACCAGGCATGTCAAAGTGGTACATGTCCTTGGTCGTCCTAGAGATCTCAACATGTATAAACTCAAGCTACGGATCTGTAGGAGGAAGCCCTAGAACTTCGGTGAACTCATCAGAGGTAGCATTCAACTTTTCTCCATGTGTCATCCATCAGATAGTTTTGGCTTCATCAGTGCCAAAGCACGCTATGGCATAGAACTCGAGAATCAGCTCATCACTCCAATCTAGCTTCAAAGCCATAATGTTGTCGATGCCTATAGTGGTACACTCATGATGGACGGTGGAGAACTCTGGATTAGCATCATCGTAACTCCAATCCACATACCTTGCCTGATCACAAGTGGCTTGTGCTAAAGAAGGATTGTCTCATAATAGTCCTACTGAGCAAAAGTCCAAAAATGAGGATCTATGGTTATCCTCCTTCCTGCGAATGGATTGGTCATCTTCATCTTCCAGATTTGCTTCTTTAGCTTTTTCAACCAATCCTCAGGAGCCCTTTGGAGATTATTCCATATAGGAGCATGGGGAACAAGGGCCAATAGATTGCCCTTAGCTGTAGGAGCTGTTGTAGCATCTCATTCCCTCCACCTTTTTTGGGAGTAGGGGACTTCTTTGCAGGGGCACTGGAAGTTCCATTGACAATCCTACTCGAGGTCCTCCTCATCTCAGCTGCCATGTTGTTATGTGTCTAGGCAAGCATCTTCTTAGCTGGAGGAGCAACAAGAGCATCATCATCGGAATAAGAAGTGGGCTCAACATCAGGAGCCTTGCCCTTCCCTTTAGCACTCTTGGCTGCTCGTGTCTTGGTATTTGTCTTGGTTGCCACTTTGGAAGCTAGCACCTTCGACGCTACCACTTTCTTCTTCTTTGGAGGAGAGATGGGCTTCTTCAACAAAGCCTTGTGGAGAGCCTTGGCAGGTGGCTCCACATAGTCATCTTTGATTGAAATTGTAGTCTTGGTCCCTTTTCTTGAGGTGACCTCCTCTATCTTCTTGGTCACATCAACATCCTTATCTTCCTCTTAGAAGGATGGTGGCTGACCAAGAAAGAGGCAGCATTGTCATCTGACCACTAACTCTTCGTAGCACTCTCAGAGTTAGATTTGGTGCCAGTGGACTCCTCTGTCCCCTCTACCTCAGGGTGGACACGAGCCGAGCCGAGCCAGCTCGGGCCGAGCTTGTCAAAAGCTCGCACGCCAACGAGCCGAGCCAGGCTCGGCTCGCTACTCCGGCGAGTCAGGAAAAGGGGCTCGGCCCGAGTTTCTGCCAGGCTCGGTGAAGCTCGGGGCAGCTCGCGAGCTTCTGCCTGCACAAGTGCAAAACAATAGGGGAAGGTGGCGCTGCCATCCATTCGGGCGGGGGGGAAGTGGAACATGACATTCTCGGGGCACGCCGTGTGCTGCAGGATGGAGAGCACGCCGGCCATGGTGCCACGGAGGTAGTTGGCGTCCAGCGTCATGGCAACGTTTACCCTGCTACTGCCAGCACACTCGGCGCCGTTGCGGAACGCGGGTGCCTTGCGGAACGTAGGGACGGACTCGGACGGCTACCGGATCATCATGGCGGCGTCGACGCGGATGCCGGTGACCGCGGCCGCCGCGTCCCCAAGTAGGATGACGAGCGCGATGACGATGGCGCAGCCAACTGGAGGCATCGTGCGCGCAGGTCTGGCCAGCCGAAGCGCGCGGGCAAGACAATTGAAGGACCGAACGTAGGGTGGCCGAGTGGTTGTCGCTGGCAAGGCAAGGCAAGGCAAGCCGGTGGCGACAACGGCGGCACGGGAGAGGGAGAGGCGTGCGGGGCTGCGACCGCTTGCGGGCGTGCGGCGGCGGGGAAGTGGGGAACTCTAACGAGTCGAGCCAAATAATGCGGCGCTGCGGCGGTGCGAAATAATGGGCTTCGAGCCAAATAATGGGCTGCGGCCTGCAGCGGTCCAACATGAGCTAATGGGCTTCGAGCCAAATAAGCTCGCCGAGCTGGCTCCGAGGTGAAATCGAGCCCAAAATGGTAACTCGGCTCGGGCTTTTTTTGTGACGGGCCGAGCTTGATCCGAGTCGAGCCTGCCAAAGCTTGGGCCGAGCCCAAAAGCTCGGCTCGTGCGTCCAAGCTGACCTCTACCACAACCAGAGATCTCTGCTCCTCATCAGGTGACATATTGACCCTGTGATAACATATGTATAAGAGCAGGGGTGCACGTAGGGCTAGAGGAATTTGTTGAAAACTGGAATTGAATTGGCCTTAAAAAATTTAGAAAAAGTATCATCAATGCCTATCCGGAAGTTCCGAGCAACGCATGTTTGAAGGAACTAAACCACTCAAAGCACTCGGCCAATGAGTACCTAGAGGTTCTGAGTGAACATTGTCTAGAGGTTTCGAGCGAGCACTTAGCAAAGCAGAATGTTCGTCCGGACCCTTCAGGCAAGTCATGCCTGGATATTCCGGAGGGTACCAGGTTGAAGGTGCCGAGTGAATCTGTGCCTTTAGTCATGTCATCCGGATGTTCTGGACCAAGTCCGCTCGGAATGTCCGAGCGAACACTAATGAGCTAACCCTAAAAATTTCACATGATCCAAGTTTACCTGATTTGTCAAAGTATTGTGATGGAAAGATGGGGAATCGATGCAATACTGAAAGTGGAGATATCCGACGCGGCCTCACATGGAGGCTGCTCGAAGGAGCGGTGCTACAGCAGCACGATTTGGAGGAGATATCATTGGCAACAACGAGGAATCTGCGAGAAGTGGTCGGCTGGAGAAGGTGACACAAAGTTGCGGAACGACGGCAGCGAAATCTGCTTAGAGGTCCATGTAGTGAGATTTGGGTTAGAGGGATGTTTCGCTCACTGTCCAGAGGCTTCGAACAAGGATCGTCCGAAGGTTCCGAGCGAAAATTAGCAACAATGTTGTTGGTTCATGGGGAGCAGTCGAGTGAGGCTCATTTGGATGCTCTGAATATTAAAAAAAATGTTATATGCCACAAGAAAATTTTCATCCGGAAGTTCTGAGTGAAAGCGGACATTTTGTTTCAAAATTGTTGCTCATCCAAAGGTTCTAACCGATGGTGGTCCGGAAGTTCCAAGCAACGAATCAAATGCCCATATGCATAGGTTTAGATGAAGATTTTGATGAGATAGAAATAGAATAGGGCTAAGGTATCATTATGTGTTCTTTTTGCATCCAAGTGGGAAATAAGTAACCAACCAAAGCAACACCTGAATGCAAATCGAGAAAGATCAACTCGAAGTCTAGATAGAGTGTGCAAAACCGCAATACTGATACAGACTTGTGAGAGCAAATAAAACCTAACGAGAACTAAAGATTATGATTCTTTTGGCGGTGTTTCAGCCATGTATGAGTTATAATTTGCACTAAGACCAATGTTCATTCTGGCATAGGATCCCAAGAGGTAATAATTCACATTTTGCATATGCATCACTAGCAATAAATACACAAAATTATCATTTTACTCACACCTTATAGGATGTGGTGTTCATTGGGAGAACAATACTCCCCTTGATAGCTCCAAAAATCAAAGCAAATCATACAAACGCATTGCGGCGACCCACATATTACCCTTTCGAGTAATATGCTAGTCTTTGACATGTCACAGATGAAGTGCCTTCTCGTCTACAACACATCACACAGAGTAGCACGACAGAAGCATTGCAGTGGTCCATTTATTACAAATTTAATTTACAAACTTAGAGAACAAGATGTAATTATACAAACATATTCCCAAAGGTACGGGGAATTTAAAACCGTTCCAGTTGGTTACAACAAAAAACATATCTATACTCTCCTCTCCCACGTCCTATACTTGTACTCTACGCTTCAAGGTCATCACCACATTAGTCGAAGTAGTGGTCGATGCCTTTGTCCTCCTTCGTCGCTATCGACCCCTTGGAGACTTTATCTTTAACCCTGATGTCGACTACATTTTGATCTATCGTTGGTTCATTTCCTAATCAAAGGAATTAGAATAGAGGGATGAGTACAGAAGGTGCTCAACGAGTCCAGGAATAGCAAATTGGTGTTTGATGCACTATCTACTGAGAACAGCAATGCTCTCCAAAAGCAATGCAATTTTGTAAGGTAAGAGAGTCAAGTTTTAATTTAAGAGACTAATGATCTCATGTCTCACAAGCTGTTAGGATTCGCAATGAATCCCTTTCTTGCCGGGTTCGCAGTTCCAACCAGGAACATGGAGTGATAATATCACGATTCAATACACTCTGCAGAGGTGCGCAACTGTACCCACACACGATCATAAGCATGTACCCGAGATAGCTAATCTCAGATCACGTACCCATGATCACAGAGCCGTTTCGCCGCCCGATCAGTTATACCCCGCGACGTAGTCTCGCACAACGGCCAGGGACTACCAGCCTTACGTTGATACTACAGATACAACTATTGAGGTCTTCCTTTCCCAAGGGAGTATAGACCTAGGACAAAGGTACTTTAGCTCAGCCCCGCCCATACAGAGTATGTGATATGCGCGATCACTACTGTCCTTAACCACATTCGATCATTGGTTGCATTAACCTTATATGAAACAATCCCGTGTGATGAAACCTGCCTTTCAATGTGCCATCAGCACCCATTCCAAGGTTTCATCACCCACCATGATTCACGCCCAAAAACCGGCGATCAAACAATTCCAAAGTTGATTCAATTTAGAAAATAGGTTTTCATTTTATGCATGTTATAGACAAGAAGGAAATTTTATAAAACGTTCTCAACGAACATGAACAAGAAACTGGACTTGCCTGGTAACGGATAGGTAGTGGAGTTCGACGGTTCTGTTTGCTGAACTCCAGTCTCTGATAAAAAGCAATATAGTCCAATAAGGACTTATCTAAAAGATTCCAATGTGAATGCAATGACATGGCATCATATGCATGAGATGATGCGGTTATTAAAATTGTTATCAAAATCTTTAAACTTAAACCTTTTTAACATCTCTTTCAAAATTTAAGATTTCCTAAGAATAACTTGAGCATTAGATACTTTAAATCTCATGTTAATTTTTCACATGATGACATTAACCAGTATAATCTTGATTGCCTTACTCAAATTTTACATTTTTATTTAATCCATTGATATTAATCTAAGGAATCGGATAAGATCTTTAAGAAAATTAATTTAGGGTTCAACTTCTTTCTTCTAAAGAAGAATATACATTTAACTTTAGTACAATAACATATCACTTTTGTTTAAAATTTAATTTCCTTATTAAGAAAAAGAAGACAATTTTAGCTTAGGTATTTTTTTTCCTTCTAGACTCCAATTCGTTCCTCGATGAGCATATGTAGCTATATCTCCTTTTTCTTCATATTCTTTTGAAAAGAAAAGGAGAAGAATATTCTAATCTAACTCCATTTCCTATTATAAAGAAAATAGTGGAAATCATTTTTAAATTTCTATTTTTTTCTTCTTCTTCTTTTCTTTCTTTTTTTTCTTTGCCTGGCCCACTAGGCTCACACCGGTACCCTTCTCCTAACCCTCCTAACTCTACTCTTTTCTCTCTCCCTTATCTCCTCTGCCGTGCACCGCCGATGCCTTCTTTCTTCCCTCACTCAGGCGCCGCCTCCTGTTCGGTCTTTCCCCGAGTTCCTTTGGCGCCGCCTGCGCCCACCACTGTCGTCTCCTAGCTCGACGCTAAAATCGGTGCCCCCCATGCTTGCCTGGCCGCCTCGCCTCGGCCCATCGCGTGCCTCGGCCACCGCCTGGGACAGTTGCGGTCGGCGTCGCAGCCCCGACTCGGGTGCTCCGTTGGCCCGCCTCCCGCCGGTGGCACGCCGCCGTGCACGGTGCCAATGGACTCGCTCTTTTTTGGTAAGCCCTTTTTCCCCAAATTCTAGGGTTCTATACAGCCCGATCCGATTTTGATGCTTGAATACTTGTGTTCAAATGATTTGGTTTGATTCAAAATCTAATTGAGCATTAGATTGCTCGGTTGTTAGGCTTGTGTGGTTGATCGTTTAATTCCTAAGCAGTGATCATGTGCATAACCCCAGTCTTTTCTCATGCCGAGCTCCAGTCGGTGGCTAAACTTAAATCTACTGATAAGAACAGGCATTAAGCTTGACCTTAGCTTCTCTATTTTTCCCCATTTTGCATATATCCCAAAACAGTTGTCAACTGTAAAGAACAGACGCTCACTTATTTTGAATTGGTATTTTTAAACTGATGAAAACAGATACTAGACTGATCTCCATTGCTTCTTGTTTCTTCCCATATGTATATGCATACACTAGTTTGCCAACTGAAAGGCAAACGCTAGCTTGGTCTAAATCCTTTACTGACATGATATTTCTGCTTAAGAACGGTTTTGAGAGCGGGTATCAATGTTAGATAAGAAACATATGCTACCCTTGGTCTTAGTTATTATTATTATTTTGATAAGAACAAATACTTTACTTGACTTGGCTTCTCCCTATTCCCTCCATGTATATCAGTTCATTCGACTGAAAGAACAAATGCTATACAGGTTGCCTACTTGATGCCTTGACATGTATATGTGTGATGATTCTCTAAGAAGAATCTGAAAGAAAAGGATGATAGGAAATCTGATAAGAACAGAAACTCCTATGCTGCCTATTAGTTGCCTTTAAAACCCTGTGATGCAAGTCTATTCTGAGGATTTTTGTTTGAGAACCCTATAGTGTCAAAATGATAAGAACAGATGCTATTTAAACTCTCCTACAAAATTTCTGTGATGAGAAAATAGATGCTGAGTGTTCTATTAACATGCTGCAATGCATGTGTATATGGGTTATGAGCTTCCAAAGATTTTTTACCTTGTGCTAGTTGGGACAATGGTAAGCTGGCTGATTTTTGCTCTGGCTGAACCTCCTTATGGCTGCAGCCTATTGCCTTCACCACTCCTTGTTGGCCTTGATCAGTTGGTGAACTCTTCTTCCTACCCTACCGATCCTTGTTCTTGGTCTTGTTGTTTCTTCTCCTATACTTCTCTTGAGCTCCTCAGGTGCCAGGTGCCCTATCTTCCGGTGTTTGGGCTATGGTTCCTAAAGATGAGGATTTTGTTTTGGTGGTGCCTAAGGCTCTAGAGCTGGTCCTTTGAGAGGAATACTTAGCTACTTCACTGGCTGCCTTGCTCTTTACTCCTCAGCTGGCGCTCCTGCTGATCCTCTCTTGTTCTTGCTCGGCTACTAATGGTGGTTGATGGCAAAACTGGTGCTACTACTGTGGCACTAGTGTTTCTTGGTTGCTTCACTACTATTCCAATACTAGTCCTACTCGGCTGCCCTGGGTATTACTTCTACCAAGGCTTAAAGCTCCTTTGGTACTGGTGTTGCCACCTCCTACTTACTTGTTGCTACGTGGTTGATTCTTTGATGGGGGATCTGCCACCTCCTACTTGCTTCTGCCAGGCAGCTACTTAGTTGGCTTCAGACTAGAAATTGACCACGGTCAATGCATGTGGCCGATTGATATCTATTCGGATGGATGATGCCTATCTAATCTAGGATGTGGACTTGGTGAATACCTCTAGTTGCTGGACCTCCCTCTGCTAAGCTGCCTTATGAGTTAAGCATTTTGACTATGGTCAAAGGTGTGGCTGTTGGATATGCCCTTCAGATGGTCAGTTGCCTTGTCTTTAGATTCTTAACTTGCATAAAAATAATTTTTTTTTAAAAATAACTATGGGGGTATTTTAGAATAGAAAAAAATAAAATTATTTTAAATACTCCTCACCTCTTTTCTCTCTATTTACAAATAGTAATTTTTCCAACGAGGGTCTTAGCCACGTGGCCCTCGAACATTTTCAAAAAAAAATTGTTTTACAAAACTATTTTCGAAACTAAAAACTATTTAGGTCATCGGCACTATTTTGCCCCCGCAGCTAACCCTGCGGATGTCGGCGGAACTGTGCCGGTGAAACCACCCGTATTTCAAAATTTTGATTTCGAAAACCTTTGCCTCCTACAGCAACGGCGTAAATCCAACGGTCTCGAGTACCCATACTCGACGACCTCGGATGTCGCTAACATTTCCAAAGAATCTTCCCCCCTCCAACTCTCGATGTTCCCTAACAGCTCAAGACTCGAAGACTCGGAAGATTCTAAGATTATGTTTAGATTCTGTATAGATAGAATATTTCTTATGTAATCTTTATTTCTTCTTTGACTCATTTTGTAATAATGTTGCATAACAATCTTTGTAATATTCTATTGATCAATGAAGTTAAATTTCCAAGCATATTTCTCATGTATGTATGACGAATGCAATGATCTACATGTATGCCATGAATGATGAAGGTGCACAACAACTTCCTCCCCCTTTCGACTTAACTCTCGACGTAGTCCGGTAGAATTAGGTCACTCAGCAGCGCGAGTTGATCCGACTTCCACCTCACGCCTCTTCCGACTAATTCGAAACTAGGGTTCTCACACGCATGTGCATAGTTTCGAACAAATTTCGAGAATCTAAGATATTTAATTCATTCATCAACTCATAAAACTTAAGGTCATGTAAGGGCTTGGTGAAGATATCCGCTAGTTATTGTTCAGTCCTTACATGACTTAAGGCTATATCTCCCTTTGTCACATGATCTCTAAGAAAGTGGCATCGTATATCTATGTGCTTGGTTCTTGAGTGTTGGACGGGGTTGTTGGTTATTTTGATTGCGCTTTCATTATCACAGAAAAGAGACAATTCCTTCAACTCAACTCCATAATCCCTTAAAGTTTCCCTCGTCAACTACTTGCGGAGATGTACTCCGCGTTGGCGGTGGATAGGGCTACAAGTTTTGTTTGTTGGGTAACTCTGACACTAAGGATCTGCTAAGGAAATGGCATGTACCAAAAGTACTCTTCCTATCTGCCTTGTAATCCACATAATTTGAAGCTGAAAATCCAATAAGATCAAAACTTATACCCTTGGGATACCACAAACCTAGGTTGACATATAAACTAGATATCTCAAGATTTTCTTGACGGCCACAAGATGACACTTCTTAAGGGCAGCTTGAAATCGCACGTACATGTACACACTAAGCATAATATTGAACCTAAATGTACAAAGATAAAGCAAATAGCTGATCATTGAGCGATATACCTTTTGATCAACTGTCTTACCATCGTATTGAGGTCGACGTGGCCATTTGTTTGCACGGAGTCCGGATAGGCTTGGTGTTCATCGTGTCAAACTTTTTGAACAAATCGTATTTGATTTGACGTATAAATATCTCTTTTTAAGTTGAGAACGGTGCTCCGGCTCTGCTTGTTATCCGGATAAAATGCACTTTTAGCCCCCTATGCGAGCTCAATGCAAAAAATGGCCCCCGTTTGGAGATAAAGCCAAAAAAGTCAGGCACGAACGCTCGGGCGTCGACACGTGGCACGTACCGCAGGTCAGACCCGCGGCAGCCCACCTGCCGCAGGTCAGACCCGCGGGAGATGGCCCGGCGCACGGCGCAAGGTTGTGGAGCTCCAGCCCGTAGAAGTAGAGCAACCGCTGCAGAAAGGGGTGAACCAGCACCGAGAACCCCCGCTCGAAGAAGGAGCTGTGGACGACCAACTCGCCGGTGTTTGGAGTGGGAACGGTCTCCCCCGTGGCGGCACGCCACTCGACCAACTCCCTTGGCGGCAGCACCCCTAACTGCACGAGGGTCTCCAGCCGCGCTTCCGTCGCCGTCGACTTCATCCACATGGCCATCGGGTCGGCGGGAGAATCTTCTTCGCTCAACAGCTTCCACACCTTCCACACCAAAGCGTCTTCCTCGGCTTCGGTCGGATCAGCTTCCCAATGCGGGGTTTGCATCCGAGGCGGTCGAAGCGGGAGTTAGGGTTTTGGGTGGAGCGGCGCGCACGAATCAATTTGGGCAAAAAGGAGACGAAGGGTTCGGGCGCAAAGGGAGTGAGATTGCGTGTGAAGGCGTGAACCGATCCGGCAACCTTTTTGGAGTATAAAGGGGAACGGATTGAGCGGTTCGGCTTCTCCACGTCCACACGCGCGCAGACTTTCCGCGCCCACGATGCGCCCCTTCGGATTCCGCTACGCGCTATGGGTGGGCCACGTCGCGACTCTTCCACGCCCACGACTTAACGGTGCCGCGATTCGTGCCGCTTAATTGAAAGGGGATTCAACGCTTGGCCTTCTGGGGTTAATAGCCGTTCGGAATATACCCCCGCAAACAGCAACTGCAACGTGTTTCCCGCAAACCACTAGTCGGTTGCCGGCAGATTCGGGACCGGGTGTTACAGTTGTGAAGGGTTTGCTCCACGATGATCCAGCACGCAGCTCTCACTAACGCCATGGTCCAGTCTGTCCTTCGTCGTGGACGGCGACTGTTGTCGGGCTTGACTTCTTTGAGTGCAACCTCTCAAGCGCCATCCATCTGTGCTCTCCTGACGTGGGGATGGCGTAGCTCCGGCACCTCCACCTCGATGCCTTCCATCTGTTTGACCAAATGCCTAAGAAAGAGGAAAGACAGGTGAGTGAGAAAGAGAGAGCAAGGGCCCACATACCGGCTGATGTGGTGGGCTTATCATCACATGTCATCTTAACATTGTGGGTCCGAATTGTCAAGATGGGAATGTTAGATGCGGTTCAAACTTGAATTTTGTTGCTTAAGTTTGGTTCAATGTGTCGTAAAAAATTAGATCTAGTTCAAGTTGTCACAGTTATTAGATATCTAATTTATGTCCTAATGTGAGTGTTGATCGCATAACAGATTATTTAGCTCTTGAGGCCTCTATGACCTGGAACTCTATGTAGTCTTATGTTTTAATGTCCGTGGACACATTTGCCGTGACTTCATAAATAGTTGTATCGGTGTACATTTTTGCAATACAGAGATTAGACTCTTCTTTTATCTAGAAAAAAATCTGCTTCAAGTTTAAGTTTACTTGAAAAATACTACCCCTCCGTCTAGAAATATAAAACACACAGATTTTTGAAAATTTATCTTTGACTAAGAATTTATTTAATGATAAGTAGATTACATAATAGAAAATTAATATTATTAGATTCATATTAAATATTATTTTTTATGTGGGCTGCCGCGGGCCCCACCTGTGGCAGGTGGGCTGCCGCGGGCGGGTCTGACCTGTGGTACGAGCTGACTTTTTTAAACAGGGACCATTTTTGGTATTGAGCTCGCATGGGAGGCTAAAAGTGCATTTTATCCTTATTCGGATAAGCAAGTCGAGCCGAGCCAACGAGCCACTTGTTGGCTAGTTTGCTTGGCCCAAGGAGCTGTGCAATATTTGATTAGGACCCCAACCGGCAGCCCAGTTAGAAAGCATCGCATTAGTTTAGGCATCATATCATGGCTAAAATCTCAATCTCTCTTTCAAGCATCACAAAAAAACCTCAGCCTTGTTCAGAGGCATCGCAACCTCGCACGATCCACGCCGCCGCCTAGGGTTCGACCTTCCCGATGTTGCCACTTCTGCCTCACCATCTGCCTACACCGCAACGTTCCTTCTCCGTGATGCAGCGGCCTGCACCGGCAACTGACGAGGCGACGGTATGGCTGCAGGGGACGACAGGGATGAGGCGGTGCGAGCCGGTGACTCGCCTCGATTCGGCCACCCTACCCGGGCAGGATCTAGTTGGCCTTGGATTTCCCTTTTTTCATCGTGACGAGCCCTGTGATTTCAGTTTTTTCATTTATTGCTTATGGTTTCCTTTCGAATCTTAGTTGACGAACTAAGCTTCTTGTTAGTTAGCTTCTTTTCCCTATTGTTGCTGCCTCAGCCTCATATAAGTTATGGCTCGCGAACCAACCAAGCTGGCTCGAGCTCGTAGCGAGCCCTGAGCTAGGCTTTCTGGCCTCGTTCTCTCTACCGAGACGAGCCAAACCCCTCGTTTCCACCCCTACTAACGAGTTGCTTCTTAAATTAAGTGAGATAAAAATGCTTCACTTAGTTTCAGATAGTACTGTGTTACTGCTACATATATGATAATTTGATCTACTTTCTGCATTGGCATGTTTATCTGTTCACGGTTGTTTGAGCAAATGAAGGTTAGATTTAGCGAATTATGATTAAGCAACCATACGGCCCCATACTAAGGCCTCCCTACCTTGGGAAGCACAAATCCATCGCAAGATTTATCAGCAAACCAAGATCGAATACAAACTGCATTAGCAAAATATCTGCATCTTCATAACCAGGTGAGACAACATTGCGACGAACTGGGAATTCCAAAAACTTGCATCGAATGATCCACACAAGATTAAGAAAGTATTCTAGAGAACCAGTGCTCAAAATTTCGAAAATCACAGCAATCTCACAAACTAGCATCACCAGAATCAGGACTTCCCATATCCATAACAAAAAATTCCATGATTGCTCAAACAAATTTGAAGAAACTTAAAACATCACAGCGATGCCTATCTCGCAATCATTTAGCTCTTGGAGGTCTTGTCCTTGGTCTTTTGGATCTTCAACACCTTCTTCACAATCTTCTGTTCCTCCACCAAAAAAGCCCGGATGATCCTGCAAGCGCAAGAATTAGCTTAGCTCACCGACAAGTTGCCATACGAAATTAGTACATGATGCATTAGGATGCTTACCTCTCTCTGACTGCAGGACCAGACAGAACACCACCATACGGACGGTTCACGGTCCTCCGGTTCCTTGACAATCTGGACCTCTTGTACTCAGTAGGTCTCAGGTGTGGAATCTGCAGTTTAGCGTACAAAACTTTTATGAGAATGCAAGCATATTGCAATGTCAAAAGGCAGCTTAGTATACCTACCAAACAAGGCGTAAACTTCCAATTCCCAGAAAATATATTATTCTATCCTGCTGTTTATCACCTCTCATTTTCCACTAACTAGCAGGAAGTACCTACTGCATATACTGTTATATGAAAACTTAAATAGTCATCCAGCAGCAAATAACTAGATATAGAAAACGTAACTACACACGGGATATACAGTGAAAGCAGAGCACAATTCTGTTGTCAATGCTCCTATAAATTAGGACCAACATGTTGCAGGTCATGAATGGGCTCAACATATGGTGGACGACCAAGTATGCACAACCGAGTTACAAACATTTGTAGTCTCCTTGAAAAAGCACTCATATAACCCCATTCCCAAATAAAAAGTGAAGGCTAAAACTTTCTTCAAAAACAAAGGTAAAGGTTTAACCAAGTCAATTTCAAATACTGCAGAAACATTCTAGAAAATTTTGAGATAGTTCATAAAGATGGACACAAGGTCATCGGTTAGGAGTGGAAGAATTTTAGATGTAATCACAGTAATCACAAATGCAAGGCGCCTCATAGAGAAGATTAGGCTTAATCCACATGAAAAATTTAAGACATGCTTACTAAAATTCAAAAAAAAGGCGTGCCCAGAGCCCAAAAGCTCCCCTAGTTGTGGGGTCTAGGGAAGGAAATTTCTAGGCAGCCTTTCCTTTTTTTTGCAACAAGGATGATTTTAACACAGGACCTCCAGGACACTAGTAGACATACTCTACCAATGTGCCAGGCCCACCCTTCACTACTAAAATTCAAAATACAAATATAAAATATCCCAATATCTCAGCATAAACTATAAATCTATACAATTAACCATTTGAATGGAGTCTAAAATTTTAAAATACCAACAAGCCAAAATTACCAAATACAAATATCAGAGCAATAATAGGATTTCCAAAAGAAAACACATGATCAACAGAAACAGAGTTAAGATCCAAATTTAAAAGGAAAAAAAGCAAACACAGAAAAATATGAAAAGCTACATGAACCAAACAACCAATCAAGCATCATCATGGTATGACTCAGGGACTCAGCAACAATTAGTGCAACACGGCATGTATAATCAGCATCTTGGAAGAGTTTCACCACAAAAGTGAGGTCGGATCAAGGCATTTCTTCAGGTAGGGATTATAATTTATAGGACACTACTGCTAAGGCCCCAGTACATGGCTGAAAAGGGATGGCCAAAAGTCTCTGAAGTAACACAAAAAGAAAGTACTAGGTACTGCTGAAGGTCTCATAGAGAACATTAGGCTTAATCCACATGAAAATCTCAGACCTATGGTTGCCAAGTTTCTCGGTAATCATTGGCCTAGACATGAAGACTAAGGGTCCCGTGATTAAGCTTATTTAAAGACACGAAACTAAAGATCCTGTGATTAAGCTTATTTGAAGACATGAGGAAAGGGAGACCACAGTTAATGTCACACCCAGAACATATGTATATGGATACCAGATATGCCTATAGTGTATAATTCAAATGCATATTCCCCTGCATTCTCTGAAAAAAAGTTGAACACTAAAACTGGTTAAAAACCAGTCCACAATTCCACAACACGCAACGTACCAGGGAGTACAGAACTCAAAATCAAACATTATAATAACAAGCAGAGAAAAGACTAAATGTGCCAAAGTGTGGTGCATGATTCAGCTAAAATTAGCATAACCCCAACATTTGTAATCACACACTTCACATGAACATGAACTATTTCTATAGGATACTCACGGACACAAACCAATTATCCCGAGACAATTCACACTACTCCAACATATATAAACACACTTCACATGAACATGAACCAAAGAAGTTACAGGATACCAATCCATAGGAGACCAAACGAAGAGTTCGTTATCTATGTATTTCTACCAGAAACCGCTTCATTGAAATGGTCAGGTAGCATTCAAGCGTACGATCCACGGAACCTAGACATTACAGCAAACTAATGGAAGAACAGGTGAAAATAGTAGAATGGAAACACATACTCCTTGGATCTTCTTCCCGGTGACGGGGCATTTCGGCCCGCTCGCCCGCTTCTTGGTGTACTGGTACACGAGCCTCCCACCTAATAATCAAGAAAACCTACGAGTTAAGATCCGGGACAGAAAAGACCGAAAAAATTACTCGAAATTAAACTACCAAAGTGCGGTATCACATGTAAATTTCACGCGTAAATCCATCTAACTCTAACGCCAAGCATGAGCAGCGACAATCCTACCGAAGCAAACGCAAGACTGACCAGAAGAGCGGGTTCGCGCAGGAGCCACCGATCTCGCTCACCTGGGGTCTTGACGACGCGGGTTTGGTTGGACTTGGTGGCGTAGCTGTGCCGCTTCCGGTACGTCAGCCGCTGCACCATCTCGCCGCCCTCTACCGGAGTTCTCTCTCGCTGCGCGCGCTCCTCTCTCTCTCTCTCCCTCTCTCTCTGTAGCGAGGCGGCGGCGAAGGGGATTGAGGGTTCGGGGCGGAGGACATCTTTTATAGGGTGGGTGGTGGTTCGGGTGACCTAGATCCGACGGTGGTGGGTGATTTGCCGAGTGAGTGGACGGCTCTTCTTTTTCTGAGATTAGTCTAGCTTTGGACGTGAAGATGAACTGTAGTAGCAGCAACTGACATATTGAAGCCACGTTTCTTATATAAAGGCTCATTATCCAATTCAATATTAATCCAATCTGTTAAAGTTCTGACAAGGAGAGAAAAATAGTCCGCAATGCAATACGACACCAATTGACGATGGAACTACTCTTGTACTTCTGTTTTAACAGGCTAAATATAGTGAGTAAGGTTTTCTTTTTGTTTGAGTTCATGTTAAATTCTTGTCGGAGATTGTCGATACTTATCTGTTTTCTATTAGTTTGATTAGTTGTTGGTTATTTTGTGTTTGTGTTCATATTATGTTACTTCCAGTGCCCCTGTGTTTAATAACAAGTATCATGCGTTTTTTCTTAGAAGGGGGGAGGGACTAGAGGGCGTTGCTATATTGGTCACCTACATCTGGATAACTCATCCTTTACAAGACCAGAAACACAATCACCAAGTCAACACGCAATAAGTCGCTAATTCTGTTGGATTTAGAATGAACTTGCATTGATTCATGTGTCGGACGATTATAACTTCTGGGACAAAACAAAATTCACAACGGATAAAACATGTAACTTGTTAACTGTTAAGATCTTGGCTTCCTGGATCGGCACGTCACTTAGATAATTTTTTGCAAATTCTTAAATACCTATAATTTTCCCAACATACAATGCCGATGTAATACAATTATAACATATAATATGATTTGGCATATGGTTGGTTATCTAAAAGGTTTGGAAAACGAGAGCCAAATCCGTACTTCTCTTCATTATTTCTCTTTTCTTCTTTTTTTTTCTCGCCCCTCCACCCCTCTCCCCTTCGCACCCACCGCCCCAAGATCTCCTCCCCCTCCTCTCTCTCCCCCCTTCTTGATCCGGCAATGGCCTCCCCAGGACCACCCCCCGCCGGCGAGCTCCTCCGCATCGACCCCCTCGAGCTCCGCTTCCCCTGTACGCCCCCTCCCCTCTCCCCTCATCTTTTTCCCTTGCAAAAAAGATCTTTTTTTTCATCTCTCTCGTTCTCCCGGCTTGGATCGATTGGTTCGTGATGGTGTTTTTTATGGCAGTTGAGTTGAAGAAGCAGATCTCGTGCTCGATGCAGCTGTCGAATCTCAGCGACGACTACATCGCCTTCAAGGTCCGTTAGTCCTCTCCAGAAATCTTTGCGTGAATTTTTTTTTACCCCGTGCGAATCGTCCTGGAACCATAGAGCTCGAGCAATCCCAGGGGCGTTTTGTTTCGATGCGTTGTACAGTTCGACGTGGTGAATCATGTATTATATGTGGCGCTCCTGGAATTTTTTTCCCCATGAATCGTATCGTTGGATTTGACCCGATAGTGATCGAATAATGTGATCTTTTAGATAACAATATGATGCGACGACTCCAAACTGATCGTTTGGGTGCGTTCTGGGGATTTGAGATTTATTTTTGTTGGCGAATTGTATCGCTTAAACAGTTTCGGGCTGTTTCTCTTTCCGGTTGCGCTTCTTACGGTCTGTTGTACGAGCCTTGGTGGTATTTGATTGCCTAAACTCTGGAAATTAAGGTTTGAACCTTGTATGGGATTATATTGTTGGCATGTGGTACTAACTACTAGATCGTAATCATCATTTGGTTTATTGACTTCTCAATGGATGTAAAATTTTGGCCATTGGTGCGACTCGTGGGACTCTTCATTGCAAATTTGTAAGTAGGTTATTTCTTTCTTTTCCTTGCTATTTCATGGTTAGAGGAGAAATCTTCTGGTGTGTGACTGCTTAAAGATATTATTGGAATTGTTAGAACTGCTTGCAATGGGGTCACTATAATCCAAGCTTGCAAGAAATTATAGATTCAAGGAGGCTGTATTATGTTTTTATATATCTCCTGTTCTCGCCATTGTTTCAGGTGAAAACCACGAGCCCAAAGAAGTACTCCGTGCGGCCCAACACAGGGGTTGTCTTGCCGCGATCTACCTGCGATGTTGTTGGTTTGTGATTCTTAGATTTTTTTTCCCCACGGTGTTCTTTATGTGATCAACCCATCCTCTTTTTGATGATTTTTGTCCATCTGTATTGTTGCAGTGACAATGCAAGCACAGCGGGAGGCCCCACCTGACTTGCAGTGCAAAGATAAATTCCTAGTCCAGAGCGTCGTTGCGCCCTCTGGTGTAAATGTGAAGGATGTCACAGGAGATATGGTAATGTTCCTCTTAGTATGTTTTTTGAAGAATGAAATGAGGCATTACATATACAAGATTGAGGCATCAGTTTACGGATTATTTTTGGAGAGGAGATTCATTGTTTCTGTAGTATCCTTCTCCTCAGTTGACTTTGGATGTGCACCTTTATTGGATTGAAATTGTGGTGTTTGGTGGCTTGGCAGTTTACCAAGGAGTCTGGCAATAAGATTGAAGAGGTGAAATTGCGAGTCACCTATGTTGCTCCTCCACAGCCACCGTCTCCAGTTCCCGAGGAATCCGAAGAAGGTTCCCCATCTAGGGGTGAATCAGAAAATGGAGATGGTCCTGCCGGGGGATTCACCAGAGTGAGTTGCCATGATCGTTGAGCTTATGCCCATACATTTAGCATTTTTTCCCTCATTGAGAGGAAAATTTACTTGATTCTGAAATTACTGCAGGCACTGAGAGAACACATTGAGCCTCAAGAAAAATCTTTGGAGGTCAGTTGTTATTATTCTCCTTGGATGTGACTTTATAACAAGTTCACTAGTGATTTCGTTGAGCCATAGTTTGTTATTATCTTCTATTATATTTGATAACTGGCATCTTGTATCATAAACCGTGACATGCTATTTTATTGCCTTTTCCTGTGATTTAGTCACTCTGATTTCCCTTATTTCGTGAATAGTGGCTATGATGACTCTGTTGTTTATTATCTCGTGGTAAATATCTTATGTTCTCAAGTGTTGATATTGCAGGCTGGAGCTTTAATCTCCAAGTTGACTGAAGAAAAGAATTCTGCAATTCAGCAGAACCATAAAATTAGACAGGAACTTGTGAGTGCTGTATTGCATGTTGTATTTCTAGCCTATTATATTGTGGCTTCATAGTAGAAGTATTATTGATTTAATTTTTTTGAACATATCTAGCACTAAGTGCCACCTACTAGGAGCCACCACGTATTAGATGCTACCATTTGGCCATCAATTCCATATAGAAAAAGGAAATCCAAATACCTACCATTATATGAAATATAGAAGTCTAAATTCAACTGGCGCTAAGAGAAACGTAAAAAGAGAAAATTGCTGTGAATGTTTTAGTGCTCTTCTTCTACCTATTATTTTCAAATTTCTCCCTTTTTTGTTTCGTTGTGACTGATTGAGCATTTTGACTTGATGCCCAAACTAACAGAGTTATTACAATATAGTTAGTCAGCACCCAATTGTTGTAAGTTGCTATTCCCATGCTAAAGCTGGGAAGATGGTGTTCACCATCTGCTAATAAGAAAACTTCTAAAAGACATTATTGCACTTAATGTTTTTGACATCTAGGGCAACCTACATAATCAACAGTTGTTTGTACTGTTGCTTTTGCTACCTCAGCTTGATACTAGTTGTGCTGGAGAATGTTCACTCCAACTTATACATTTTAAAGATCACCAGTTCTTTTTCAATTTATGTATTTAAAGATTAAAGTAGTATTCAAGTTTCTTCTATAAACTCAAACTTCATGTGCTGGGTTCTTTCTCTGTTATTGAGTAATTGTTTGTTTCTGCATGTCAACTTGAAACCAGATCATATCTTTGATATTTTAATTAAAATCTTCATTATATAAAAATTCAAGAATTTGGTATTTTCAGTACTTGATCTACCAAGTGAGGCGGAAGAGTTTGCCGTGAAAGCTACCCAAAGAACCACTTGCCCCACTTACACATTCTGGAGATGTCACTAGTACTGCGAAACCACTTTCGCTTTCAGTATAGGGAAGCCATTATAAATACTTTGCATCCCGACCTACTCAAATCCTTGTTAGAAAAGGTAACTGAATTAATGAAAAATACATGGAACTTATCCTAAGCCCTTCCCCGAAGAAAGCTGAGAGATGCAGGGCTTTTGAGGGTGAAAATGAATTCTGATCTCATGGTTTAATCTCTTCGTGTTAAGAAATAGCTTTTTTCAAGGAATAAGTCGTTTATTCCACTACGTTTTAGGTTCTTGCATGCAGATTTGCTTAAGAACATGAGCATGACAGACAAAAGGAAGTAGTGGTGCATTTCTAAAGCCAATAGACAATGGGTTAAACCTCATATTGTCAGGCTGTATAATTGTATATAGTGATGACAGCTTGCGTATGCTATTCTAGGATTTTGGCTTACAGAAGAATACAGATCTGCATGAAGAAACAATTCATTTAATTTGAATCTGCGATTCAGTTTCCTCATTGGTTTCTGTTGGCAGGATATGATGAGACGGGAAGTCAGCAAGAGGCGCGGTGGAGGGTTCTCCTTTGTAATTGTGATAATTGTAGCTTTGATCGGGATCTTCCTGGGCTATATGATGAAGTCATAATTCTTTCAGTCCGTGTCGTCTGGCCATATCGAAGGGAACTGGATCCGATTTATGCTAATCATGGTTGGGTACTCGAAAAGACCATTCAAAATCAAATGTCTTCAAGTTCTCCTTTCAGCGTTGTCAATATAGGAGTGCGTATGTGAGAAATGTTGAGCCAGTTTAAGCTTCTTTTGTTGTTAATTTCACATTTGGTGAGTTTTGCGATTTGCTGACGCGGTAACTCGGAAAATGCATTAATTGCTTTTGTTCAAAGATTACCCTGTAGCTGTGAAATTGCCAGTCTATGTGATTGCATGTGTGCTTAACGGTGGAAAGGTAGATCTGAGTCTCGCAGTAATGTGCTGCGTGGAAGAACGAAGTGTTTTTTCTCCTATGCAGGAAGAAGTAACATATGCCATGCAAAAACTCTGAACAATTGATTATCTTGTTTTGCTTGCTGTCCTCAGTGCAATTGAAGTAACAAGGAATGTGGCAACTTGTCTTGATGTGATTACAGGCTCACATTACAATTCTTAGCACGTGTGGATAAACATGGTTTGGCCTTAATTCCATGTACAATAGGCAGCAAACCTTAACTCAAAAAGGAGATAAATAACCAGAAAATCAGAAGGATGACTGTTAGGTAGATGCAACGACTTGATAAACCAAAAATTATCTTTCAGCAAAACTGATAATAGATGAAGAAATATATGTACACTATTTTTTCTTGGAACAACACTTTCCGGAAATTGAATTTCAAAATTTTATCAATCTTCTCAACTAAATGTATTTACATGTACAAAAGGAGACCAGCATGGCCGGCAGATAATGACTCAGGTCTCATCTTTGTATAAAAGGAGGTTCCCTTTTATCTACCCTAAACAACAATCACATAGTACAGCTTAAATATCCACTAATACAAGCAACACAGGCTCAATCTTATTGCCCAATGTATTTACGAGGCGCCTAAAAAGAACCTATATTTGAGCCAGATACTTTGAGGTGTTCTCACCTCCTTGTAAACCCGACGAAAAAATAATAATCTGAACACACAACTCTTTTTTCTGATACTCTTTCTGGATTTGCAGGCTCACCAGAGGCGATCAAGAAGGCGGCGGGAAACAGCTGAGTGCAACTTCCTGGCAAGCGTCCTCTGAAACTACAAAAATCGAATCCGCTAGATCAAGCTTGCAGTCTTACACTTCATCTGAGTAAGCAATTTGTGCATCGCCGGCATCCTTGCTCACATTGGAAGACAGATTTCCTCTTAGCTCAGCGCAGACAAGATGTGTCAAGAGAAGCCCAGCAAGGAGGGCTGCTGCCATCAACATTGTGAACACAGCACTCCAGCTCTCTGTTGAAATGTATCCTGTCAGCAATGGCCCAATGGCGGCGCCGACCGACCCTGTCCCATCGATGATTGCTGTCACAGTGGCCAGTGCCCGGGAATTACCATTCAACGAGCTGTGAGTGCCAAGGTCAGCTGACACTGCAGTTGTGATTAGGGCATAAGGGCCATTGACAAACATGCCAGTGATGAACATGAGGCAAATGTTCCACATCATCGACACGCTTCCGTATGTGTGGTACAAGAAGAGGGCAGGTATCGCACAATACATGAAGCTAGCAGCTGTGATTGCTCGTGCATTTAAGCGATCGGAGATGTGACCAGCAAGGACTCCTCCCAACACACCTCCAACATCGAAGATTGTTGATAAGCTACCAGCCATCGCATCGGAGAGGTACTCGTTGCCAATAGCTGAAACAAGTGAAGGTCTATTAGGAATGCACACTTTGGAGCACAGGTTCTGGTTATAACAAAAATAAAGGCAGATTCCGATCGCCACCGAAGCATCAAAGGAAACAATATCATACAGATTTTAAGAATGAATAAGAAGACTTACGTGTATGGCTGATGTAGAATGGTAACCAATACAGGAAGGTATATGCAACCAATTTGGAGAAGAAGAGGCAGAGAGCAAATGGTGCAACTCCAGGAATCCTCCATGCCTCTAGGAATCCTATTGCTTTATGTTTCACTTCCTGGCCTGGTTCCAAAAGCTGCTCCTTGGCAGTATCCTTGTCCGAGTTTATCTCCCCATCGTCAATGTGTATGTCCATTACCTCGGGACTAACCGGCAAGAAGATAAACACCACCAACCCAACAAGAGCCATGACAAGACTGGGGATGGCAAATGACCAACCCCATCCATGCTTCAGCAGTGATGCAGCAATCAGTGAACCGGATATGTTTCCGATGGATGTATGTGCATTCCATATACCCATAATCAATCCCCTCTTGCTCTTCCCAAACCAGTTTCCAACAACTGCAACAACTGAAGGCCATCCGGATGATTGAAATAAACCAGCAATCATCTGAAAGACCAAGAAATAGTAGAAGTTGTGGATATTTAACCAATATCCAGCACCAAAGAGGGCAGTGAATATGGCAGTCCCAATCATGCCAATGGTCAGAAAGATCCTTAAATCCATGCGGTCGCCAAGATGTCCAGCGAAGAACATCCCACAAGAATACACTGCAAGGAATGCGACGTCTATCTCACCAAGCAAAGCAGAACCATCAGCGGTGTTAAATGGGTACCAACCAATCTCAAGAGCGTTGTTTGTATGCAATCGCCCCCATGGAGAAAACCCCACCTTTGTCTGGGGATCAAGCTCACTCTTAACAATGCTTGTTATCTTCCTAGTCATATGGAAGCAAGTGTATGCCAAGAATGTAAGGACCAAGACAAGCGTCTGGTAATTTCTTAGCACCTTGGCGCTTGTAAATAATCCAAGACCAGGAGGTTTCCTACTACTCATCTCATGAGACTGAGCCATGAGAAGTTGAGAACACAAATCTTCCTACAAAGTTCAAACAGCAGCTAGTGCAGACACATGCTTCTTGATACACGAATGATTACCACCTGAAAGCATGAAAGGAGGATGTAAGTAAGACAATGCATAAATGCAGTTCATCGATTCCATGTTGAGATTGATAATAGAAGCTATACACCTCTTAATAATTAATAACATACATAAGCAATCATGCTTTAAAACAAGCTTGAAACCACTGATCCAAATGCAACTAACATCCATAAGCGATCATTATTTATATGAGCTTGAAACCACTGATCCAGATGCAACTTTCTACCATCTCGGTCACATGGGGAGAACTTATGCATCTATTGATCCAAAGCATGATAGGAAACAAATTGGTCCATCTCTTCACTAGTCCAGTTCAATGGTCACAAGTGCAAAGACATCCAGTAGAGCACTGAAAGCAGAAACCTTTCTTGATCTTGCTCCGCATAGTAACCAAGATCATGCCATCTGTGACCTTGATCATGCACAAAGTACAGTGTTTTTTAAATCTAAAACACCAGAACAAATCAATTCAATTTTCACCAAACAAGTAAACAACCAAGTTTTTTTTTCGCCCCTACTATTAGTGCCAATGTATTCCTTACCAACCAATCAACTTATACTTGACTCTTAAGTATCATACTGTTAACCTGGGCAGGTTAAAACAAAAGGTTCCCAAGTGGATGCAGGTAAAAAGCTTAGATGACCTCAACCTCCTTTTTAAAAAAATTCAGCCTCCATCACATGAACTAAACTATTCCATTCCCAATCCAAAAGATTAGCTGAAATGCCACACCCAAGGCTCCCAAGCAGCACAATCAGCAGAACAGGGCACCTAATACAGCTCCCGATTCAGGAAAAAAAATAAAAAGGAGATCATCATCTCTTCCCATGGAACCTCAACCAAATCCTTCGCAACTCCCATCCGTGAGTCCAATCCCATTTTCCCAGAGACAAACCAAGAACCGAACGATCCAAAAGAACTAAAGAAACGAGCTACGGATTAGCCTCAGAATCAACATGATTTTACAAGAAAGATCAAGAACCGGAGATTCGGGACAAGCACGCACCTGCGCGGTGGGGGACGAGGCTCCTCCGCCGATCTGCGCCGGGTTGGATCGGGCTTCAGTAAGTAGGAAATGCGCGTGCACGCAATGGTGGAAGGATAAAGGAAGGATGAGTTTCTCGGTGGTGTTCTTGAGCTGGGTTTGGGTGGTGTGAGGACTCGGAGCAAGGAGTCTCGCTCGCATTTTATTTCGATGGCACGCTAAGGTTTCCAGAGGTATTTACGGTGATGCCCTTGGACCGAAATGCCCCTTTGATTTAGTAAGTACTAGTACACTAGTAATGGTGCTCTTTGGGCATGATTGGTTGGATGCCAACATTTGGCATTGTCAACATTTGGTATTGCCAATATTTGGCAAAATTAAAAGTTACCAAAAATTGGCAACTTTTTTAGAGGTTGGTAAGAATCAATTGGTAGCCAAAGCCAACCAATTGCTAGCCAATTTTTAGCAACTTGCCAACAATTGGCATGGCAAAAATTGGCATGCATCCAACCAATCATGCCTTTTGTCTTAAGGAAAAGATTTGACAGCACAAGGCTCCAAGGAGAAAGTCACTGACACCATGTGAAGACATTTTGCACTGCAATTCTGGTTCATGAACTTTGGGGAAATAATAAAGGGTTTGTGTTTCTCTTTCATGTGAAACTCCAATAAAATTGTATTGGTTTACATTTACTAGTGATGAATAACATTAAACCTTTGATAATGATATAGTACATTAGAATAAATAAGATGGATCACTGGGAATTCAATACTTTATGTTTCCTTGAGACTTTTAAGGCTGATAAGAACTTTAGAGATTGCGCCCTCAATTTGTTCCAAACCTTTACCAACCGATTAACTTGATTGCGCTAGCTAAGATGCTACTAATTTAAACAGATGGGAACATTATCAAAAGGGGAAGAAAAAAACATGTGTTCCATTGCCATTGTACAGACCGGAGGAACCTGGATCTTTCTATTTTCTGTACGTTGAATCTTGTTGGATTGTGAATTTCAATATTTTAGTCTACCTTTGACATTAGACTAAGAAAAGTTTGAAAAAATAACAGCTTGAAAGGTACACCTAAGTAATTCATGGATACGGTATGGACCTGTGGCACACAGCGCGTACGTTATAGTACATGTTTTGCTGAATTTTATATCCCTCTCACTACTTGTTGTAATATGTCGTAGGAACATAATCAGGCAGGAAAAAAAATCATGGCTAGCAAAAAGAAAAAAGAAATATGGGGTGAAACGGGCTTTCAACAGGAAAAGAATATTATATAATCTAAAGAAAAAAAGAGTAGATGAATACTCCTACACGTACGTTGCTTTGTAGTTCGATTTTTCAGCTTCTAATTTACTTCAATAGTACTAGTATTAATACCTTTTGTTGACAGGAGTACTAGTATTACTACTGGACAGCACCAATTATATGCACAGAGGAGGAGATGGAGGATAAGGAGGGCAGCGACGTAATAAACGGAGGAGAGGGAGGGGCAAAGAGGGAAACGCAGGAATAGTAGGCTATTTGTGGCCAAACCGGCGTGGGAGGCGTAGCTTTCCGAATATTCCATTCCCGCCAAGGGAATTATACCACGCGTGCCGTGCCGACTCTTGTTTTCCCCTTCTTCCTTGCGCTGCGTCACACATGGCGGCCACACCAAAGGCCACACCGATCCGAAGACGCCCCTGACCAATCAATCCTTGGCCGGACGACAGAGCAATTGATTCCGACCGGCCACCACGATTATCAATAACTCTTCTCGCTCCCGTCTACAGTTATTCCTTAGAAATGTGAACAGTTGACATGACAATTTTCACATGACGGTACTCGAGCTTTCATGTGCTGCGTCCGGAAGCAAAGTAAGGGCTCTTTTGATTCACGGGTTAGAAAGAACATAGATATAGAAAAAAATAGAGGATTGGTATGCTCTGTCTATATAAATTCTATGAAATTAAAAAACAAAGGGATTAAAATAAGTGGTTATTTGATGGCAGCACAGGAAAAGCACAGGCATACATAGATATATAATATTATTATTTCAAAGCATGTGCATTCAAAAAGTAACCGTTACTCCTTGCTGAACCAGTCGTTGGGCTGTAGTTCTATATATATGTGCAAGCATATATGTACCAGCTCAATGCACATAAGTTTTTCTTCTCTTAAAAAAAGCTTGATGCATATCAGCCCTTGCTAGTGCTGACTTGAATCTTCCACATACTTGGTTCATCAACTTTCCAACCAGAGCAAATTTAAAAAACGGCAAACATAGATCAGTTTTTCTCATGTACGGTGATGTAAGAAATATGATGACACAAGACCACTTGTTATAAGCATTTTTCATCTGCTTCGTGCATCAAATAGCTCAATACATGTTCATACTAACATATTTTCCTAAAATATGCATGAGATCTGTGTTTTCTTGTATTAAATAAGAAGTAAAAGCCCACAAGAGCTGAGGTGGGTAAGAGATAAAGAAAATCAGGTTTCTGCTCCATAAAAAGAGGAATATAAGCATATCTTGGAACCTACCCACAGTACTTCTCACAGCAAGTCCCCTTATCCACACAGGGCAATCTTTTTATATTTCGAATTTTCAAAGTGTGGTAGTAACATGCACAAGGAGAGTACACATCAGTATGAAAATTGGACTTACTTGCCAATGCATAAAAAGCATAAGGATGCTCTTCATAACCAAACATTTCTCGCAGTTCATCTCCATAAAATCTGTATACCAGCATACCCAAGAAAGCAACAACCTATCAGACAAAAAAAACAAGTTGGTAAGATAAAAAATGATATATCTCAGTGCAGAGTACATTATGGACTGGTCGTTTGGAGGATGCATGCTGCCTTTTTTTCTAATGCAGTAAACAAAATACTGATATGTTTACTTCTATCATTATCAAAATCAAATTTAACAGAACTAAGAGCAAGAAAATGTTCTATATTGTCAATCTCAGTAGCAGAAACTTATCCATGTAAGTTCACTGGAACTTTCACAAAGAAATTAGACATATTCAAGAAACTTAATTGCCCCTATAAGAAGGGCACTGACGTTGTCAGAAGTAAGCCAACTAATTGTCCCTAAGAAAAATGGCAATGAAAATGAAGTTCAGTGCTAAGTGTTAAATTGATAATGATAGCTTGATACATTAACAGAATTAACTTCACCAGTGTCATGTTCATTTCATTAAAAATACTTTCAGTTACAAATTTTGAGTATTGACTATTGCAGAATGTCATATGCACGCACAGAAACTGTATCCCAGAGATATAAATCTTATTTTCCTCTTATCGGCGAATATTCTTCAGTAAGTAAACTAGCGACTTCGTTGCATCTTCCCCATTTTGCTCAATAGTATTACAAATGTTGCACCTAGAAGAGAAAACAGGAAACTCACAGGACCCTTGGAATCTGCCTTAATTCATGATAAAATGACCTAATTTGAAATCCCCAACCGACAAATCTCTGAAAACCTAGGGATACCATTAGTTCAACTGATAACCGTTAGAGGTAAGTAAACCTAAGCAGATGAAGATAAACATAAAAAGATGGCAGAAACTACTGAACACAAAACAAGAATGGTTTATTAATGAAAAGGCATACCATTAGTTCTTTTGTTCTTGGATGCTTCCTTGTAGAAAAAAGAACACCTGCATGACAGACTTATTACTCAATGCAAAAGAAACTTCAATCAAATAAACCATTGTGATATACGATATATGAGATGAAAATTTCAAATTCAATCAAATGAAGGAATATACCATTGTGATTAGACACAGTAATTGATGGCCTGATCCAATAGGGGCATCTATGAAGGCGAAACCCCCTAAGCATGCACCTGGAAAGTGTAACACCGTGTTTAATTAGTAGTATACATATCATGCAGAACATACTCAAATCGTGGTGGTAATAGGGTAAACACCTGCATGGCGGCTAATTTTCACCATTGAAATAAGTTAAGATGCGCTCAAAATACTTCACACATCTCTAAAATTTTAACGCGTTCAGAACAATACACTGATGATGTTGTGTAACACAACTAAATTTTTTGCATGCTTTGTTGTTTGTTGCAGCCAATGGATCCGAGCTACCATCGTAGATCAAACAATGAGGATGAGTTTACTCTTTTTGTTCTTCCTACTCTACTAGAAAACTCATCACAACTGTCAAGAAGACCTATGCACACTTCAATACTTACAGGTGCACGTCATGTAAATGAAATTCTGAATGGACATGAGGACTTATGCAAAAGGCACTTCAGAATGGAGATTGACATATTTCGAGCTTTGGTTCAGAAATTGCGTGAGAATGACCGCCTTGTTGATGGAAGAGATGTCCATGTAGAAGAACAACTTGCTATATTTTTGTATGCTTTAGCAAAGAATGCAACCAATGACACTATGGCAGATTGGTTTCAGCATAGTGGACAAACTATAAGTTACTATTTTAGAGAAGTACTTGACGCAATTACAAAGCTCTCATATGTCTACATATGTCCACCTTCCCTACACCCGCATCCAGTTTTGAGTAAACAACAATTCTACCCTTTCTTTATGGTATGCATACATGCCTATGCTCTTTAGTTTCAGCAAGTTCAATTAACATAATTTCAACAAGATACTGAGAAAATTATATGATGCATGCACTTCTATTTATGTAGGATTGTATCGGCGCTATAGATGGTACACACATTCCATTGAAAATACCAGTGCATGAGCAAGAACCATATCAGAATAGGAAGCAAACAATATCGCAAAATGTTATGGTGGCTTGTGATTTTGATCTGAAGTTTGTGCATGTGCATGCTGGTTGGGAGGGGTCGGCTTCAGATGCAAGAGTCCTACAAGATGCACTTAACCATGGTTTTATAGTACCTCCTGGAAAATTTTACCTAGTAGATGCTGGTTATGCAAATACACCACAAATTCTTGCTCCATATCGTGGAACTAGGTATCATTTACAAGAACAAGGAAGAGCTCGTCAAAGGCCAAGAAATTATAAGGAATTATTCAACCTACGACATGCAACTCCGAAACCATATTGAGAGGATAATTGGTATACTGAAAATGAGATTTCCCATATTGAAAGTAGCTTCACATTACCCGGTTACCAAACAAATTGACATATCTGTTGCTAGTTGTGTGTTGCACAATTTCATACGTCTACATAATGGAGATTTATCTTGGCCTGAGAATAGTACTGTGGAGATTGACCCGGAACAAATTGTTGATGTGCCAAGTGGAGACCACAACTACCATAGTGATATACATGCATTCAATTACTCTAGAGAAGCTGGGAATCAAAAGCGAGATGATATAGCACAGCAAATGTGGGCACAATACACATCAAGAAGATCTTAAAATACGTAATATGGCATCCAAGTTCAGCTACTTCAAATATGACATCCAATTGTACTACTATTCTTGTACTTTGAGCATAAGCAAGGACTAGCTAGGAGAACTTGTACTGCTATTCTTGTACTTCGAACTTGTAATACTAGTGCACATTCGGTTGCATGCTAAACAAAAGGCTTTCGACATACCTACCAAAATATAATATAAACCAGCTAGGTCACTTACATGACTGACTGAACTAACAAAAGTATATGCCACCTACAGATCAAGCTTCCCTAATATATGAGCTCTGATTTTAATGCATCACCACAAAGGTTCTAGTTTTCAAAATTTGTTTGGGCACACGCAATCTCTCTTCTAAGCCAAGTCAACCGGAGTTGATCACTAGAGTATGACAAGAAAACTTCCCGGTCCTTGCATTTGAAGATGTCTGATGCCAACAACATATCGCCTATTTGAAGACCATCTAACCTCTCAATCACTGTGATGCACTTGTTAATGCTGTAGGGATCCTCTAGCTTCTTCTCCTCAATAGCAGCAAATCGATCAATTTCTTCCTTCTTCAGTTTTAGATATCTCTCCTGAAATTCATCATCAAGGTTACGTTTCTGTTTTTTCCCACGCCTAGTGTCATGTTTCTCCAAAGATATTTCCGTGGATCTTGGCGGAGCTTGCACATGTTGCATAGGAGTAGATAGATGTGGGAGAGAATCTAAATTGGCTTCCTCAGTTTGTTCACCCAAGGTCAACGCCATATCTGACTCACCGTGATCGGCATAGTGGGTGATGGTGAGTGATAGAAATCAGTCACTTGTGTTGGCTGTGATGAGGGAACGGGTGCATGCTTCGCCTTGCTAGCATAATGATTCATACCTTGACGAGTTCTCCCTTCAGCATAGCGACCTACAGCATAATTTTCAGAAAGTGTCTTAGAACAACAAACCATCATACTCAAGGTGTAGGCTGCAAGGAAAGTATGATAAAATGGAAAGAAGAATGTTATATCTAAATCACCTTCGTAAAGTGGAACTAAATCATCATAGAAGGGGAATAACTTGTCTCGCCATTGAAGGGCATCCTTGCTGTTCTTACGAGCACCAAAACTAGCACAAACACTATCTGGTGCTTGTTCCATTTTTCTCTCTTTGTCCCACCCGAAACCACTTTCATCCAACAAATCTTTCACACTACGATATTCTTTGTTCAGATCTTGCTCCTTTTGTTTCACTTGGCTAACAGTAAGTGATAAACCAAACTTTTCATTCAGTCGACAGGCAATATTTGTCCATGCCTCCTTGCTCCATGCATTATGTGTTCGAAAGCCCGGCACATCATGATCTTTGAGGAGCCTAATAAGGAACCACTTCATTTGGTGGCTCCACTTTGCTCGAGTATTAGCCTTCGTGATTCCTACATAAACAACCAAAGATGTACAACTTCAGCTTCATTTGTTGGTATCATACTTTGTAAACCAATAACACACTACATATGTAAGCAGATGCATTTTTGACTTCATCAAAGTTACTAGAACTTGAGAGCAATACATGTTTCTTGACGACGCCCTGAAGTCGCACCATCAACTTCAAGTTCAATTGGTCCCTTTGATTGTAAATAATGGCCCGTAGGCTCTGACAAGCAACGTCGATCAGCCATCTGCATACGCACGATAGTTGAACTGAATGTTTGGAAATGGATTTTTATCGGAGAATTTGAGTAGAATGAAAAGTACGCACTTGTCCTCCAATCGTTTAACTTGATTTTCTCGCTATCTGACAACGCTGATCTCTTGGCTAGTACTGCCTTCTATTCTTGGTACCACAGATGACTTCCAGGTTAACATTGAAATAATGACAAAGAACCAAATTTATTGTGCAGCCACAATTTATCTTCAATACAAAATACAGTTGACATGCTAACAATTTTCCACAAAACTTGAATGAAGAAGTAATCTGGACCCTTGATAATTCCGCGTTCGACCAACCTTTCCCTTGATCTCCATCATCTAACAGGATATAGTATAAGTTCCATACACGAAATTTAGTGCAGATGGGGTTGATGAGATATGTCAATCAACTATTAGTTTTGTAAATGTCCCTTTTTCCTCAATCAACTATCTCGGTGGGTTGCGGCGGGCCGCATCGGCAAGATCGACATGTGCCAACCATGAGGAAAAATCCCAAATCCCTATATCCCAAGCCCAATCCCAAAATCTAAAGGAAATCTACTACAAGTTGGAGATCATGGTGATTGAAATCAATCAAATATGTGTGCATGGACGCACGGCAACAAAAGAAAGGGGAAATTGGAAGAGCCGATTAGCTAGTATAGGAAACATGCAAGAACAGATTTAGGGCTCCTTTGATTAAGCAGCATATTTTGTTTATCTGTCTTATTCTCCAACACTGATAAGCATCGGAACTCGAAAAATACCAGATCAGAACAAGATCTAATAGTATAGACCTGTAGGAGATAAAGAACGAAAAATCAATCTTTGGCTAATCGATGAGCATCTTTCCTCTGCTATCCACCGGCTGCTTCCATACACGTCTCTACTATCCGATCGTACGAGAAGTGCAGAAGCCCGTAGCATACCTTGCTAGGAGAAGCGAAGGGATTTGTAGCAGGAGGCCGCGCGGCCATGGAGAAGCACGGGTCGGTCGAGAATCGCTAGGGGAAAGAGGCACAGACGTGTGTCTCAGAAGATACTTGAAAAGATTTTTTTTATATCACCGAAGCAGTGTCTTTTACTCGCGAGAAAACGGAGCGCGGGTGAGCCAGCGGTGCGTGCGCTTTTCTTCGCGCCAGGGTTCTTTCCAAGAGCTCCGACCTAATGGAAATTTTCCTGTGAAATAGACTAGGGGAACCTCCACAGGAAACAAACCAAAGGAATGCAATCCTGTGGATCAAACAGCTACCACAAGAAAAATTCTGTAGGATCATAATCTTGTGAAAATCCTACAAAAATCCCATGAATCAAAGGAGCCGTAAGACTTCTCAAAACAAGAAGAATTGAAAATAGCTTTTCCTGGAGTAAGACTTGACCGGGAATAGTTCGAAGTAGGGGACTTGGGTGACTTGTTAGCCAACTGCTTGCGAGAAAGAAAAAAAAGAGATAATGCTATTAATTAAGAAGGGTAAACGGGTCTGGAGTAGAGAGATCCGATAGGAAGTCGCTCGCTTGTCATCTCGAATCCAAGTAGACACGGACGGCGACGCTGCAAAAACCAGGCCGCCGTGGCGGTCAGCCACGTCAGCAGCAGGGTGTGGCCTACTTCAACCTTCCCTACAGCGCTGGGCAATACGGGTGGGCCCCTGGGTGGAAAAGCAACCCCAGATCTTCTGCGGCATATGTTTGCGTTCGTATACGTTCACACAGTACACCACTCCGGCTCCCTCTGCGGGAAAAAACAGTGTGGATGCTGATGATACGTGCACACGGAGCCTATCTTTAAATAAGGAGTAAGACTCTTTAATGGCTTAGGCCCTGTTTGGAAGGCCGGTTTTCGGCCCAAAACCGGTGTAATTTACAGCCCACGAAAAAAAGACTAGACCGGAAAATACTGTTTGGATACCCGGTATTGGGCCAGCCCGTTTCCGTCATTTTATCAGTTACACCCGGAAAAAAACACTCTGCACTCGTGCTCCGTTTTGTACTCCGCCGCCGCCACACCGCCCTTCCCGTCCGCATCGTCGCCGCCGTCGCCGCTATCCAAAGGAGCCGTCGT
Organism: Stipa capillata; assembly: GCA_019208055.1. Lineage (NCBI taxonomy): Eukaryota > Viridiplantae > Streptophyta > Magnoliopsida > Poales > Poaceae > Stipa > Stipa capillata. The sequence goes on along the minus strand of JAGXJF010005637.1, from coordinate 60,564 downwards.
GACTATCCGACTCCGTCCGGTCGCGACCCGCGCCGCCGACGCCGCGCCTCGACCCCTCCTTGGTCTCGAGCAGCCTCGGCACCGGCGAGCTGACGGCAGCAGAGGAGGAGGGGGAGGGGGGAGGGGGAGGCGGCGAGGCTGAAGGAGTTCAACGCCGTGCTCCTTAGGGAGGTGAGGAGAGGCCCCGGGAAGGTAGCCGCCCTCACCGCGCTCGTCGAGGAGCTCGCCATCGCCGCCGGAACCGAGGTGGAAGACGCGGCGCCGCTAGGTGTGCCGCCCCCGGCCGCAGTCGCCCAGGAGTTGACGGTCGACACGGACCCTGCGAGGTGTGAGGAGGCAGCGGCCGTCGCAGTTGAACTCGAGGCCGGGCGCTCAGGAGACGGAGGCAGCGGCGGTGGCCGCGTCCAAGAAGGTCGCCGACGACTTGGAATCAGCCGCGATTGTCGACCCAGAGGAGGAGAAGAAGAGTGTCAGCCGCCACCCCGAGCGGCAGAGGGGATCGCGGCGGCCGGCGACGCGGTCGAGGACGGCGGGGCGACAAGAAGGTACTGGACGATGAGGTGAACGATTCCCAAACAACGATTCCCAAACACTAGTTTACCAATCGGATGTATTTGATGGTTTTATTGGTGCATAGTATTATACAAGGGTAAATTATTTACAGGTGAAACTTTTTACAAAGTTGCCAAACGGGTCCTTAGGGTAGAGTCTGTAACAAAGGTCAATGGTAATATACCACATCTCTCATAATTATTTTAACCGCATGTGATAAACATATCTCAGACGGTTTAGAAAAATGAATCTATTATCTCAGACAGTTCAGAAAATGCAAACCATACAGAACCGTATGAGATAACCAAATTATCTCAGGCGGTTCCCTTTTTGACCAGATTGAAAATAGTGGATATCACATACAGTTTGCTAGTTTGAACCGTTTGGGATGTTAATGAAAAGAGGAGGGCTAATTTTTTTCTAGCTAATTTCAGGAAATGCTAGTCATACCCTCTAAAACAAGCAAATGTAGAAACATGCATATCAGAATCATAGAAATTCACACATCTCAGAGATCATCCATTCAAATATGCATTTACGAACGATATCCATTCACACATGCATCTCACAATGAAATTACATACAAATTCATATTCAACTCATAATTTAGATACATACATATATATATTTATTCAACTCAGAATCAAAATATATAGAAAGAAACAGTTGGTTAATTCTGGTCGAGTAAGACATGTTTTCTTAAGGTTTATAGTGGAACTCACCGTCAGATTTGATCACGTCTTTGATCAAGAAATAAACGATGATTCCTCTAATCTTTGCTAGGTTCGGTTATTGCAATACTGACATCGAAATAGGTGAACCTGTGACATGAAGATTGAAGCCTCTTGTATGTGCATAATTTGAGAAACAATAACAATTATTACAAAAGATACACGCCAATAAATTTTCTTTGCCTGAAAGATTGCTTTGACCTCCTCTTTTCATTTATATCGTGTTCCCAAGATGATGTACATGAGTACATGCACCTAAGAGAAGTGGCGGAGGCTCGTGGAGGCCAAGGTGGATGCCAGCCACCCCTCCAAAAAAGAATAACACAATATACAATGCGCATATTTGAGTAATTCACAGTAACTTTATTGATTAAACAAATATAATATAATAGACTCAAACAGAATGAAACACGAGCAATACGGACTCTTGATAAAAAAATAAAAGTTACATCAAAAATTTTATATGGGCCCCATCTAAGTACTTATTTGTCTTAATCTCTCTTTTTTAAAGCTTCACCATGGACGAGGGCGTACCTCTTACGCGATTATCTAAGACTACAAAGGCGCCCTGCCAGGGAGAGCTGGTGTTGTGCCCGTATGAGATGAGATGAAACTCAATTTGCTTAGATGGCTGGCACGAGTTAATTAGGCAGAGAAAGCATCCAAGTGCTCTCTCCATCTTAAAGTTTAGGGTATTTTGACTGTTTATTTGAATTTTAATCGTAAATTTTGTTGTTCAATATTTTATTAATTGTTACAAAATTATAATCATAAAAAATTAGTTTTGAATAGAAAATCAATTATGATATCAATTTTGTGTAACATAAATGATCCATATATTATTAGATTAAATATTAGTCAAGCATAATTTTAAATAACCAAAATATGTCCTATACGCGAGGAAGTACTAATCAGGAAGACAAATATATTGGTCCGGTTTCCATTCTGACTAGATGTTTGAAAGTGGAGTGCGATCGTGCAGTTAGGTAGAAGCTGCCCTCATGATGCGCGAGGAAACTAGCTAGGAAAAAACTACCAAATATATTCACTTTATAGCTGTGATTTCTTGTCAAGTTAGCTACGTACGTACTTGAATTAGGGCATGCACCTGGCACCTGGCACGTACGTCTAATTGCTAATTTCAAGCTAGCACAAATCAACAGTGATGTCGCTGTGTATACATAAATAAATAATATAGTGTAGCATAACGTAGATTAATATATATATATACATATAGCGCTGGTGATGATAAGATGATGATACGTACGTTCGAATAGTACAGGGGGTTTGGAGCTTGAAAATGAAGCGTGGCCACAGGTTGACAGGTAGAAACACCCGATGTATGTATATATCATGTGGCCACTCCAGATGCTTCCAGGCTGAAAATTAAGTACAGTACACTACCCAAAGAGCACACATCTATCGATCGAGCCAGCTTTCCAATCGCAGGGCGGCACTAAACTAACAATTAATACTGGTATAGTAATGTTGTTGTCGATCGCCGCAGATGATAACGCAAGAGAACTGCATCATCCATGTTACATTCATACAAATAAATACAGTAGCTTAGCTAGAAGTTGAGTAGTCCAGGACAAGATTGAAGAAAAAGGAGTAGTCTAGGACGGTAGCGATCGAACGGGAAAGCGTCGGCGGCCAAGAGGTAACGACAGTTGGAGTGCGTGGTGCGTCGGTGGCCCTTCTGATTCTCGGGTACCAGCGAGCGCCGCGAGCGAGCGAGGCTGTCTCGTCTCGTCGATCTGTGGCCCGTGGTTTTGCGAGGGGCTATGCCCGGTTCTCCGGGGATGTCACCTTCATCAACCATGTTAATAGAAATGAATATTAACAAAAGTAAACAAGTCAATTTTTACACACTCAGCTCTTGAGAGCTGAGTCTATATCTATCTCACCACTGGACTCTTAATTTGCACCCTTAACCGTAAATATCTTTTAGATTACCCCTTGAGACTATTCCAAACCAGTTGGCCATAACTTTTGTACATGTGGCAGTCCAAACAGGAGAGAAGGCAGCGGTGAGAGAGGAAAAAAAGGAATAGACAAGCATCGAGAGAGGAAAAGCCACGAGGAACGACGGGAACCATATTAGCTAGATTCAAGAAAACTGTAGTGAACTACACTTGGAGAGTCTTAGACCCCTCACAATGCTCCAACTTAGATTGGTGCTAAGACATGTCACATAGACAAGAAGATGATGTAGCGGGGTAATTAAGAAAAAGAGAGATAGTTTTGGTGTCTCCAGGAAGAACTGATGCTAAGCGCGTGGACCTATGCAAAACGTCTATGTGACATCTATGTATTGAAGAGTTTAGTTACTAAACAATTAAATGAAAGAGCTTAGCTACAAAAACTAAGCATCTATGCATTAGGGAGTTTAGTTGCTAAACCCTTTTATACATTTAACATCTTATCTAAACCCCTGTGCATTGGGAGATGAGAACAACTTTCGCTCATTGTCTGTGCCCGATCGATGGGAAGAAGGCGCTGTTCCTCGTGGAGTGCAACAAGTGATCAGCAAACTGCCGGCCAGTCACGTCAGCATCCGGGTCCCACTTCATCCTTCCCAACAGCTCTTGACATTTGCATGCCGGCCCCGCTCAACTGTACTAAGTTGAAGCCGCAACACCAACATGGCGTGTGCGCATGGCACTCGCGATGTGCTTACGACAGACCGCGGATAAGTTGGCTTCCCAGAGTTAGTTAGCCAGACGTACAATCATCCACTTGTGTAGTCATTAGTGCCCCGTTTAGTTTACAACTGAACAGTGAGCTAAGAATTTAATTCACCAAGAAAGTTCGGCAGGGTTAAGTTAATTTAGTTGAAGTTATTTAATTTCTCTAAGCTAATTCACTAAAAAGTAGAATAACGATTAATACGGCTCTTCTAGATTAGTTTCTTCTAATATTAACCTAATTTAGCCAAACTATAACATGAGTTAATTAGCTTAGTAGCCAAATACAAAATTAAAATTAAGCTAACATATCTAGATTAAAATTAGGTAACTTAGTTAACTTAAGTCTAAATACATGCAATAATGCATTAATTATCTCGGTCTCGTGAGTGAGCTTGAAACTTGGAAGTGAAGTCATGTGGTCATGATCAGAAGATGGCCGGCATCACCATGCACGTATAAGGTGCTAATATTAATGCAGGGATCGATCTTTAAGCAGGTACCAGTGCTTAACCGGTCATATAACTAAACTACCTCTTAATAATTACCGGATAATATGTCTAACCTTCTAAGCACATACGAAGAGATATATATGGTTGCATTCAATAAGGGCAACTCATACATGGATGCTTTCAATTAGTCCGCTATCGTGATTAGAGCTTGAATAATGGTCAAGGTCGATATATACGTAGAACCTGGCATGCATCACGATGATTAACCATTGTTTCCCGAAAGTAGAGAAAATACGCTACTGTATCAAATCAAATATATTCACTCGTAGTTGATTTCGCGGCTACATAGCTACGTGCTCAAATTAGGCAGCGTGGCAGTCTGGCACATGTATATCGCGGGATCGGTATAGTTCATAGTTACAAGGTAAGAAATAATAGAATTATTTATTTTTAGTTGGCTGGAAATTTTCTCAACTCTTAATTATTTTTATAAACTTTTAGATTAACATTCAACCATCTTTCATCCACACTCTTTTTTAATATAACCTAATTGCATACTTTAAGTACTACAATTTAAGACTAAATAATGTATGTATGTGTATTTATGTGCTGTATAGCCTACCATAGTGTGGACTAGCGTGCTGCTCTAGAGCGTAAGCATGCAGCTTTGGGCACGTCACTAGAACAAGCGCGTCCACAGGAGACGAAAGGTCGTTATTATAACAAGCATGTCCAGGTCTATATATGCTACTCTATCTGTTGTAAATAGTCTTTTCTTAGATATTACTATAGTATATAATATATAATTTTTATTGTTATTATATATATATATTAGAGAGAAAATATTTTTATAATACTGATATCAATTTTATGTCACGTGAACCACATACTAATGAAGTAATTGTTGGTCAATGTCTTAACCAATCAAAATACTTCTTACACTATGGGATGAAGAAAATAGTAGTCAAACTTTTTTTAAATCTGTTTATACGCTTTATAAAATGTTATATACTTTTCTAATAGAGCAAGTACTATTTAACTTAGGCTCTTTTGGACAGTAGAAAAATAAACTGAACCATATTATATTCAAGCGAAATTACTGTAAAAATTCCATGCGTTTGCAACGGGAGGCGTGGATAGGTAAACGGGCCTATACTGTGCTAAACTACCAAGGGGATCTAATCCGAAAACGTACCTTCAAAGCAGACGGCGACGGTCATGGTCGAGTAGAAAAGTCAGCAAACTAGCCGCGGTGCTTTCCGGACACGTCACGCGTGCCCCAGGGCCCACACATTATTCCAACTGCCCTGACGCTGCCTGTGGGCCCATCGCTGAACTTTCCAAGTAAAATGGGTCCCGCGGATCTAATATTCTAATGTGAGTTGGTGTGGTGCGTTTAGGTTGGTCCTGTTTGAATATATATATATATATCATAGTATATGCTGTGTACGTGCATGGAGTTCTTGCCGCTTCCAAGAGAAAGACTTGGAACAAGGGACGATACTACTCACGTGTGAAGGAGACAAACGCAAAACGTCCCCTTTAGAGCTCACCGATGGGATACCTGATACGATTGATGGATGATACTCACCCTGTTTAGAAATTTTTGATTTTTTACAAGTTCAATTGTAAGATCTTGGACATAATTTCTAATTATAACACGCTATAAAAATATTAAACGAGTATATAACACGGAAGAATTTCGGCGGAATAAATACAATGACGTTAATTTTTACACAAATGAATTCCACAAAATAAATCCAATGACGTTATTTTGACATGGTTAATCTATGTATTTTTGTACATACTAATGGTCTAAATTTAGAAAAATTGACTGTACATATTCTACTATGGCGTACGTACAACATGTCTGATGGGACGGAGAGTACACAGCACCCATGGACGGTTGGCGCTCGAAGGTGATGCTGTTGTCGCCGGTGACATTGTACGCTGAAAATATTATGTTGCTGTCGATGGATTGATAAACCGAAGGAAAAGCGTCGTGGGTGGCCGTCAGGGTCAAAAAAATCGGTGCTGCCTTTTCGCTGTGAAGATGCGAGGCGACGGCCCGTGCGGTGGATCTGGGAACGGTGGTTTTGCGTGTGGCTGGGCGTCACCTTCCACTGCTCCACTTTCAGTATTCCGTTTGGTTGGCTGTCTGTCTGTCTTGGGTATCCAGCGAGTCACAGCGCGAAACCTACGAAGAACCGGCGCAAGTTGCATGGCTGCAACTTGGGTAACGCCATGACAAAGAGAGCAGGAGATTCGAGGGCGTCGGCACGTCGGCCGGCGCCGGCGCCGGCGCCGGCCAGCTAGACAGCAGAACAGCAAATAAGGTGATGTGATCGATGATGCCCCGGATGGACCGGAGCGCCTTTTGTTTGTTCCCGCTGCTTTCTGCTGTTTGGCCGCTGCAGCTGCGTTGCGCGCCGACCACAAAGACGATAGCTGCTCTGCTTTGCCTCTGCCAACAGAAAGCGCCAGGCAAGTTGGAATCAATCTGTTGCGCGCGTTTTGGCGTATTGGATGGCCTCGAGCGTCGCACTAGTTCCCTTTCTGTTAGTTTCCGTGCTCAGGCGACCCGTGCTTAGAGTTGTCCAGGCAATTTGGGCTGTTTCGAGGATGGGCTCGGCCCACCAGACAAGGCGGGTCGCATAAATCTCACTCGCCATATGGATATAATTTAAAAGATGATTTTTATATTATTTTATAGGTATTATTAAGAGATTGTACTCATAAAAATAGATCTCATAAAAGAAGAGCATTATCATATATTCTCATGTCTATTTTAATTTCTCTACATATTTGATCTGCTACTTGTGTGGCCATCACATCGTACCTTGTGACGTTGGTTTCACAACATATTATTAGCATGAGACTCTCCCAGCCTACGATTCAGGTTACTTTTACAATGGTGTTGAAGTAATCATCGAATAGATGACCGTCAATTAAATCTGATAGACCAAATTTAATGTTTAGATTATCTTTTGCTTTGCTCTCTCGTTTTCTACATTGAATCTCTCTTTCTATTTGCTACATCGTGTTCTTGGAGATCAATATAGTCTGACCTAAATGACATCATCAGTTAACACATGGTTTAATAGATAGAGTTAGAATGATCACGAACCCGCACGTAGACGGGTATCGCATGCAGTCAGTATGGCACTGATACGAGGCCGAACATGCTACAAGTAAACCCCGCCACAAATGTGTTACACGTCAGCTTGGTCCGCTATTGCACGTGGTGGCATAAGGTCGTCACCTCGACAAAAAAGTCCATGTGCAATAATAGAACATTGAATCAGCCTTATTTCCCATTTTCTATTAAATATTTTCTATAGGTAAGAATGTAGATTAAAGCATCAACTCTTGAAAACTTTGCTAGAATGGAAATTCGCTTCGTATACGTGTAGAATTTCAAGGAGAGCAATGAAATAAGAATTGACCAAATGGTATAATAATGATGAATATTACAAGAAATATCACTCACTGGTTAAATCAATTGAAGATTAATCAAACTTAGATGATCATACTCTTTTCCCTTTGATGAGTTTTCATAGAAGTTTCTCATCCACAAGGTTTTAAATGAGACAGCTAGCGCATTATAAAGTAGGAAAGCTATGCACTCTTTCTCTAATTTTTTATACTGGGTTGTTTGGATTTTTTAATGAGGCATGGGCATTTCGTCGTAATTGCCTAAAGGGGAGTTTTATGAAACCGGCCCTCCTAAGGGGTGGGTCAGCCAGTGCACCGCGCCCTCTAGCGCTCCTGTGGTTAAGTATTAAACCTAGGGGTAACATAGATGGTCTATAAATAGATATGTTGTCTCCATGTTATTTTACACGTATTACGAAAGCTTGTACCCGTGAGAACAGATATAATAAAGAGAAGAGCACCATTTTATATCTCATATCTATTTTACTTTTTGTATGTGTTTGATATACTATTTATTGTACGGTTATTAGATCACAATTCGTTTGGATTCTTAAACAGTTTCCTCTTTTTTTTTGTGTGAAAGAAATAGTTTCAAGCACAGGAGTAATAAATAGGCAGCATACGTAGAGTGGTGGGCCTTTCCAGGCGGGACGAAATCAGGTATAATAAAGAGAAGAGCACCATTTTATATCTCATATCTATTTTACTTTTTGTATGTGTTTGATATACTATTTATTGTACGGTTATTAGATCACAATTCGTTTGGATTCTTAACAGTTTCCTCTCTCTTTTTTTGTGTGAAAGAAATAGTTTCAAGCACAGGAGTAATAAATAGGCAGCGTACGTAGAGCGGTGGGCCTTTCCAGGCGGGACGAAATCGAGCACGAGCCCACTTAATTCGGTCCAGTTCGTTAAAGTCCACTAGTTCATCTGAAGTCAGCCTTTTCTTTTCTTTCATTTTTCTTAAATCAGGTTCCCTAAAAATATTAAAATCAGATTAATTGATTTCGTGATATCGCATGCACTAGATTGATGCCAGAATATTAGCACATTTCTTCAACGGCTTAAACTTTTGGTGAACGATTGAATAGGTGCATAACACAAGAACAGCTTGATAAGGTGCGCGCGGAAGTGTTAAATCTCCATTACGTTATATTCAGTCAACACATAAATGGGTGCATGTATATGTACAATACATTGATCGATCAATACGTCCACACAGAAAATATCGTACAACACGCACGTATTATTGATTCATCCTGATACTCTACTCCTCGTCGTCGTCGATCTCCACCTGCACCTTCTCCTTCCTCCTGCCGGTGCCGGCATCGTCGGACTTCCGGCGGTACTCCTCCTCGTAGCGTCTGGCGGCGTCGACGCCGCGGCAAGCGAGGTGGCGGAGGTTGGGGACCTTGTAGTTCTGCGCCGCGTACACGCCGGCGGCCGTGCCGAGCAGGAATGGGAAACAACCGGAAAAAGCCCATGCTTGGAAATGTATAGGACTCTCTTCTTGATCGATCGGTTAATTGTGGCTGAGCTATTGATTAAGAGTGAGCGAGGGCTTGAGGTACGTGAAGACCATATGGCGCCATTCGTCATTTATAAGTGTGATGATTTGGCTTGGTTAATTTGGAGCATTTCTTGAACAAGGGTTCAAGGACTGGAATCTTCTTTTCTTGGCTCGGAGGATCGATCAGGTTAAGTTGCAAGCAAGTTGTGGTCAACTCACACGGTTTGACGATGGATAGACAGATATATAATACACATGACCAACTTCTTCTCCAAGGTCATACCTGAGCACATGAATATTTAAGTATATTAATTATTTTTTCTATTTTATTATCTTAGTCCTTTTGTTTGTCATGCACACAGATCAAGAAAGTACTAAATCTAAAAAAATAAATAAAAATAATTATATATACATATATTAAATAACATAAGACAACATCAATTCTAAAATATTTTAATAAAAATATAGAGTAAAAATAATATAATAACTATATTTTTAATACTTAAAATAAACATATATTTTAAAAACGGAGTATCCTATGATCGAGGATATATAATAAAATGTGCGTACGAGACGTGTAGCTAACCTCCTCTGCTGGTCGGCCGGGTGCACAGGTGTTATCTAATCATTTCATTGCGGATTGTGAAAAGATACGGAGCCTCAGTGGCATAATTCCACCTGCTGAATGTAGTCTTAAAACTAAGAAGTCAAATCTAGTCAAAATCACGTCTCACCTAACGAAGAAACATTAAAGATATATCCAATAGTGTGATAGGACTTTATTTTGGCATTCTTTAGGAGTAGTTATATTATGATATGGTTTGCTAAATGTGATGATAATTTTTGAGCTAATACATAGTTCTATTCCCGAAATGTCCCACACGACTCAATTTTATCGCTAGAAAACTAAACAAACGAGTCTCTTAACTATCCACCCTTGTCGTGGTACATGTGGATGCGTTGAATCAGTAAGGCTCTATAAATATTGCTATGCAAGTCCAAAGTTTAAAAATTAAAAAACCCCATGCTTTAAGCCGACCTGAGACCGAATCAAACCCAAGTTTCTGTCTCTTTTCTTGTTGAATCATTCATGGAGGGTTTAGCGAAAAGAGTAAGAGATGATGTAAACTAATACTTAGATGTAATGCCAAAACTTCCTATGAGTGTCAACTAAAAGTTGGAATGGCCTGGAAGACAAGAGTATTTCAAGATTTTCACGTGTCTAGTATGTTTTTTAGATCCATTCTGCTGAGTCAGCACACCCACGTTTATCGCCACATGGACGGAAGGACGCAAATGAGCTATACTAGACATTTTGAGGCATTCATTTGGTCAATTTTATAGATCGAGGACGAAACTAAGCCGTAGGCAATAGTTTAGGGAAGAAATTATAGTAGCTCATAGCTATTCCGATCCATAACTTACCTTTATAGTAATTTATAAAATAAATTAGTATAGCAACTCAATAACTATAAAACAAAACCAAACATTATAATAGAACTTGACAAGCTACATTGAGGATCAATCACGGATATGCAGTAAACAAGTACGGGAACTTGATTAAGAAAGATAGTAGTGTCGATCGCCTTTGTCGTCTTTGTTTAAGCCGGGCAAAATGGTTAAAAAAGGAGACCCATGGGAAGATGGAAATGCGCACTGGGGGGTTGGGGAACGGCATGAATGCGCCACTGCTCTGGTAGCTGCTGCCGCTCCGCCTTCTCTCCTCTCTCTCTCTCGCCCTTATTGCACACAGCGGTCTCTCTCTCTCTCCCCCTGCTCTGGTTCTCAAATCTTTCTTCCCCTCCGATTCCTCCCCCAAATCCGTCCCTCCCCACCGCCATTTCCTGCTCGAGCCAGCCAGGCCTACTGCTGCTAGCGCTGACCCACACTGACCTACGGGCGGCCTTGTCTTCGAGCTCGTGAGGCGCGGCAGGTGGGCGTACGTGGGGGGCGGGGGAGGGAGTGGTAGTGGCGCTTGGCTGCTTCCCGCGGCGACCTCGTCTTTGCGGCGCCTAGGTACGGCCCCTTCATTTCACGGCAGATGCTCCCTAAGTGTGGCTTGATTCGTGCTGCTGCGGCTGATGCCTGTTGCCGCTGTTTGTTTGTTGGGTTGGGGTTTTGGGGTTAGACTGATCAAATTATCTCGATTGCAAACTAAGAAAAAAGCCTAAAAAGTTTGCGGAATTCTTGCAGGAATCTTTTTCCCGGCATGAACTCCTCCAATCTTCGAGATATGGACAATGTGCTATTTCCAGCAATGTGCTGCGTAGTCTTGTTGCTGCTACCAAGTTGGGCCTATGGCCTTGGCAGCATGGGATCCATCTCGGTGTCTTACGGCGAGGACGGCCCGGTGTTCTGCGGCCTCAGCTCGGGACGGCTCCCGCTTGGTCACCTGCTCTGGCGCGGACGCCTCCGTCGTGTATGGCGCCCCCCTCAGGATCCCGTTCCTCGGTCTCAGCGCAGGGGACGGGTTCGCGTGCGGCCTCTTGCTTGACACCAGCCAGCCTTACTGCTGGGGGAGCAACTCCTATGTCAAGATCGGGGTGCCGCAGCCGATGGTCGAGGGCGCGACGTATTCCGAGCTCAGTGCTGGGGACAACCACCTTTGTGCACTGCGGACACCTGCCAAGGGGGCTCGTGGTGTTAACTCTGATACGTCGATGATTGATTGCTGGGGATACAACATGACCGCCACGCATGTTATCACTGGAGCCGTGTCGACCATCTCAGCCGGTTCAGTGTTCAATTGTGGCTTGTTTGCGCGGAACAGGACAGTGTTCTGCTGGGGTGATGAAACGGTGAGTGGCGTTATTGGGCTTGCGCCAAGGAATGTGCGGTTCCAGTCCATAGGAGCAGGTGGTTACCATGTCTGTGGGCTGCTGGAGAATGCGCAAGTCTTCTGCTGGGGAAGGAGCTTGGAGATGCAGCAGGTGTCACCAACCAGTGCTATCGGTGAAGGTGATGTGAGCATAGTGCCGATGGATGCAATGGTCTCTGTCATCGGTGGGCGATTCCATGCTTGTGGCATCAGGAGCCTTGATCACCAAGTAGTTTGCTGGGGTTTCACACTTCAGAACAGTACAGCAGCACCAAAGGGTCTTAGGTTGTATGCAATAGTGGCTGGGGACTACTTACTTGTGGGGTGCCTGCTGAGACATCGCTGAAGCCAAGGTGCTGGGGCAATAGTGGGCCATTGGCACTACCAATGGCGGTATCGCCTGGGATTTGTGTATCTGCTGTATGCAGCCATGGGTACTACGAATATGTGAACCATGGTGAGGTTGGCAGCAGCAAGGTGTGTAATCCTGGAAATTCTAGACTTTGCTTGCCCTGCAGTGCTGGCTGCCCAGACGACTCCTATGAGTCATCACACTGCAATGCCACGGCTGACCGTGTTTGCCAGTTTGATTGCTCGAGGTGTGTCTCAGATGAGTGTGTATCATTCTGCTCATCCCAGAAGTGGACCAAGAACCATAAGTTCATAGCTTTTCAGATGCGCATTTTTGTGGCAGAGATTGCATTTGCCATCATCTTGGTTTTTACTGTGACAGCCAGTGCTTGCCTATATGTCCGGTACAAGCTTCGATATTGCCGATGTTCAAAGAGCGAGGTGAGGCTGGCAAAGAGTACATCATACTCTTTTCGAAAGGATAACATTAAGATCCAGCCTGATGTGGAAGATTTGAAGATCAGGAGAGCTCAGGAATTCTCCTATGAAGAGTTAGAACAAGCAACCGATGGCTTCTCGGAGGATTCACAAGTCGGCAAAGGCAGCTTTCATGTGTATTCAAGGGCATCATGAGAGATGGGACGGTCGTTGCTGTGAAGCGTGCAATAAAAGTATCAGATGTGAAGAAAAGCTCAAAGGAGTTCCATACTGAACTTGACCTCCTCTCTAGGCTCAACCATGCACATTTGCTCAACCTGCTTGGTTACTGTGAGGACGGCAGTGAGAGGCTCTTGGTTTATGAGTTCATGGCTCACGGATCCCTGTACCAGCATTTGCATAGCAAGGATCCAAACATGAAGAAGCAACTGAATTGGACCAGGCGGGTCACCATTGCTGTCCAGGCTGCTCGGGGAATTGAATACTTGCATGGCTATGCTTGCCCACCAGTAATTCACCGAGACATTAAGTCCTCAAACATTTTGATCGATGAGGATCACAATGCTCGTGTTGCCGACTTTGGTCTATCTATATTGGGCCCTGTAGATAGTGGCACCCCACTGTCTGAGCTGCCAGCGGGGACACTTGGCTACCTTGACCCCGAGTACTACCGCCTCCATTACTTGACGACAAAGTCCGATGTCTACAGCTTCGGGGTTTGTTCTTCTAGAAATACTAAGTGGCAGGAAAGCCATTGACATGCAGTTTGAGGAAGGGAATATTGTTGAATGGGCAGTCCCGTTGATAAAAGCGGAGGACATTTTCTGGCATCCTTGATCCGGCCTTATGTCCTCCCTCTGACCTGGAGGCTCTCAAGAAGATCGCAGCTGTGGCATGCAAGTGTGTCAGAATGCGAGGCAAAGACCGGCCTTCCATGGACAAGGTGACAACGTCTCTAGAGCGTGCACTTGCGCTGCTGATGGGCAGCCCATGCATTGAGCAGCCCATTCTACCAACTGAAGTCGTTCTTGGGAGTAGCCGGATGCACAAGAAAGTATCACAGAGGTCCTCTAACCAGTCATGCTCAGAAAACGAGCTTGTTGATGGGGACGACCAGCGGATTGAGTACAGGGCACCATCTTGGATAACATTTCCAAGTGTGACCTCATCACATAGGAGGAAATCATCAGCATCGGAAGCCGACATGGATGGCCGAACAACCACAGATGGGAGGAACGTTGGGAGCAGCATAGGAGATGGGCTGCGGTCGTTAGAGGAAGAGATCGGGCCGGCCTCGCCACAGGAAGACCTGTACTTGCAGCACAACTTCTGATGAAATGTCAAGATAAGCCGAAAACTAGAACCCGTCTGCTGTTTCTAGTCAGCAATTTAAGTTCAGACTTTGTGTCCTGTTGCTATATGGAAATGCATTGCAGTGTCTATAGATCCTATTGTAGCAGGCCATCTGAAAAAGTGAGAGAACTAGTTATAGAGTACTGGAAGGATTTTTAGTATCTGGAGGCATTTCTTTGTAGATTGATTTAGTTTCATCTTATTACTGTTGGTTCTATTTACCCGTGGGTGGTCGCAGTTGATGAATCCTCTTCTGTAGCTTGCGGATCTGTGTTAGTTCTCTTTAATCATGCGAAACGTCTTTCCGCTTTCCAGTTTTGTTTTGCCTGCAAATTAGAATGATATTTTGCCAACTGAAATGCAGCTTTAGGGACCAAATTGCATATCTGGATTATCATATCTAACATTCTTTCACATCTCTTATTATAAAAGATTTGTTTCATATAAAAGATTTGTTTCATATTCTTCTTTCATTTTCCTTAATACATAATGATTTGTCTGCCCAATCCTCAGTAACAGGTGAAATGTAATATTCAGTGGTCTGGTTCAGGAGATTGTGGATGAATGTCATCTTCCATGATCTGTTTAGGCTGTAGCTTTCGAGATAATCCAGACCTTAGGCGGCGGTGCACGACGCTCAGGCCGGAGCAGTGGCGAATCAATTCATCGATTTAAATTGATCTTTGCCTAATAAGTGTGATTGAGTGCCTGGTTTGCATTAAACATAAACATTTTCTTGCTCAATGCACCACGAATTCCATAAAGCCTCAAAAGGATGTATGCTGCAGAAGCATGCATTATGTTCTTACTCCCCTGATTAGCTGGTCTTCCTTATGTCCCGGTTAGAGAGAAGGAACTGGAACAGTTGGAATTGTTTACTGCGTTTTGCATGCAGAGCCGCAGAGTTATTTTGTTTATTCATATTTTGGATTTCCTCGAGAGTTTTTCCTCTGATTCTTGTACTGTGTGAAGATCCTTTGCACACAGACTGACAAAGTCATGGTGTTCATCTCAGATATATATTTGTGACAAAAATTCTTGGTATTCACCTCTGATATTAGCTGCAGACCTCCACAAGAATTCGTGTGCTGATAGCTAATGAGGAGAAGCTACAGATGTCCATTTTATTTCTTCCAGCTATCATAAATTTTTTAGGTCTGCCATCTAATTTTGAGCTCTATCGTCTCATATTCTCCCATCTTCAGCTATGCTTTTTCCCCTCAATTTCTTACGCCTTCAACTTTGTTGATTGCTTTCTAATGTTCCATAACTGCTATCGATGCAGGTCGAATTGGTCAAGGATGCAGAACTGGAGGTTTTAAGTTTTGACCAACACAATTAAGGCGTGTTGGTATTTGTGTTGGTAGAATGTCTTCAGAAAATGAAATGCAAACAGATGGTTTTTTGCACAGCTAAGATGTTTTTCTTGTTGCAGCTCATAAATGGGATGGCAGAATGACTTTAAAAAAAAATCAGAGTTTGGTGATGTTGCCATGGATTTTGTGCTAGGAATTGGGTGCAGTGACCTTGATAGGTTAGTAATTTTTTTTCTTAGAAGTTCAGGAATATTGAGCTGCTATCCTGTCAGTCAGAGATCATATCTTGCTTTTCTAACTCCAATTGAGATAAATTTTGTGCAAGTTTGAAGCAGAAGTCCAATTCTTGAAAGCAACGAGATAGATCATTGTCACTTAGGAGATGAACATGGCAATGTTCACAGCTCGATGTCTGTGTCTTCTCAGTCCCAAACATATTAGAGATATGTCAAATCTGTACATCTAGATCTGGAGACAACAATTGGCCGATTCCTTCTGGATTGTATATTTTATCAAGTTTACCTCAGCAATTTGTAGCAGTTTTTGCATATTAGCCTTGCATTGTACAATATTTGTTTCAGTTGCACTGACAATATATCATGTCTGCACAAGTATGCTTGACTGATTCCATCTGTCTCATGCAGCGTGTAGTATGCGTGTGCATGCTTATTACTACTTCTATGTCATGCGCTAATTTAGGAGCTTCTATTGTTTTCCTGCCCGAATAATTTATTATTAGTTACATTGATAGGCACAACAAGAAGTAATTGTTTCTTATTTAGAAAGTGAAACGGATGCTATATACATACACATATACATATACATATACATATGTATGTGTATATATATATACATACTACTGTGGTACTGTTTTCCAAAAGAAAATTCAAAACATTGCATCAGTGTTAGGTAATAGTTCATTTGACAACTTCTTGACCACCATGATAGGTGCACATCTCTCCACGATTTTGCCCTATCAGTTGGACTAAGATCAATGTTACTTTTTTCAGTTTGGTGCTGGGCGAATATGCATTTCCATGTAAGTTTCATCTTTTCATTTTTTGGTGAAAGAAATATTTCATGCAGCATGAACGGGTGGCGTATGTACGCGCCGTGGGACTTGTGGGGCTGGACAAATCAGGCACGAGGCCACTTCGGTCCAGTTCGATAAGGTCCACTAGTTCATCTGAAATCTCCTTTTTTTCATCCAAAAAGTATTATCTGAAATCAGATTAATTAATTTAATTTAGTAAAAATAACTGAACACAGCGTGCATCATACAAGAGTATCTCGATCAGAGCCGAAGTGTTAGAAATGACAAATCTACTAGTATTCAGTAAAACACAGGGTTTATATGTAGGATCGATCATCGTACGTAGTACAGTACAGTACTACTCCATTAACACTACTACACTAGAACGCACAGCCTTAATCATGCAAACAAACAGAATTCTATATAGAAAAACCGTACAACACTCGCGTATATACTTTCTTGATGATACTCCTACTCCACATATATATAACATACCATAATTAAGAGGCCTGCAGCCAGCTTGATCGATCTACTGCTCGTCGGCGTCATCGTTCATCTCCACCTGCGCCTTCTTCTTCGTCCTCCCGCCGGCATCGTCGGTGGACTTCCGGCGATACTCCTCCTCGTAGCGCCTGGCAGTGTCGACGCCGTGGCAGGCGAGGCGGCGGAGGTTGGGGACCTTGTAATTCTGCGCCGCGTACACGCCGACGGCCGTGCCGAGCAGGAACGGGAACAGCCGGAAGCAAACCATGGTACTGGTACGTATCTAGAAATTAATGTATATCACTCTTCTTCATCAGTTGAAGCTAAGCTGCGGGAAGTAGCTGTCAAGAGTGAGTGAGTGAGCTTGATGTTGCACACCAGATATGGCGACATGGACATTTATATGCATGCGTGATGGTTTGTCTTGGTCGATTTGGAGCATTTCTTGTACAAGCGTCTTGGTCGATTTGGAGCATTTCTTGAACAAGGGTTCAAGAAAGAAAGGAACCATTGCAGCTGATGTGTAGTGTGCATGTAGCTAGGATTGGAATATTCTTTTCTTTTCTTGGCTGAGATGACCAGGTTGCGATCGAGCAAGTAGTGGCTACGTACACGCGGTTGACGGATAGATAAGATAGGTAGATTACGCATGATCAACTTCTTCTCCAAGATTACGCATGATCAACTTCTTCTCCAAGAGTCAAAGTTGCGCACACAGGAGCATTTTTGTTTAGGACAACACCTACGCGTGCATGACGAGCAACTTCGTGGTCAACGTCGTGGGTATTATCTCATCATCTATGCTATTGAGTATCGCTGGCAGACTGACAGGGTGCATGGTAACATCCGTGTCATCGCTTCAAGATTCGTGAGGTCACGACCAGATGTTCCACGGTGGGGGAATCATCCGGTAATTTTACTGGTTAACTTGATTCCAAGTATTTATCTTGAGATAAATGGGCATCTGGGAGCGAGGATGTACATGTTCACCCACCTAGATTCGATCCGTAGGATCCACCTGGTGTGGCGTATTTAGCGGGTGTTTGATTTTCTGCCAAACTTTAGTGCAACACATACACTTTAAATTAGATAAGTTTGATCATGTTAGGTGGGTGTTTGATTCTAACCACACATTTGATAAGATTCTTTTTAGCAACTAGATCCCATGTGTCATATATTGAAATAATATGGCAAAATTCTCTGAGTCTTACGAAGGCGTGGCAAAGATATTATTGACTTATAGACAATTTAAGTAAAAATTATGTGACACACTCTTGTATGGCTAGCTCTTAATCAAACAAACCTTTAATAAATCATATTAAGAACGTCAGTACGTGTGCATTTAGTGATATAGCGTGTACCCGTGCAATGTGGAGCTCCCGTGCACCCGCAATTTTCACTTGCTCATGCACGTTATCACGAGGATGTGCGTCATTCTTATGCTCTAAAAGAGTATTTATCTTCGGGGAAGAACTATTTTGGTGTAGAGAAATACACTATGAGTTACTAACATATATTTGCTTTATTTCTTCCAATAGTATTGTTAAATTATGTCACGGCTGTTATATAGTTTCGGTCCTTAGGCAGTTAGTAACTCATCGTATCTCTACCGGTTTTAAATCCTGATGTAAACCGGGTAGAGAGATAAGCACGTTGTAACAACCTAGATCACAACGATATATGGGTGCATGCATATATATATGTGAAGGTTTATCTAGCTCCTAAATGTGGTTTTGGTAATTAATGATAATACCTATGGATTAACAATTGTATCAAAAATTATTTGTAGATTGTTCCATAAGTGATGCATGAATGACAAGAGTATGGATTCATTGAGGAATGTCATGAGATCAAAAAAGATGCATTGAGATCAATTAGCTCTAGGTGATGTTTATGTGGTGATGAAGAAGCTAGAGAGAAAGAGACATTGGGTGATCAAGATTGGGTTCAAGAAGTGAACCAAAGATGATCGGGGTGAAGCTCAAGTGCACGATCTAAGTGTGATCCTGAGGGGAACACTAAGTGATCGTGTATGGAGCTCATGGGTCGAGCCAAAAGAGGATCATGATGAAGTTCATGAATTGGACTCAAGACGGTTGGCATTAGAGCATGAAGGCTAAGTCACTTGTGTGGTTCAAGTGACTGAAGGTACGTTATTGTCAATTAATATTTATGAACTAACCCATTTGCTTGTTGTAGTGTGTGTTGGGGTTAGGGTCCATAGGCTCATGTGTGGATCCAAGGTTTTGAAGACTAAATCCGTGAGTTGGATAGAGATATTTGACAATCAAGTTTGAAGGCTTTGTCACTTGTGGTCAATAGATCAAGTGACTAAGGTATAATATTGTCAATTAAGATTTATGGACTAATACATGTGCTATGTGCTTGAGAGTGAGTTAGAATTAGGTTCCATATGATGACAAGAGTTGAATTGAGATATTCAAATATGCCTAGTTGGAAGAGCTAGATCAAATCGAGCTTAGTGGACAAATCACAAACTTGATGCTTGCGATTCATGCCTGGTGATGAACCGGTGAAGATGAAGTGAAGAGAGAAGCCTCCTATGCTTGGTGCATGGGAAGCTATCAATTAGTCTTCATTAAGTTTTCGGAGATCGAGAGAGGATCGAGACAGGAAGCAAGGACGAAGTTCATCATCAAGCCTTAATGGAGTTGATGACAAGCTTAGAAGAGCAATAAGAAGCGTCTGGATTGGATGATGCATTTGTCAAGTCCAATGAGATTGCTCAAGGCAAAGAAATGTCTAGACTAGGTTTCCTAGTTTTGCCGGTCTTAGGAGTTTGGTGGGAGAACGGGTTGTAGGTTCTATAGCCGTACTATCAAGAGGGGTTACTGGATGCGTAGCTCAGATATTATCGGTAGTTGAGTGCTCAAACTTGTGCTTAGTGCGTGTTAGGTTTGTGTTTAGAGGCTGCTTTGAGAGCTCGGGGAGTCTAAAGGTGATTTAGACTTAACCCTGTGTTGTGGTCGGCTTTTGTGGCAGATAGTGCTTTTGGCTAAGCCCTAGTTGTGTTTGGCGTGTCCCATTTGGTACCTAGCTTTAATCTTGAGTGGGTACAATGGGTGGAAGTGTCCGAATCTAAGTTCGGAGTTCCAGGGTGGTTTTTGCAGTGCTAGAATTTTGCGCATATCGGAACTCCGATCATCGGAAGTTCCGATGTGGTCGGAAGTTCCGATTTCTGCAATATGTGAGCTCTCTGTTGGTTGTGTGAAGTGCAATCGGAAGTTCCGATCCGGGGATCGGATGTTTCAATGTGTGCTTTTTGCCAGGTTTGTGACCGTTGGGATTTGCAAATCGGAACATCCGATCGTTGGATCGGAATCGGAACATCCGATCGTTGGATCGGAACATCCGATTAGTGCAAAATCTGTCCAACGGCTAGTTTTTGGAGTTGGGGTATTTATACCCCTTGCCCTATTTGTGAGAGTGGGTTGCTAGAGTTGCTTGTGCTGCTGGTTTTGGAGTGTTAAAACTTGTTGTTCCACTCTTGGTGCTCTCCTCTCCTCTCCCAAGTTCTAGCGCGAGATTCAAAGCTTTTGTGGCTTAGTAAGAATAGAGAGAGGTGTGAGAGGGGGTGCGGTGCTTTGGTAGCCTGCACTTAGCACATTGGTTGCGTGTGTTTGAGCACTTGGTGTCGATCGCATTCGAAGCGCGAGTCCAGGAGCTTGTTGCTCTTGGAGACCACCGTCTCCTAGACGGCTCGGTGGTGATTGGCTCAGTGATCTCCTCAAGTGAAGATTGTGAGGAGGCCCGGGAGTGATAGTAGAACTCACCATCTCCGGAGTGGAGAAAGAGTTGGCCATAGTGGAAGCCGAGGAGTGCATTGTGCAACCTCGGGAGGAATAGGGTTAAAAGATCCGGTTCAAGTGTAACTGAGCTTCCTCAACGGAGATGTAGGGTATCGGTGGATACCCGAACTTCGGTAACAAATCTTGTGTCTCCGTGTCTTCATTCACATAATTGCAATTTATACTTGTGCTATATTACTTGCTTACAATTCATTCTTGTTCTTAGTTATATACCTTATGTAGAATTGAATTGCTTGCTTGTATTCATATTCGTACAATAATTATTGTGCTTGCTTGTATGTCTTGCTAAAATTGAATCGCATGCTAATCATCCTAAGATTGTAAATATTACACATTTGATCAGGGTGTTGGTGCACTTGTTGAGCTTAGCATATTTAGGATTTTCTCTTGTGCAAAATCCATTAGTTTATTTCCGCTGCAAGTTTAGGCCAACATTAAAGAAAGGGACTGAGTTTTTTAAAACGCCTATTCACTCCCCTCTAGGCGACATCTAGATCCTTTCAATATGCTTGACCATGCTAGTTGCTCTTATATCTTTTTATGGTATTTGAGCCTCATAATCTTAACCAAAGATGTGACTGCTCATGCTGCTTCACAAACATCAAACTCGGCCGCGACAACTATCTCCGCTGGAAGGTGCAAGTGAAGCTAATCCTCAGAGGACAAAGATTGGTTGTGTACGTTGATGGCTCCGTACCGGAGCCACCCAAGTTGATCCCACAGTCAAAAAAATCTTGTGGTGCTCTCATCCCAGTCCAGCGCATGCTGCATGGCTGAAACGGGAACAGTTCATACTCGGTGCCATCTTTCATGGTTGGAAGCTGAGGTTTTCGCACACGTGCTTCTCCCGACTTCGGCAAGTGCAGTGTGGTCATCACTAGAGCGCATGTATTCCTCGCAATCCAAAGCGAGGGTCATGCAGATCTGGATGCAATTGGTCACGCTCTATGAAAGTGCATCTCGGCTCCCTAAGTGGATTTTGATGACTAGTGATAAACGATTAAGGGACTAATTTGTGCATCAAGATGTTGACTAGGTTTTAGACCCAAAAGGCAAATTGGAACTAATGTTGACGACTCCTAAGATTTAAAAAGAGATGATAAGAAATCTAAAAGATCACTGATTCTTTTCTAGTCCATATTTGTGATCAAATGGTCACATTGAATATAGGACAGCCGTACTATAAAGGAGAAGCTAGTCAACAAAAAAGACGAGATAACTTGCTCAGTGCTCAAATAAAATCTTTTGTAAAAGTCTCTAGAAACCTCTGTACACAAAACTTCCTTGCCTATTCGAAATGTCCAGACCAGTCGGCCGGAATGCCGAGTGTGTGTGATAGCAGGCTCCAAGATCTAAGTGTTGGTTCGGACCATCTGAGTGAGGTGCATCTGGAATATCTAGAGTCTTTCAGTGTTTCTGTCCACAAGAGCCCATGTTGTCCGGAACCTCCAAGTGAGGTCCATCCGGACAACCCAGTGGTGACAGAGCTTCTATCCTGATGTCCTAGCTTCGTTAGACCTTCTGAGCGAAGTTAGTCTAGAACCTTTGAGCTAGGACTTTGCTTCTGTCCTAGTGCTTTGCTCTCACCCAGACTCTTTGGTCCGGTGCTTCCAAAAAAAAGTTGGCTCAAATTTGCTTGTTCGGAACCTCCAAGTTAGGATTGTCCGGAACCTCCAAGCTAATTTGTGTTTCGAGATAGAAGGGTTGTTTTCATTTGGTATCAGAGTCTTGTGCTATTATCTTTTAGGTTTAACCACCTAGAGAGCGAGGATGTCTTCTAGCGAGGGTTTCCATGTTGGTAGAGGTCCTTATCTTGATGGTTCAAACTATGATAGTTGGAAGTATAAAATAAAGATGCATTTAATGACCATTAGTTCAAGCATAAAGCATATTATACTCCATGATCTTGCAATGATTAATCCGGATGAGCTCACCAACATTCACTATAAGAGCATTCATCTTAATGTTCAAGCATCCAATGTCATATTCAATGCATTGAGTCGGAACGAATTTAACCGTATGAGCACAATTGAAGATGGTTTGAAGATTTAAAGTACACTCATGAAGATTCATGAATGTTCATTAAGAAGTGCAAGATTAACATCTTAACAAGCAAGCTCGACTGCATGGGCTCAACAGCTTAAGTAGTGGCATCGCCGTGGTGCTTAATAACTGGTCTGCGTCTTGAGCAACAAGTACAGGTTGACTTTGTGTTTGGAGGAGTCAAGTTGGACTAAGCTTTTGGGACAGGTTAGTTAGGTGGCCCGGTTGGGCTGTCCCATGACCTCAGCCTGTTAAGGGCCTCTCTGGTTCGTGAAAAATGTTTACTGATTCCTATAAAATTTGAACTATTTTTTATGAAGTTCTCTAAATTCTTTTGTGGAATTTCTGTGGAATAAAAGAGGCCCAATTATTTTCGCATTCCAACTACAATGCCCTGGGCCTGATAGCATTGTTCGCGCCTGGCCTATACGGGTGAGGCGCCAAATGTTGGGCCCTGAACACCAAGCCCATCCACAATGGACGCGGCAGGTTATATATACGGCAGCGTATCGGAGCCCATTATGTATGGGTAAAGTTTTATATTGGCATATTATTCCTATTCATTTACAGGACCGAATCGACATGGAGTCCTTTTACATGTAGAGATAGGTATCGGATTTTCTAGCTAGCACATTGATGCCAAGATCCTACAATTCATAATCCTTCGAAATTTCACAAGAAATAGTGCGCGTGCACCTCTTTGATTGTAATGTCTTAGGCAACCATATATTGGCCCGAGTTCGAGCACAGGATATAAATGACAGCTAGCTGGACCGAATGGTATGGCATCTGTGTCTTGTGGGTAGGGCATCTATAATGGTATGACATCAGTTGAATTTTCATCATATCACGTAGGATAATTATAGATGCGGAGCAGAGAGGAGGAAGAGAGATAACCAAATTGACTCTTAAATAGAATGGAGCCTTTAAAGTACAAATTGCCTTTGTACGTTGTTACATTTAATACTGACTCTTTGTGTAGAGTCAATTTAAGAGACAATACCATTATATGAGTTATTTGATAATCAACTCTAAATAACATAAAGAGATGGAAGAGTCAATAACTGACTCTACCATTGTAGATGCCCTAATAGCTGCGGATCAAGTCTCATCCAGGCGTTGGGTGAGTTTTTTTATAGGTGAATTTAGCCCTAAGGATAATCTCGATAATCAATCTAATGGGGATAAAAGAAGTAACAAATGAGTACGAATCTTCTTAATGTTGGTCCTTAATTTGATAATCTATATAGTATTTCCTTTTTGATGTCACAATGGGATTTAATGGCAGCTTAGTCCTGTATTATCGCTGTTACGACCAGTGGTTTCTCTTTTTGAGAAACTGCTACAACCAGTTTGTCTCAATAATGTTTCTTTAATAATGCAAGAACTACTCCCGTTATATCTTGGCCCCTTAGTGTAAATATATATATGGCTTATATGTGATGGGATTAGTTTCATGTGTCGAGTTTAGATACAGCTGGTGCGACATATATATCTTTATATTTTAAACATAGAATATTTATATTAACCCTTTTACACGAAGCGAGAACAAAAGTATGAAAGAGTTGATATGTATATGTGCCCCTGCCCTACAGGTGGACTGAGCATTACTCCAATTTGAATGAGGATGTTACTGGTGATTTCAGAGCATCATCCCTTGTTGCTACGGGCCGCATGTGCGTGTGTGGGTCCACGGAAGGCCCATGGAGGTCCTGGTTGTCTGTTACGTGTGCGGTGTGCTAACGTTGGTGTCAACCCTTAAGAGGGTTGAGTGTAATCACCCAGAGTGTAGAGGCTTAATAGCCTATGTATATGGTAGAATTAGTCCTACAGATAAATTTAAATATAATTATTTTAATATATTCATCCTTGTATTTTAAATATAATACCTCCGTATTAACCTTCGAGCTTATCCCACACGTGGCTGGGCATTAATCGGGCCAGGGTATTACGGGCCTGTTTGTTTGGGCTGCAGCTTGTTGAGAAGCAGCTGGAGCTGATGAGATCTGAGAAGCAGCTGGAGCTAGTCAGCTGGTGGGAAATAGCTAAGCCGTTTGTTTGGGCTTCTTCTGGACGGCTGGTGGACATGTAGCTGGTGCTGAATGTCTGAAATGCCTCTGTGTGCTAAATAAAATATAAAAAATGCATTAAAAATATAAGAACAACATTAAAAATTTATGTAGGCTAAATAAAATATAAGAAATTCATTAAAAATTTATGTAGGCTAAATAAAATATAAGAAATTCATAAAAATATAAGAAACTCATTAAAAATTTATGTAGGCTAAATAAAATATAAGAAATTCATTAAAATCATAAGAAATTCATTAAAAATTTATGTATTCGAAATAAAATATAAAAAATTTCTTAAAAATATAAGAAATTCATTAAAAATTATGTAGGCTAAATAAAATATAAGAAATTCATAAAAAAAAATAAGAAATTCATTAAAATCATAAGAAATTCAATAAAAATTTATGTATTCTAAATAAAATATAAGAAATTTCTTAAAAATATAAGAAATTCATTAAAAATTGATGTAGGCTAAATAAAATATAAGAAATTCATAAAAATATAAGAAATTCATTAAAATCATAAGAAATTCATAAAAAATTTATGTATTCTAAATAAAATATAAGAAATTTCTTAAAAATATAAGAAATTCATTAAAAATTTATGTAGTCTAAATAAGATGTCACATTGAATAATTTTGAAATAGTAAAAGGTCTAATACATAATGATTCTATGCTCCCATCAAAGCATTCGCAATACTTTCACGAACGTTATTCATGTTGCCATGGTCCGCTCCCATATGAGGTCCACCATGTCCCACAGATGGTGTAGGTTGTATGTTCCCTGGCATATAGTTCTCATCACGATCGCATATAAAACTCCTTGTCATATAGAGCACTCTCTCTAATAAAGTTATGGAGTGCCATACATGCAACAATGATACGTGTTTGCTTCTCCATTGGATAACTTGGCACATTCAGTAACATGCGCCACTTCATCTTCAACACACCAAAAGATCGCTCGATGACATTTCGAAGTGAAGAATGAGCATGATTGAAGACTTCTTTTTTCCCACTAGGTAGTCGACCTTGTCGAAACTCCGGTAAATGATATTTTTGTCCCTTGTATGGAGCTAGATATCCAGTCTGATTAGGATAACCCGCATCGACTAGATAGTATTTTCCTACAATGTAGTATTGTCAAAGAAAGAAAATGGAACCATTAATACAGGTCTTAGAAATAACAAGGAAATTATTTACCTGCAGGCGGATGTGGAAACTTTTCTGAATACTTGGTCAATGTATCTTTGAATATCCTTGTGTCATGTACGGATCCCGGCCATCCAGCAACTATAGAGGTGAATCTCATGTCGAAGTCACACACAGCCATCACATTTTGTGTTGGATATTACAACAACACAATGAAATATTAGAAGTTTTAAGTTCATATTACAACAATACAATGAAATATTAGAAGTTTACGACAACAAGCTAAATGACATAAATAAAGAGGTTCTAATTCCTTCTCCTGTCCGAATACTGCCGTGTCAACCATTGAGTCTTCCTTCAGTGGTCTTCATGGTATAAAAGAAGACTCGATTTTCAAGCTTAGCAAACAGTTTTGTTGCTATGTAGTACTCATCACTTCCTTCTGGTGCCCCACATTCAACTACTTTCTCCATAATTGCTTCAATTTCACTAGCCACGGTGACATTACTTGTAGATGTCACCGAATTATTGTCAGAAATATAGTGATCAACCATGCGCTTGAAATCTCTTTGCATCGGACTTTTCTTATTCTTCTTTGTGCTTGTTGCATCCCCAGACTTTGCAGCCCCACGCTTTGCATTCCCAATTCTTGGGCTTGCTTCCACCTCTTCGACCTCATCATCATCATCAATAACGACCTGAGCCTCATTAGTGACCCCAGGTATGACTGAACTCTTCCCATCAGCATGAGCTTTCTCGAACATAATCTCAAGCTCATCCAAGAACTCCGGAGGTCCTTTGCGGAAACTCTCACAAAGCTTGTTGTGCTATAATGTAATAAAACATTACAAGTTAATATCAAATCATAATGACGACTATACAAAGCACAAATGGAAATGACATAATACAACATCATACCTCGATGGTTTGTTTCCACCAATCATCGTCAGCTGACACAGTTCTCTTCTCGGAGTCCCAACCAAGTCCCGTTGCTCTATCTTTAAAGAATCTCCATGCTAAATACAAAGACTTCATTGCATCCCATCGATTTTTGAATTGTTTTTTGGTGTAGTTTCTTCCAGTTTGTTTTGAAAACTCAGATTCTAGGTTCTTGTAACCAGTGGGACTCAAAAAAGCCGTAGGTCTATTTCCGGCAAGCTTCTCTTTAGCACAAATCTCACAAAAAA
The DNA here is from genome assembly GCA_019208055.1 of Stipa capillata. Taxonomy (NCBI): domain Eukaryota; kingdom Viridiplantae; phylum Streptophyta; class Magnoliopsida; order Poales; family Poaceae; genus Stipa; species Stipa capillata. The sequence goes on along the minus strand of JAGXJF010005637.1, from coordinate 33,125 downwards.
CTCTAGCAGCAAATGCATCCCAATTTGCTTTGGGAGTCTTATCTTGATCCATCTAAATGTATATTCAAGAATTTTTAGAAATACAATATATCAATATGAACTAAATAGTTCATGCTAACACAATATCTCTATTTTTAATTGACTAATAGCACTAACCTCATATATTGAAGCATACATACACCTTATATATCGAAACATACACCTCATATATCAAAGCATACATACACCTCATATATCAAAGCATACATGCACATTCACTAATCAAACCATACATACACATTCACTAATCAAAGAATACATACACATTCACTAATCAAACCATACATACACATTCACTAATCAAAGAATACATACACATTCACTAATCAAAGCAACACCTGCACCTCAAACCAAAGCAGCACCTGCACCTCAAACCAAAGCTGCAGATGCATCTATCTCTAATTCATTAACACATTCACAAAAAATCACAGATTAGCTCCAATTCATTAGCAAGTACTTCGAAATCATATGCATTTACCTCTAATACATGAGCATCTGTTAGGAAAGCACAAAAAAGAAGAAAAAATTCACCTTGCCGGTCGACTGGAGTCCACAGTGTGCTCGGCTGAGCTTGGAGCTGGAGTCCGGCAGCTGGGGAGCTCGGGTCCGGCGGGCTTGGCTTGCGGGAGGAGGTCGGCGGCTTGTGGTCTCGGGTCCAGCGGGCTGGGCTTGCGGGAGGAGTCCAGCGGACTTGGGGGCGACAGATCCGGTGAGCTCGAGCTGCTTGACGAGGCCGGCGGCTCAGGGGCTCGAATCCGGCAGGTTGGAGGGGCTTGAGGACTCCGGCGGGCTTGCGGGCTGAAGAAGTGCTGCGGGGCCGAGGCTCGGGGCGAGGGGATCCGACGGCGGGTCCTGGGGGCGACGAATGCGGGTCCTGGGGGCGACGTCGGCGGGTCCTGGGAGCAGCTGAGGCCGGCGGGTACTACGGACGATGGAGGCCGGCGACGGGGGCGAGGCGGGCTCGGTGTAGATCACGACGGGAGAGGCAGCCGAGGTGCGGGGGCGGACGACCGGCACCTCGCGGGGGCGGACGACCGGCACCGGTGGAGGAGGGGGAGCTGACGACCGGCACTGGCGGAGGACCGGGAGCGGAGGCGTGGCTGCGCCGGCGGCGGGGGGTGAAACCCTAGAACGGGGGAGAGCACGGGAGGGAGAGAACGGGGGGGTCGGGTGGGAGAGAGAGGGGGTGGGTGAGGGAGCGGGGGTGCAAGGTGAGGAGGGTTATTCGGAGTGGCAAGAACTCGTAATTACATGAAGAAGTTAGAGGTCATTTTTGTTTAGGGGCTGCGGGAAGCTGGTGACTTTTGCGGGAAGCTGCCCCTGAGGTGCTTCTTCAACTTAAGTGCTAAATTCACAAGTGCTTCTCAGAAGCTATGTGAAATTTTTGATCTTTGTTTTAGCTTCAGCTTTTGGGAGGGTAGAAGCTGCTGAAGCTGAAGCTAAAGCTTAAACAAACAGCCCCTACAACTCCTGGCTTCTGCAGTCTTAGAAATACACACAGCTAATATGATTATTACGATGTATGCGAAAGGCAATATTTCGCCGAGAAAAATAGGTCGACATAAAGTGGGAAAAAAGAAGACAAATCGGCTACCGTTAACTGAAAAAGATCAGACTCTAAGTACACGCAGAGACCATCCGCACATAACAGGTTGTCTCCACGTTGGTTGCTGTTTTCAATGTTTATGTGGTTAAATTATCTGCTTTTGATTTGATTGTTTTTCAGTGACTGCTCCGGCTTGAACAATCACCAAGAACCCTCAAATATGCTTTCCTGCTCCGGCGCAGGAACTGCCGCTGCACTCGGAGCGCGACGCCGGCCGGCTGGAGGACGGCGCGCGGCGGCGGCGCCAGTACAAGTTCCTGCAGCCTGAGCTCGTCCACCGTGCATGCCCTGGTCAGTCTCGCTCGAAAGCGGCTTCTTTAGGACGGCGACGTCGTCGATCGATGGCCCCGGGGAATGCTGCATGCCCAAGGCGCGGGCCATGTCGATCGGGGCCGTTGTTAAGCTGGAAGTGCACCATGCATGCATGCACCTCGCCGGAGATGGTAATTAGTAATTGAATGAGGCATGAATCTTAGGTACTCACAGCTAGCATTGATTGATTACCGAATATCTAGTCCCTAAACCACTACAAATACGTCTTCTCCTCCAAAACATTAGTCATCTCTACTTCCCAAGACACACGCCACGTATAAAACTAGCCAAAACAGGACCAGAAATCCGTGGAGAGAAACCCCAGGCCGGACCGGCAGCCATGCTCTTGGCCTACCTCCTCCTCTTCCTCCTCCTCCACCTCTCCTCCTCCGCCTGCGAGGCCACCAGCCGGAATCACCGCCTCCTCCTCCCCGCCGCCGACGTCCCCGCACCTTCGCCGTCGACGACGACGCTCCGCCACGATCATCACGGCACAATCACAATGGTACGCAAGCGCGGCACGTCTTACATGCATGCATGCGCGCACTTCATGGATGCAATAAGCGTGTGTTTTCTTAGCGCTGATGTGTTTGTGCATTGCGTAATGTGTGCAGCAGCACGCGTCGTCTTTCCACGAGTTCGTGCACGCTAGGAAGATGATGCGGCGGCAGGGGTCTCCGCTACCGGGCGTGAAGCTGCGCGGCAGCGTCGTCGAGGCCATGCCAGCGATTGTGACGCAACAGCCGCTGGGGTCGCCGCGACCGCTGCCGGGCGTGAAGCTGAGCGACGACGTCGAGGGCGGCAATGGCATGCCGCTGGCCGAGCAGGGGAACGCGGCGGCCATGATCATGGTCATGGCGCCGTCGCCGCGAGGGGACACAGGAGGAGGCGAGACCGGAGGATCGTCGACGTCGGAGGTGATCGTCACCGATGATCAGCCGGAGGGGGATGTGGACATCGGCATCGACTACGCGCCGCCCAAGACGCACCCTCCGTCTCACAACTAGACGTACACAGTCGACGATGACGACGTCAAGTTCCATTAGCTGTTGATCGATCGATCTCATATGATCGAGTATGTAAAGCTAGCGTGTCTTAATTTGACATTGCTATATGGCTGTCCTAATTCCCTCCTTCGTGTTCGTGCATGCTAAGTTATAGTACTAGCTAGATGATGATGATGCATGCATACTCAATGTGCATTGCTTGAAAAGGTTCATATCTCGGCAAGTGAATTCATGTTAGAACTCCTATCTGCCAAGGCCTGTATCAGTTAACTTAATTTTACCTTTTTATGCATGGTTGGAACTAAAACACTATAGCCTCTATGTTATAGGAGTATTCTCCAATACTCCATGTATGTATGTTCTCAATGGTTTTACTGGAATTGGAGCTGAATTTATTGGGTAATGTTCATTGGCCATGACCGACGTAGCTAGGAATAGCTAGGGTTTTGAAAACTAGAAATCTTGGGAATGTTGGGGAGTTGGCAGGCACAGCACAGCTACCTCTTCCTCTTTGACCCCTTGCTTGCGATATGCATGGATGGATGGCCAGCATGCATGTGTTTGAAGGGAGCTGGCTACCTAGGTGCATGCCAAGTTAAGGATATGTGCAAACTCCCATGAAGTCCACTTCCCCAAGGAGCTAGGTGGCTACTCTATGTACATGCATGGCCAGGCAGCAATCCGGATCAGCACGCTGACCTTGTAGGAGCAGTAGCATGCATGCACAAGCTTCCTTTACCTGGCCTACTAACTCGGCCACTGTCTCCATCCAAGCTTTCCTGTTCTTCTGAGATTACATGGATCATTCCATTAACAAATCCCTGGCCACGATATCAGAAACAAACACTAGGAAGCAGCAAGAACGCCAGAGGGAACACCTCCGTCGTTCCACCTTCTCAGTCCCTCTCCCCTCTTCTCTGACATTCTTGCCGGTGTTAGTTGGGCGGGGGGCTCTTGATTTCTCCAAGTATTTATTGATTTTTCTAGTTTCACCTTTCTTTCGCCAGATCAATTTTTCTGTTTTGTTCTTCTCCCGTAAGTTCTTCGCTGAATTCTATCTATTTGTGATGAGTTTTACCTTACTGAGTCACATAGACGACGAAGCAACACCCACATCCTAATAGACCATATCGAATCAGGTGCAAATAAATCACCTTTAATTTTCTTTCAACAAACAATACCAGTACGAAGATGTAGGTCTTGCAGATCAATAGATACCATGCACAATCTACTTCTCAATGTCGATGTCGTCACGAATTGACACTAAGTCGACAATGAACAAGATGAAGAAGTTCAATATGTTCATCTGCTCGTAGGCTTGAATGTAGCATGTTTTTCGTTTTTAATGTTCAACCTAAAAGTTGGGTACTCGCGTACATTGCACGTTGAATTATCAACATAATCAGAGAATATTTCTAAAGAAGAAGAAAGGAAAGAAGCACTAGAGAATCGTTAAGCTAAACATAAGGCTTGACCGACTGTAAGGAGGATCCAAAATTAACAAGTTCATAAGCTACATGACATATATCAAACCTCTCAAAAGCATGAAGAAGAAGACTCATCTATGCGTGCATTTTGATATTGCCCTCGATTAAACACCGCCCTCCCTTTTGACCATTTTCCGGTGTGGGCGCAGGGGAAATTCAGTTTCCTGATTGTGATAGGTCGTTGCATTATACTCTGCTCGGTATTCACCTTGATTCCAATATCCCACAATTTATTGTATTTTTGTGAGTGCATATTTATACCCAACTCTCTCATCTAAATGTAACTATTTGCGATGTCGAAATCCAGTTCTCAAGAGCCTTTTCATCTTCCTCAAAACTCAAATCTTTTGATTCTCGTGAGCAAAATCTTAAGAGGATGAGAGATCTAGATTTGTTGAGCACTAGAGCATCGAGTTCATTTCCAAGACTTTGTCAAGCTTATTACTCTCGGAGATTGACATCTCTTAGACAACCAGGAGTCCTTAAGAGCCCACAAACAACTTGTGGGGAGTCTTAAGAAGTTTGTGAATATCGGGATCCGCCTCCCTCAAGGGAATGATCATCAAGAAGAGATCGAGGAGATGTAAAGTGTGTTCTCAAGGCATAAATGCTTGAAAGGAAGCCAACTCTTGATCAAAATGATCGAGCTTCCTAAACTAAGACGTAGGATCTCTTTAAGGATTCAAATTTTGGCAACAAATTCATGTCTTTTGGTTTTTTTGTTCTCTTCCTTTGTACAGAAAACATTACTTTTCTAGTTTACTTGTTGTGGTTGTGTTTTAGTATCTAGGGGTTCTCATACAGTTCTTGCATTACACAATCCTTAGTTCCATTTGATTGCCAAAAAAGTTAAAATTACTAAAATTAATTAGTCATCTATTCACCCCTACTTTTGGACTAACATCTTTGTCTTTTAATTGTCAATGTCTGTTCAGGAGGTAAGGTCTGTGTGCCAAAATGCATTGTACACTAAAAAAATCCGCACATGGCAATTCGTTAGTTTATTTTTGCAAGATAAAGTTCAAAACGAATAATCCTCTAGCGAAGCGTATAGTTTTATATTCATGATATCTAAAGTTAAACTATACCATGTAACCGAGTTGTTGTTTGAGTAATTAGTTGAGGTGGTTCTATAACATGTTCACCAAAAACCAAACCCAAGATTTGACTATCTGCATATAGCAAGATAGAATTTTCTTTCAGTAATAGGTGACATCAATGAGTATAACAAACATTGTCAATATTTAATATCCACAAGTCTAGTCTCTTGTAAGTGCTCATATTTGGGCGTATGCGTGATCGTCCGCTAGTTGTGTTGGGTGATTCTTAAAGACAAATGAACTTTGTCGCGAGCATATTGTTGAAATTAATTTAGCATATTTATTTAAGGAGTGTTTGGGCCACGACTACAAGGTGTCTATGAAGCGTTACCTAGTGTACATGTACATTAGGTATCTGCAACGCGCTAACATGCTAATACTGTTCATCTTCATTTCTCTCTTGAGAACGAAGTTTGATTGCTATTGTATATTTGCTTTGATTTGAACTATTTGGAAAACAAGGAATAAGACTTGCTTTAAAGTTGTTTTCCCTAGTGATCGCTACTAATGTAAGTTATTCTTGTCACTGGCTTGATTTCTGGGCCGGATTACAGAATACATGGGAGCAAAGGAAGCTTTAGTTGAGAGTCAAGTTGCTAACGCAGGTGGCGTCTAAGACGTTTTCCTATTGGAGCAGTTGTAGGCCGGCAGTTTGCGCCCTGAGATATCAAATTCCATGACAAACATTGTTGTCTTTTGCTATTTTTGCTGCCAGTTCGAATTTTCCGTGAACGTTCTATAATGATTAGATGTTTGATAAGAGTAAGTATGAGAGTTTAGGCAAAGTTGCTTGGCCTCGCTCGTTTGCTGTCATTGTGATCAATTTCAATAATGAAATTGGGAGCTTGCTTAGTCAAAAAATAAAAAAGAACCTGCAAGGTACGAACGGAACGAAACACATTCCAACTTTTGAAGAAAGATTTTAAACTAATTCTATATGGATTATACCAAAAATAGTTAGCCAAACGGTAAAATATAAGAAAACGATTTGAATCTAGTAAATAAGATTATTATAATTCACCAAAATATCGAATAGAGTTTAGGCTGTTTTGAAAATTAACTGACCTGCCTTTTTGTTATTATCTTTTAATGAACCGACCTGTTAACTGCGAAATAATAAACCACGACGAGTCGAAGATCCCACAAGCTCACCCTTTCGCGTTGACCGGACCCAAACTCTCATCCCCACCGTCCCTTGCACATCTAACGGCCCACCCCACCCGCAACCAGAGGCGGTTCCCTCTAACCCTCCTCCTCCCCTTCCCGCACCGAGTCCACGTAGACCGCACGTCCCATCCGTGGCCCAACCCGTACACCGCCCCCACGGGTCCACGCGCACTCCGGCTCACGGTAGCCGACCCGGCGCACGATACGTCTATAAATATAGCCCTACCCCCTCCCCTTTCCCCTCTTTCTCAGACGCACCCTCTCTCCCAATCCCCTCTGCCCTCCGAGGCGGCTGTCCGCTCGGATCGATCGATCCCATTCGAGATCATATTTAGCCGCCAAAAATAAGCACGCCCTCCGAACCGGGAGTAGTAGCCGTGCGGCCGAAGCTTCGGGGGCCGGCGCGCTCGCGGCGGGGAGCGGGCGGCGGCCCGATCTGAAACCCTAGGTTGTGTGAGGCGCCGGCGGCGGCGAGGGGGCGGGATGGACGCGAGATTCCCGTACTCGCCGGCTGAGGTGGCCAAGGTGCAGCTCGTGCAGTTCGGCATCCTCAGCCCCGATGAAATCGTAATACCCCCACCGCCGCCTCCGCCTCCGCCTCCGCCTCTGTTTGGTTTCTCTCTCTGCTTGAGTTGGGAGTTGGGACTCGAGCGGGTTGGGTGGGCTGGCTAGTTCGGAATTTTGAATGGATGGATGGATGGATGGATGGATGGACTGCAATGGGTGGTGGTTGTTAGCTTGAATTTGGGGAGATTTGAGGATATGCCCCGTTTTTCCCGCGCCCTTGATCATATGCCACATCTTACTTCTTAAATGCAAGTGGCATATCCTCAATTTTCTGTTGAATTTGTGGTGTTTGGGTATCGAACTGGGCGAGTTTGACCTGACAAATCTAAGCTAAAGCTGATGATATTGTAACATACGAAGGGTTCCAACTTTCAGCAGGTCGAAGCTATCTATGAATGGTGTTTGGTTGAGTCGGTGATTTGGGGGAAACTAGCATACTTGCGAAGTGAACGCACTATATGTACCTTCAAATTTGAGCAGTATGCTTGGTTGTAACTTGTGTGTCTAGGGTTGTGTTTGAATTTTAGAAGTTGTACTCCGTGTATCTTATGAATTGGAGCAATACATGGAAACGTGCACTGTTGTTGTAAGTTGCGGGGTATTTGGTTGAGTTGACCTTTGCAGTTGTACTCGATGTACATTACAAGTTTGACCGATCTAAGGAAATGCTACTGTTATTAGAACTTTGGTTGAGTTGAACTTTGAACTTGGCAGTTGTGGTTGCATGCCTAGCAATCTCCATTCATTAATACTGATAGACTCGAACTTTTAGTATGCTTTTGATTAAAAGTTTCAATAAAGGCACGCATCTGGTTGCTGGTCATATACTGTGGACTACACTTAAAACCTACTTCTGATGTTGTTAATAGGAATTGGATGGACTTGAAAGGGTTTAATAGTATGATTTATTGGGTTCAAAATGACAGTTGTAATGATGGGGATGGAGTGCCTCATTAACTCGTGCATATGGAGTGCCTAAAGAAGAGAAGAACATTTTAGGATCGAATTTGATGTAGATTTTCTGTTGCTTTGCTTCTTTGTAGAGACAAATGTCAGTGGTGGTGATAGAGCATGCAGAGACTATGGAGAGGGGGAAGGCAAAGCCTGGGGGTTTGAGTGACCCTCGGTTGGGTACTATTGACCGGAAGATCAAGTGTGAGACATGCATGGCTGGGATGGCCGAGTGCCCAGGCCACTTTGGTCACCTTGAGCTCGCCAAGCCAATGTTCCACATTGGCTTCATCAAGACTGTACTCTCCATAATGCGCTGTGTGTGCTTCAACTGCTCCAAGATCCTTGTGGATGAGGTACATGGCCCCTCTCTGTTGGTTTGGTTGCCTTTCAAGATGTGTGCATTGTACTAGGTTTTTAGTTGGTGCATATCTAGCTAAGCTGAAAGGAGTCCCTGATTTAGTGCCAGGCATGCTAACTGAAATCAGAACAATCTTTATTCTCACCATTGATCCAAAATGCAAGTACAATTGTTTTTCTCACCATATTTAACTTTGTTCAGTTTTGCACCTATTCTCACTTGGCATATCTAGCTAAGCTGAAAGGAGTCCCTGATTTAGTGCCAGGCATGCTAACTGAAATCAGAACAATTTTTATTATCACCATTGATCCAAAATGCAAGTACAATTGTTTTTTTCACCATAGTTAGCTTTGTTCAGTTTTGCACCTATTCTCACTTGGCATGTTAAATCTGAAACTTGTAGAATCTTTTGTGTTAGGCATGATGAACTTGTAGATTGCAATGGTTTTACTTCTTGCCTCTAGTTTTTTGAAGAGTGAAGGGATAAGCTTGGTTTAGATAACTGGAACTCAAATTCTAAGTCAAGTTTTTTGTAATTTTTTTGTCTCTTTGATAGACTTTGCCATTGTTATAACTGCAGCAAAGAAAAGAACAGTGTTTTCTTGGTTTGCAATGTGTGATGCTTCTTTAGCTAATAGGTTCTCTGTACCTGTACTCTTTTGATTCTTCGATACTGCTAATGGGTTCTTTATAGCTGTACCTTGTAACATCTAGTACACTACTTAGGCTTAGAAACTTACTAAATTGATATTTTGCATCTATGATAAATCCCCCTAGCAATGCCTATTTTATTATCTCCAGTAAAACAATGAGAACACGAAGCCTGACTACGTACCAAGTTTAGAGTTTTTCATGAATTCTGAAAAGGTTGTTCTTGTATGTTAACTTCTACGCATCTTCATAGTGTGAACCATTTACGGTTCTGTACCTTGGTCTTGGCATGTTATTTATCAATAATTGAATGATTCTCTTGCAGGAAGATACCAAGTTCAAGCAGGCTCTGAAAATCAGGAATCCCAAAAATAGATTAAGAAGAATATATGATGCTTGCAAGAGCAAAAAAACTTGCGAGGGCGGTGATGATCTTGATGTTCAGGATCAGCAGGATACTGATGAGCCAGTAAAGAAAAGAGGTGGTTGTGGCGCACAGCAGCCAAATATCACAGTTGATGGTATGAAGATGGTTGCAGAGTTTAAAGCAACAAAAAAGAAAAATGATGATCAAGATCAACTGCCTGAACCAGTGGAGCGAAAGCAAATTCTCTCTGCTGAGAGGGTATTTACATTATGTTTTTTCATTTCAAGAAATTCTAAGAATATTCATGTGACCATATGGCTTGAATCATGGTTTGTTTGAGCAGGTCCTTAGTGTCCTCAAGCGTATAAGTGACGACGACTGTCTTTTGTTGGGCCTGAACCCCAAATTTGCTCGTCCTGACTGGATGATACTGCAAGTCCTTCCAATTCCTCCGCCACCTGTGAGACCATCTGTCATGATGGATACTTCCTCAAGAAGCGAGGTGAGCCCAGTACTACTAAAATTATTATGAGTCCAGTGGTAGGTTCTTGGAAGGAACACCCTTTCACTCACTGTATGTCTTGGCATTCCTTCTATTTCTGTAGGATGATTTGACTCATCAATTAGCTATGATTATTCGGCATAATGAGAACTTGAGGAGGCAAGAAAGAAATGGAGCCCCAGCTCACATTATAACAGAGTTTGCTCAGTTGTTACAATTTCACATTGCAACATACTTTGACAATGATCTTCCTGGTCAACCAAGGGTGAGTAGCATGTTCACTTTGGATGTTAGTTACCCATGGATAAGTTGCCCTGATTCTCTTTTGTTGAAATATACAGGCCACTCAGCGATCTGGAAGGCCTATTAAGTCAATTTGCAGCAGGCTGAAAGCAAAAGAAGGCCGGATTAGAGGAAATTTGATGGGGAAGCGTGTTGATTTCTCAGCTCGTACAGTCATCACACCGGATCCTAATATCAACATTGATGAATTGGGGGTGCCATGGAGTATTGCTTTGAATCTGACATACCCAGAAACTGTCACTCCATATAACATTGAGAGGTAACAGAAGTTTGCTGTTACTAGGGCGTATTATGTAATCACTGTTCTTTTATTGATATGTTTTGTCTAAATCTGATGATCTCAGGTTGAAAGAACTTGTAGAATATGGGCCTCACCCTCCACCTGGGAAGACGGGTGCGAAATACATTATCAGGGAAGATGGTCAGAGGCTTGATCTTCGTTATGTGAAGAAAAGTAGCGATCAGCATTTGGAGCTGGGTTACAAGGTTAGTACCAACATTTGTTGTAGCAGCTGCTGTTTCAATGGTGGCATCGCAAAAATTGCCTTTTGTTTTCGTTCACTCATTCTGTGCGTGATTTTCTCAGGTGGAAAGGCACCTCAATGATGGAGATTTTGTTCTTTTCAATCGGCAACCCAGTCTTCACAAAATGTCTATCATGGGGCATCGCATTAAAATTATGCCCTACTCCACATTCCGCTTAAACTTGTCTGTCACTTCACCATACAATGCAGATTTTGATGGGGATGAAATGAACATGCATGTTCCTCAGTCATTTGAGACCAGAGCTGAAGTTCTAGAGTTGATGATGGTGCCAAAATGTATTGTGTCTCCTCAAGCGAATAGACCTGTCATGGGTATTGTCCAGGACACACTTCTTGGGTGTCGCAAAATTACCAAAAGGGATACTCTTATTGAAAAGGTTAACTATACTCTCCTTAAACACCTTCAGTGTTATTGTCTGTTTAGTTCCTTAGCTCAATGTTCCGAAATTTCTCCCAGGATGTATTTATGAACATCTTAATGTGGTGGGAAGACTTTGATGGGAAGGTCCCTGCCCCTGCCATTTTGAAGCCAAGGCCTATTTGGACTGGGAAACAAGTTTTCAACTTGATTATCCCGAAGCTAATCAATTTAATTAGATTTTCAGCCTGGCACGCTGAAACAGAAAGCGGATTTATTACTCCTGGCGATACTATGGTCCGCATAGAGAAGGGAGAACTTCTATCTGGTACCCTTTGCAAAAAAACTCTTGGGACATCAACTGGAAGTCTTATTCATGTTATTTGGTAAGTTTGCTAACCTTAAGAGTCAAGAGTTGCACTGCAAGTACTTTTCACATGTTCTTTTGCTAACAAGTTACGGTTTAAATGTTTGCAGGGAAGAAGTTGGTCCAGATGCTGCACGGAAGTTCTTGGGCCACACGCAGTGGCTTGTGAACTACTGGCTCCTGCAAAATGGTTTCAGTATTGGAATTGGGGATACAATTGCAGATGCAGCTACTATGGAAAAGATTAATGAGACAATCTCGAAAGCTAAGAATGATGTGAAGGAGCTTATTAAACAAGCATTTACGGACAAAAAATTGGAGCCTGAGCCAGGGCGCACAATGACGGAATCATTCGAAAATAGAGTAAATCAGGTACTGCGTGACTGTCTTAGTTTGATTCTTTCAATTGAGGAGTAAATCATCAGTCTTTTGGTCGACTTGTTTTAACATATATTTTTCCATTCTAGGTTCTTAACAAGGCTCGTGATGATGCTGGGAGTAGTGCTCAGAAGAGTTTGTCTGAGAGCAATAATTTGAAAGCTATGGTTACTGCAGGCTCAAAAGGCAGTTTCATTAATATTTCACAAATGACTGCTTGTGTCGGACAGCAGAATGTTGAGGGCAAGCGGATCCCATTTGGTTTCGTTGAACGAACATTGCCCCACTTCACGAAAAATGATAATGGTCCTGAAAGTCGTGGATTTGTGGAGAACTCTTACCTTCGAGGTTTGACACCACAAGAATTTTTCTTTCATGCTATGGGTGGTAGAGAGGGTCTGATTGATACTGCTGTGAAAACTTCTGAGACTGGATATATCCAGCGACGACTTGTGAAGGCTATGGAGGACATCATGGTGAAATATGATGGTACTGTGAGAAATTCCCTGGGGGATGTCATTCAATTCTTGTATGGAGAAGATGGCATGGATGCTGTTTGGATTGAATCACAGAAACTGGACTCCCTGAAGATGAAGAAAGCGGAGTTCGATAATGTATTTCGTTATGAACTGGATGATGAGAACTGGAGGCCAACCTACTTGTTGCCTGAACATGTTGATGATTTGAAGACCATTCGTGAATTCAGGAATGTGTTTGAGGCAGAGGTTCAGAAATTAGAAACTGACCGGTTACAGCTTGGGACTGAGATTACCACAACGGGTGACAATACATGGCCTATGCCTGTCAACCTCAAGCGACTTATCTGGAACGCTCAGAAGACATTCAAGATTGATTTAAGAAGACCTTCTGGCATGCACCCGATGGAAATCGTGGAAGCAATTGATAAGCTGCAAGAAAGACTTAAGGTTGTCCCTGGTGATGATGCTATGAGTATTGAGGCTCAGAAGAACGCTACTCTGTTCTTCAATATCCTGCTTCGTAGCACATTTGCTAGCAAGAGGGTCCTGAAAGAATACAGGCTTACTAAGGAATCTTTTGAATGGGTTATTGGTGAGATTGAATCGAGATTCCTTCAGTCTTTGGTGGCTCCAGGTGAAATGATTGGATGTGTGGCTGCACAGTCCATTGGAGAACCAGCAACTCAGATGACACTGAATACTTTCCATTATGCTGGTGTCAGTGCCAAGAATGTTACCCTTGGCGTTCCCAGGTTGAGAGAGATCATTAATGTTGCCAAGAAGATAAAGACTCCGTCACTGTCTGTTTTCCTAAAGCCTGAGGTGAGCAAGAAGAAAGAATTGGCTAAGAATGTCCAATGTGCCTTGGAGTACACTACACTGCGAAGTGTGACCCATGCCACCGAGATATGGTATGATCCTGATCCTCTAGGAACCATCATTGAAGAGGATGTGGAATTTGTCAGGTCATATTATGAAATGCCTGATGAGGATATCGACCCGGATAAGATTTCACCTTGGCTGCTGCGTATAGAACTGAATCGTGAGATGATGGTTGATAAGAAGTTGAGCATGGCTGATATTGCGGAGAAGATCAATCATGAATTTGATGACGACTTGTCATGCATATTCAATGATGATAATGCAGATAAGCTCATCCTTCGTGTCCGCATAACAAATGATGAATCTCCAAAGGGAGAACTACAGGATGAATCTGCAGAGGATGATGTTTTCCTCAAGAAGATTGAGGGTAACATGTTGACAGAGATGGCCCTTCGAGGCATTCCAGATATTAACAAGGTCTTCATCAAATACGGGAAGGTCAATAAGTTTGATGAAAATGATGGTTTCAAACCAGATAATGAGTGGATGCTTGACACAGAAGGTGTCAACCTCTTGGCCGTCATGTGTCATGAGGATGTTGATGCTACAAGGACAACAAGTAATCATTTGATTGAAGTGATTGAGGTTCTTGGAATTGAGGCCGTCCGCAGATCTCTCTTGGATGAGCTGCGGGTGGTCATATCTTTTGACGGGTCTTATGTGAACTACAGGCATCTGGCTATTCTCTGTGATACTATGACATACAGAGGTCACCTGATGGCTATTACTAGGCATGGTATAAATCGCAATGACACAGGGCCTCTTATGAGATGTTCTTTTGAAGAGACTGTGGATATCTTGCTTGATGCTGCTGTGTATGCAGAATCTGACCACCTGAGAGGTGTCACTGAGAACATTATGCTTGGTCAGCTTGCTCCTATTGGTACAGGAGGCTGTGGCTTGTATCTGAATGACCAGATGTTGCAGCAGGCTATTGAGCTTCAACTCCCGAGCTATGTTGAAGGTCTGGACTATAACATGACACCAGCGCGTTCACCCATCACCGGGACACCGTATCATGATGGAGGAATGATGTCACCAATGTTGAGTCCGAATTTCAGGGCTTCCCCCATTACAGATGCTCAGTTCTCGCCATATGTTGGGGGCATGCCATTCTCACCTGTCCCTTCAAGCTACAGCCCATCCTCAGGGGGTGGTTTCAGTCCATCTTCTCCGGTGTTCAGCCCAGGGATAGGACAAGGATACAGCCCCACTTCTCCGTCATACAGCCCTGCATCACCCAGCTACAGTCCCACCTCTCCATCATATACGCCTGGCTCTCCTACCTACAGTCCTACTAGTCCATCGTACTCACCAACAAGTCCATCCTACTCACCAACCAGTCCATCGTACTCGCCAACATCTCCAAGCTACAGTCCCACATCTCCGAGCTACAGCCCTACATCACCAAGCTATAGTCCCACATCACCAAGTTATAGTCCCACTTCTCCAAGCTACAGTCCCACTTCGCCAGTTTATAGTCCAACCTCTCCCGCATACAGCCCGACATCTCCTGCATACAGCCCGACATCACCATCTTATAGCCCAACGTCACCATCATACAGCCCTACATCTCCTTCATACAGCCCTACATCTCCTTCATACAGCCCTACGTCACCATCATACAGCCCGACGTCGCCCTCATACAGCCCGACATCACCTGCATACAGCCCTACATCGCCTGGCTACAGTCCAACATCACCGAGCTACAGCCCTACTTCGCCGAACTACAGTCCAACTTCACCGAGCTACAATCCTTCTTCGGCCAAGTACAGTCCTTCGCATGCTTATTCTCCAAGCAGCCCAAGGATGAGCCCGTACAGCCAGACTTCTCCCAACTACAGGTATTGACAATTATTTATAACACCTGCAAACATAGATTTGGCTATCGATAGCCTTTCCTCTGTTCTGTTTATACATGTATCCATACTTATTTTGCTTACATCTCTTTTGCCAGCCCAACATCACCTACTTACTCGCCTACCTCACCATCATATGCACAACCAAGCCCCTCATACAGCCCAACAAGGTGAGCCCGTCACATTTTATAATCTATGCTTTACTTCAGAAGGAACATGTCACTTACTTTATGTGTCTGGATTTTCTAATGGTTTGCCTGACTTTTGCAGCCCGCACACCACATTAGGAGGACCTAGCCCAGATTATAGCCCAACTTCTCCAAACTACAGGTAATGCTCAGGCTTATCTCATCTGCCTGTGATGAACGTGCACCAGCATTTCTCATATTCTCAATTATAACTGTACAGCCCTAGCATTAGCGTTTCTCAGATTCTCAATTTTTACTGTGCAGCCCTAGCGCAAGCTACTCCCCCACCGCACCGGGCTACTCTCCATCATCCACCGCCCCAGCTACCGACAAGGACGAGGAGAATGCTCCTTGAAGCTGCTGAGCTGAGAAAGGATGGTGATGGCTGATGCGGATCCGCGCTAGGCTATTTTCTTCCTGTTTCTGTATGGTTGACGGGACACTGGAACTGATCTTATTTTCCCAGAGCTGCTAATAGCAGCGCGAGTCATTATGTATGATCGAGCTGCACTATAGGAACTGAACCGTGCCAGCTTTATAGCTGCGAGCCTTCTGATACAATGTTAATATTTGCTGAGTGGTGCACCGCTTAGTGGCGGTCATAGCTGGGATGTTCAGAATAAGCAAGTTAGTAATGATATGATCTCGATCGGATTGGTACGGTAATGTTCTGTCTAACCATTAGAGCTTAATTTTCTATCTTTGGCATGACAACTACATGTGCTTGCTCTCAGACCTTGTTTGGAACTCGTGTTGTAGGATGTATGGTAAATTCTACATAATTCGTATGAAATTTCTCCTTTCAAATGGATAAAGGTGGTAAAACAGATGCGGACACTGCGTTACAAGAGTGAAAAAAAATGCACAGCCTTAGTGAACGAAGCCACATCAACTCGACAGATGGCCATAGATGAGCTAGCAGCTGTCGTAATCAGCACTATCGCCCCAAGTGCCGACCTGGACATATGGTAGTGTATGTAGCTTGTTACATGACAAGGTGGTACTCCACTACATAAATTACATACTTGTAGGCCTGCGTTGCTAAGTTGCTGGTATTATCCATGTCCAACCAACCGCCAAGGCAATGAGCCCCAGCGCCATGCATGCTGTCATCAACTGCCGGCCCCAGCGCAATGAGCCCCAGCGCCATGTTGTTTACCTTCTTGTGTTTCTCTTCTCAACAAAGTCAAACACTCATGCTGATATGCACATCTAAGTGCTACTCCTGTACGCCAACATTTGTGAGAGAGAGAGAGAGGTCCACAATAATCCAAAAGAGATTTTATGACGTGTATTTATGTGTAGTACATGTGCATATGCTTCTCAAGAAGAGACTTCGTGATGTGTATTTGTGTGCGTAGGATATGTGCATATGCTTCTCACATGCTGGGAAAGTGAAGTCCAGCTTTAACATCAGCACTATACAAAAATTTCCAGGAGGGAGTGTGGTGCACCGTGCACATCACTCACTATTGACCAACCGCCAATCAGCAGCTGGCCACATGCCTTGTCCAGCCTTAAGATCTCCCTAGCGCTCACACGTGTCAACACCCCACTGGACCGAACTCCACACTACGCCCCCGTGGCGCGACACGTTGGACACCACGGGCACACATCACCACGCATCGGCCAGTCCGGTAGTGACGCGTAGGCGGTTAAGCGCGACAGGTAATGTGCGATTTATCACCTCAAAGAGAAGAGGAAAAGGAAGGGATTAATCATCATTGTCTATTGGTGGATCAGGGTAGATGCTGTCTGGGATCTTTGGAGTTGTGCTCATCTGCATGGTATGATATGGCTCTAGCTTGCCCTTGTTGTGATATGTCGGCCTCGATGAGCCGCACCATCCCCTCCCCCCGACTGGCAGGCCATCTCTTGAAAAAATAAACTCCTTTTTGCAGATGTAAATGTTTGCTAGTCTGACAGGATGTGTTTGAGTTGATACGTACACTTGTCAACCGTGCTAATGTCTATTGTCTAGCATAGTTACAATTAAATAATTTTCTCAAAGTAAGTTTATCCTCAACAATTTTAATGGAAACACCATTGTTCTCCAAGGATTCTTGTGGAATTCCCGTGTTCACGTCGGCTAGATCTTTAATCTTGACCTCCAGCTCTTACACCGTGTGAGTTCCAGGTACCAACCAATTTGCCTAAAGATTTTAGTTATCGAGTAAAAAGGGCAGTTTATGAACATAAACATAGTAGGATTACTAGTTGATATCCTTAATCCTTGTGCAGTTGTTCTATTCAGCTTTGCAGCATGGAAATTTTCTCTTATTTTTGTTGTCTTCAATTGTTGCAAAGAAAAGGCTAACCATTCATCTGTAAACCATTGAAGGAGCCCACACAATAAAAGGCTAACCATTCATCTGTAAACCATTGAAGGAGCCCACACAATCTCCTAAGCACATTATACATTATATTGCATGTTTTGACCCCATCTCTATCGTTATGTCTGTATCAATTTTTGCAATCATAATTCCTGGAAGATAACACCCTAGTAAAGCATTTGCACCACTCCACTATCAACACCCTAGTAAAGCATTTGCACCACTCCACTATCTTCAAAAGTAATACAATCTTGTGGCATTGACTTATCCCCATCATTTTAGTCACTCACAGGGATCCTGGTTTTTGAGAGAGAGAGAGAGAGAGAGCTCAAATTTTTACCTGTCATTCATGCGAGAAGCTATACAAAAATTGAATTCAGGTCTGCTAACCAACTATGTGATAAATAATAATCTGGACTCAATTAGAATTAGGGGCGGAGCCAGAAACAACTACCGTTGGTGTCATACGAACTATTTCTTCTCACGAATTGGGCTTATTCTCTCTACGAAGGTACCTCTTAGCTTGACCAAAATTCATTAGTGTCACTTGACATCAACACTTCTATCCGGGATCTGCCCCTGATCAGAATTAATCAAAAA
The DNA here is from genome assembly GCA_019208055.1 of Stipa capillata. Classification (NCBI taxonomy): domain Eukaryota; kingdom Viridiplantae; phylum Streptophyta; class Magnoliopsida; order Poales; family Poaceae; genus Stipa; species Stipa capillata. Next base: position 14,716 of record JAGXJF010005637.1, on the reverse strand, counting down.
TCAGCCATATGATTGAGCATAAAAAAGTCGAACTCAAAAGTTACAAGTTTGTGTTGTCTACTGTTACTTTAATATATCAAATCGTATTTATTTTCTTGGTTAAGCAACAGATCACATCACTACAACTCAAAAGGGGATTTATTTATTTATTTGTGCATGCACAAGTACGTGGCTGATATATTATTTCTAAAAAAAATTAACAACTTAATACATCTAAATACAACCGGGTTATTAACTGAAAAAAATCATCTAGAAACAGTTGAAGCATTACTGCTACACAAGCAAAAAATAAATAAACCCATCTCCCATGGGAAACTGGGGGCAACCCAAAACCCTAGAAGCTCGCCGCCTCCCCGTGCCGCTAGCGGCGGTGGGAGACCCCTGCTTCCAAAGGAAGTGGGCTGCTCTGGTGCTTCCCTACCGGTGGATCCGCGGAGACGAGGCCGTTGGTGCTACGGATCTGGTCGGTGGAAAGTGAGCACCGTGAAGACGCCGTCGGTAACAGCGGTGAGCGTGTCGACGGGGTACGTGGCGTTGCGGACGGAGACGGGCTTGCGGTGCGGGCGCAACGGGTGGAGACGCGAACGAAGAGCCCAAGGGGCTGGATGCAGTGCGCCGCCCCGGGGGCCACAAGGTTGAGCACGACCACCTCGGAGTCCCGCACCGGTTGGCGGTGCTCCTGGCCATACGGGTGGTAGGGCATCAGCACGGTGTGGGCAGCAGCCAGGCAGCGCGCAGCTGGATCTAGCCAGTGGCTCGGCCGCCTTTGGCTTCGCTCTATGCTAGCGCGCTTGGATGTGGATGGCCTCGCGGGGCTAGCGACTGCAGGCTGTGGCAGCAGGTGGCCTTGGCTCCTAAGCATGGGCGTGTGCGGTAACAAGATGGCGGGCGGTGGTGGTTGGCTCAGCTACCATTAGAGGTGGGTGGCAGGGCCTCGATCGGGAGCCTGTTTTGGCTGCTAATCCGGTGCGGCCGACGCGCCTCTCCTGCCCTGACCCGAGGGAGGCCTTGGCTCGCGGGCAACTAGTTGGTGAGGCCGTCGCAGCACATGCTAAGGATGCGACCCTAGGTTGCGGCCGTGGTCATTGAGGTAGCAGATTGAGCAGTGTGGGCGCGGATCTAGCTCTGATGAGCAGCGGATGCCAGGGCGGCGGCTTCGGAGAGTGGCATGATGGTGTTGCGGGGGAGTCGGCCCTACACCGTGGGTGCGACGGGGTCGTCAACCCGAAAGGCGTGTTGTCCTTCGTGGGACGGGCGCATCGGGTCTAGCCGGTGGAGGGGTTCCTGTGTGTCTCGGTGTTGTGGCGAAGCCTCGTGCGTTGGTGATAGTTTGTGCCTCTCTTCTTGGATGGGCGCGGATGTTGGGACAATGGCCCTTGGGATCGGTGCAATGGTCGTGGGCTACGGGTGGTGGTCTAGCGCAGTGAGGGCTATAGGATAGCTGGCCCCATGGCGCCGCAGTCTGTGCGCCAAGCGGTGGAACTCGGGGCAGTGGCCCCAGAAGACGGTGACAGTGGGATGCAAACGGTGTATCAGTTTTGACGGATGCCAGGGCAGCGGCCCGAGTAGTGGCTAGCCTCGAAGTGTTGGGAGCTGCGAACGCGCGTGGGGTTTGGAGGCACGCTTTCACCTCCACTAGAGATAGAGCAGCCCATGCTCGCTCCTCTCATAACGGATTTGACTTCTCTCTCCTACGTTGGTGGCGATGTGGACGAAGTGGTGGTGCGGTTCTAGGTGGTGGTACTGGGTTCTCCCTTTCTGTGCTCGGCGAGGCATCTCCCGTGGTCCTTTTGGAGGCTGTCGGGGTTCACTTGCACCCTTCCTGGGTAAGGCTGGACTGAAATGTCGAGGCTCGCAGCTCGGCTCGATTTAGGCTCGGCTCGGCTCGGAGGCACAACGAGCCGAGCCCGAGCCTCCTTCTTGGCTCGTAAAGATTGGCGAGTTGAGCCAAAATGCTCGCGAGCCGCTCGTAAGCTCGTTTGGGCTCGTTGCATAAAAAAAAATTGGCATGACATTTGCTATATATATATATATATATATATATACAATTCACAAACACATATAACATAAAACGCGATGCAATCAATACATCAATAAGTTTCAAATTCTGAACAGTAACATTCAACATGCACCAAGCACTTCACATCAATATCTTGTTCAAAGAGTTCCAATTGATGTGAAAATCACCAATACATAAGCTATCAATGTGACACAATTCAAAAGTTCGACACTTCAGGACATTCCTAAAGATTTCAAAATCACCAATACATGCTGCTTTGACAATGCTTACATGCTTTCTTTTTTTGGTATCATGATAAGTTGCAAAACAGCGTGAATCACCAGAACAGTGTGTATATGCATGCATGATGCGTGTTGTGCATTATGGAGTGACTTCAAAACTATTTGACAAGTGAGTGTGAGTTTGATTACATGACAAGGCGTTCGGGGATTCTGGATGCTTATATGTTCGCTTTTTGTTGTGAAAGAAATATCTGTTAGCTTTTTTATGTTGTCATATTTTAGTACAAACCTTCATATCTACTTATTCTTAATCTACAATGGTGTATTGCACTACAGCGAACGTACTAGAAATTGAGGAAAATAAATGAGCAAACAAAGCTTTGCTCTGCAATTTGAAATAGTCCAATGCATATGGCTACTCGATCCTGCATCCCGAGATAATAAACATGTTACATACCTGTGAGAGCTATATTTTTCTGGTTGTAATCATGAATCCGATGCCTTGTGCCAATCTTCTATCTTATGATTCCTCCATGCTATTGCCCTTTTGACAGATTGTATAGCTTAAATTTCCATCTCCAAATAACAGCAAAGAATGAAAACGGACAGGAAAAGATTGAAAACTGATGCATATCAAAGAACGTCGTACTAGTACTAGTACTAAACGATCAATTCGATCGACGGAGGCGCAGCGTCGCGCGGAGGCTCGCGGGTCGCGGCGGCGGTGGCGTCCGGCCGTGGCTCACAGGTCGCGGTGGTGGCGGCGTCCGGCCGTGGCTAGCGGCGGCGGCTCGCCCGAACCCTACGCACGCGCTGTGCCTGTGCAGGAGCAGCGGGATGGAGGTAGTTGCCTGGTCAAGTCTTAGCTGCGTTGCGGGTACGAGATTACGCCAGTTGATGCTCGGCTCGTGGGCCACACCGATCCAGCTCGAGCCCATGGCGAGCCAAGACGAGCCGAGCCGCGAACTGGCTCGGCTCGGCTCGTTTCCAACCTTATTCCTGGGCAGGTCACACCAAATCCGACCTAGTCAGTGCGGATGCAAGGTGGCCATGGTGCGGCGCAATTCTTCTTTGGTGGCGGTTTCAAAGAGGGTTCTTCTTGTCTCGTGCTTTGCCAGGATAGTGTGACTCGAGTGCTTCTCATGGCTGGTGATGTCTTCTCTTCTCCTCGTGGTGGAGTCAATACTGAATCTAGCTCTCTCCGTGGGAGGTGTGAAGTGCACCGCTGGCTGAGTGCAAGCATGAGTTCGTCTCTGGAAGGGGGGCTGTGGCTTGGAGGCTTTTGTGCTTTTCAGTTTTTTTGTTCTAGCGGTTTGGTGTGTGGTGCGCTTGTTTGTAGAGTCCGTCGCTTTGTCGACCAGTGGGGCTCTTTGTGCCCTTTATATCTAGTTTTTATTTGATTTGTTATAATTAATTGGGCAACTCTATTTTTCTCTGTAAATTGTGGATTGTAGGAACTCGCTGGCCTTTCAAGATTTTTTTTGAGGGAAGGGGGCAAACAAACGAAAAAGAAAAGAAAAGTGGACTTGACGATTAGCCACTGACTGGATAATTGGTAAATTACATGACAAGAGTCTGACAATGGCATGATTACATGACGGTCAAGCCTTAGCTGCGTTGCGGGTACGGGATTACGCGAGTTGATGCTCGGCTCGTGAGCCACACAGATCCAGCTCGAGCCCATGGCGAGCCCGAGCCAAGCCGCCTTCTAGGCTCGTGGCTGCTAGCGGCTCGGCTCGGGTTTCTGCGAGCCAGGACGAGCCGAGCCACGGCTCGGCTCATTTCCAGCCTTATTCCTGGGCAGGTCACACCAAATCCGACCTAGTCAGTGCGGGTGTGAGGTGGCCATGGTGCGACGCAATTCTTCTTTGGTGGCGGTTCCGAAGAGGGTTCTTCTTGTCTCGTGCTTTGCCAGGATAGTGTGACTCGGGTGCTTCTCATGGTTGGCGATGTTTTCTCTTCTCCTCGTGGTGGAGTCAATACTAAATCTAGCTCTCTCCGTGGAAGGTGTGAAGTGCACTGCTAGCTAGAGCAAGCATGAGTTCGTCTCTGGAAGGGGGCTATGGCTTGGAGACTTTTGTGCTTTTCCGTTTTTTTGTTCTAGCGGTTTGGTATGTGGTGCGCTTGTTTGCAGAGTCCGTCGCTTTGTCGACCGGTGGGGCTCTTTGTGCTCTTTATATCTAGTTTTTATCTGATTTTTTATAATTAATTGAGCAACTCTATTCTTTTGTGTGGATTGAAGGAACTTGCTGGCCTTTCAAGATTCTTTTTTTTGAGGGGGAGGAAAAGTGGACTTGACGATTAGCCACTAACTGGATAATTGGTAAATTACATGACAAGTCTGTGACAATGGCATGATTACATGACAGAAGTTACACCGTTGTGAACATATGCTACCACTTCAAGGCTTCATCACTGCGCATTTCCGACAAGATGCCCTTTGTCTTGTAGTGTCTGTTCTGTGGTAATCACACAATTCAAGCTTCCATCATCTTTCTCCAAGATGTGACCCCCTTGATGTGGTTCGACGCATAAACCTGTAATCAGATAGTCCAACGAAAAAAGAGTCAATTTGGGTAAGAATATCTTACTGCAATAATGTGAGTTCTGATAAAAATGTGAAGCCTTGCAATGTATGTTTCATGCTACAGTTTCTCTGTGAAAGACGTCTAATTTGCAAATGTGTTTTGCTTTGTCAGCTGTTGCAACATCCTGTAGAATATCCACAACTGCCTAATTGTTGGGAAAAGCTTTGTCAGACTTCACGTACATGTCGGATTATGTCTTAAGAGTGCAAAGCACAAAATTTAATTAAAAAATATGTACATTGAGAACCTGATTGCAAGTTTGCAACTACTCGCTACTCGATATCGTGCTGCTTTGAGATTCATGTAGTTTAGCTTCTTTCTTTTCCGAAGAGCTACCGATACGACATCATTGGGAATGGTTGCAATCAGTCCCCTCTGTCTCTCTCGCTCTCTCTCTCATCCATTGTACACCCTAAACTAGCAGCAACGGTGTCCTAACAATGAAATCTGACCCAATTTCTGCCTCATTTTATGTGTTCCTGTAGGTAGATTTATGCAAAATTTTGTTGATCTCCTTGTAGAACGCAAACAAGATGTATGAATGCTACTTCAATTTCGATGGTTGCAACAAACTTTATAAATACATGATATCGCTATCAGGAGAAAGATGTTACGCTTTTTAAGTTCCTGATATGGACTATCAATAAATGTATGACTAGTTTTTGGTGAAATGGTAGAATGACAAGTTACGGATCGGATAATTTGCTTTACTTTCTGAAAGAATATTATGAAACTTCGCATAAATTATGCTCTAGGAAATGGATTGTCCCGAATTTGGCAGGTATTTCCCTTACTCTGTCGATTCTCCAAGTGTGGGTTTTTATCAGCCTATCTATTGCATATTCCTATAACTAAGGCTGGTTTGATTTGCGGAAATTTTACAGGAATTTTGCAAAAATAGTTCAATTCGCGTAGGAATCTGGAAAAAAATCGAGCGTCTCAATGCGGCGTTATTTCAAATAAAAATAGGCATAAATTTTTACTCTCAAAATAAAGCGCGGATGAATCACTCTTATTTAGTTATTAAAGAATAGTTTTTCTTTTACAAAGGGAACTGCGTGGTCGCATGGCACGACGTTTGCCGGCCAGTGGAGCTCGGCGGCCTAGGATCAAAGACCTTTGGAAGATGAGCTGGTCATTGCGTCTGCGATGGCCCTGGATCCAGCACACGGACTCGAGTAAGCCATGGACGCGCTTCAAGGTCGGCTGGAATCGGCACATTCAGGCGATGCTCCAATCAACGGTGGTGACTGTCGGCAATGGTAAGCAAACGCGTTTCTAGAGGGATAGATAGATCGAGGGCCGATTCATTGCCAAGCTTGCGCCTACTATCTTCGCGGCAGTGGGCACTCGCCGAGCAAAGTCCAGAACGGTCCAGGATGCTGTGCTTCGTGGCGGGCTCAACGTTCAAGGGAGTGTTGAATGTCTTCATCTTCACGAGATACTCAGCCAATTCCAGATTTCCCCAGAGGTCGAGGATCAGATTAGCTGTTGCTGGACGGTGTCAGACGCCTACTCAGTCGTTCTTCTCCGGGAAGGTGCAGGCACCGCGCGCCGTGGCGTCAAACCTGGGGCTGCTGGGCTCCCCTCAAGTGTATGATTTTCACCTGGCTGGCCGCTACTAGTAATAGGTGTTGGACAGCAGATAGTTTCGCGCATCCGGGATTGCAGCACCCTGAATCCTTCCCTCTGCAAATTGCACTCTCCGCGATCAGGATGACGAAACGATTTCACATCTGCTCGCGGGGTGCGTCCTCTCTCGCCAAGTTTGACATGGTGTGTTCAGCAGCTTCAACATTCAAGGCATCACACCACAAGCTGGCGATGAGCTCAATGCCTTGTTGGACAGTGCTGCGAGCACTCTGGTCGCGACGCTAAGGGTGTCAGTTCCTTGATCATCCTCACTCCGTGGAGGATTTGGCGGCTGCGCAACGCATCCGTCTTCGAAGGCGAACGGCCTGATTGCCAAGCCTTGGTCGAGTCCACTATCAATGGCTGAGCTATGGGAGCTACGCGAACTTCCACTGCACGCTGGGCCTCCTGGCGCCTAATTGCTGATGCTTTAGTCCCCCTTGTGATCTGTTCTAGACACAGAGTTTTTTGGGTAGTTTTTCTTCTTCTTCACCGCTTGCCGCCTTCTTCGAATATACAATGATGCGCATTTAGATGTGTGTTTGAGAAAAGAATATTTTTCTTAATGCATAATTTTAAAGTAGCTGCATAAAATTTAAGTACTTGAGAATAGCATGCAGTAATGATAGCATATAAGTATATACCCTTGGAAGAAAAATGGAAAATATCATTAGAGAAGATTACCCAAAGGAAATACGTCATGATCTCTTACAATATGATAGCCGGAAGCTATAAAGTTCTAATATGCATGCAAGTTCGTGGAGTTGAGATGTGACAAATTTACAAATTTTATTGTGTCCTGTTAATCACATATGGCTATACAGCATGTGGGTGTGATGTAGACCCTAAGCTTAGACTTTCCAAAGTACCAAGTATACTTCTTAATTGCCACGGTTAATAACTTAATGACCAATAATGTAGTAGTCAAATTATATAGGCAGTATCCTATCTGGAAGATGTGTTAGATAGGTTATCAAATTACATACTAGAACACCTCTGCATTCACAAAACTAAGACTTACAAAATGGTCTTTCTAGTTCATAAACATGTCCTACGACCGTCAAATGCATCTCCACTTGCCACATAAGTTAGTTTTTTCATAAGTCTCTGCACAAGAAAAATGAGCCAAGCAAGTCTCTTAACAGCTTGAGGGTCAAGCACTAACCTATTAGTCTATGGCCTGAAAATCTTCAGAAGAAGCCCAATCTTGCACACATACTCATCCTGCAATATCATATGAGCAGTGGAGATGCATGACTTACTACTTGCTCCTACAGTGACACAATTGACCAATTGAGATTCCTTAAACCTTGAACAGAATTGCATATTGCAATGCTACTATGATCAGATAAGGAAAATAAGATGCAAGTATTGATCACAAAGATAGCCATAATCAGATCTTTTGAAGCAACAGTGTTCAGCATGCACAACAGTTGCTACAAAAACACTGCACTTTTGTGAAGTGCTAGTGCCTTCCATACGACCTATGTGTCAAACAGGACCAGTTCAATAATGCAGCATCCCAATTAGCTTTGCCTGGGATCTAGGCCTCCTAACCAGTCATTATTTTACTTTTCCAGGTCTACAACCTATAAAATGAAAAGAACAACTTTTGACAACATTATGAGCTAACCAGCTACCAGCCAGTAACTGTCAGCAGCTGACCTGTATGTACACTGCAAAGTCATACACTAGGTTGCAGGTTTGAACATGATGATGTCTTGTCATTCAGATGGACACTTGCATGGTTCTCAATTCTTATCTAGGTTTGAAAACGTTATTACTAGCAAGGTAGAGCCATGCTGCTACGTTCTGCTTCACAGGAGAAAGGTTCCAAATGTCACTGGTGGATTAGTTCAATAGTGCAGACTGCAATAAGAATTGCCTGGCAGCCATGCCATAGAAATGGACAGCAACCTATCATATGCTTCCTGAAAAATATTTGTACCTTATCCTATCAGGCCAACTGTTTGATAATCTCTCAAACTGCCTCAGCAAGAACAGGGTTAGAACAGATAGAAGCTTCTTTCATGTGCCAAGTTTTTTTTCTTTTTGAAAGCATGTGCCAGGTAGTATAGCTAATTACTCCAAAAGCTAAGTTTACTTTATAACCTGGAAGAGGTTAACTGCAAGCAATGGTATCCATGCATCAAGATGCATCAAGGACAGTAACACATGGAGGCCTTCAGGTGGACTCCGGTATACACACATCACCATCAAGGGAGTCAAAAGAAAAGCTCAATAATACAGCAGGAAGTTAACATTACACAGTAAGTATGCCATTTAAAATACGGTTCGCAAATCGTTCTTCGTCTTCAGGACCCTGCAACAATCCAAAAGAAGACGTAGACGGGCTAACTAGAATGGTTCAGTGAAAAGCTCCCATAATTGACGTTGGAGAATTATTAATCCACATAGCCGTATCATTCATCTAGTGCATCTTCCATCATTAAAGTATGTATAAAAGCTGGCCCTTCAAGTGGAAATTGCCCATTGAGCCTATGACATGTAGATTGTAGAGTGCTTTTAATTACTACTGAAATTGTTAATTGCACAATCTTGTCAATGTGTTTGTTCTTGCAGCATTATCCTCACCATCACAGAACGATAGGATGGTGTGTGAACGTAAGCAATTTTTTCATGGGTTTTGGTGAGATTTCAGGGTCCACCGTCTGTTCAGCTATCTAAGCCTATTAAATGGCAGGCTTCATGTGTAATTGTGGGGATAAGAGAGCTCAATCATTGTTAAGGATAAAACCGATCGGTTAATCCATGCTTAACAGCAACCGCTGTGCAATTGCTAATTGGCAGCTGCTATCCCCTACGAACAACTGCATGCCTTGTAAACAGTATAAATATGTACATTCATCAATAAAGAAATATACACTTGATCCATTCATTTTCTCTGAGTTTACCCGGATGCAAACAGGTTACGTAATAAGCAATATCATCATATTGCCCATCTTGCAACACTAAATCATGCGACAATCTCGCTGATTTATTCACAAAGTCTCTACCAACTTCTACATTTCATGAAATTGGTATGCGACGACTTCGGAATTTACAAGAATCAGGGGGAGCATCTTCCTGAGATATTCCTGTTCAAGGCATCATATTACACTTTTTTTCCTTTATGAGTTTACTTTACAGGTTCTCATCAAGGTTTTTAATGAGGTAATATCGACATAAGATCATATGTCATATTTTCCGTTTTCCCCACCGGGGTTTTTAGGGAAGTATATACGACATATTTATTGTTCTCTAAGCTCTATGGGTTTTCTCGTATTGAGTTCAACGAGACAATAATCATAATATGCTGTCACATTTTCTCCTTATTTTCCCATTGGGTTTACAGGAGTTTTTAACAGCATATCATACTCTATACTCCTCATATTTTTTCCACAGGGTTTTTGGAGGAGTCATTCTTCAAAGATGATGTTGTTCGCAAGGATAAGCATTGATTAGGGGGAGTGTTAAGGATAAAACTGATCGGTTAATCCATGCTTAACAGCAACCGCTGTGCAGTTGCTAATTGGCAACTGCTATCCCCTACGAACAACTGCATGCCTTGTAAACAGTATAAATATGTACATTCATCAATAAAGAAATATACACTTGATCCATTCATTTTCTCTGAGTTTACTTCAAGTTCAACAATCATGATGCTTAACTATGCATTTATTTAAGAGCTCATAGAAAACATGAAAAACACAATGTTGAATATGTCAGAGGATGTTATTGTCTTGGCGATGATTCAAATCTGGAGTTAGGTTTGAATTTCAGGGCTTGACCTAAAACTGATGTAACAGCAGTCCAGAAAATCCGTACAGTTCCCCCCGCACAAAAAAGAAAGAAATAAGGAAATTTGTAACAGCAGATGTAGGGTTCGGGGTTGATCGGATGCAGTGGCCTGGAGATCTCTCTCTTCCATTATTAAAAATATGCATTTTTATAACGTGTTCTTATGACGTGTTTATGCATTTTTGATTAATTACTTTCCCTAATAATGGCTTACTTTGGTTCATGACACCTATATGAGTGTTCGCTTGCAGCTATCTTTGTCTTTCAAAAGAAAAATCTCATGAGAAAATATTTGCTTTCTAAAGCCTGATGCTCTTCTCCTAAATGCATTATTTAACTAATTTCTATCTAGGTTCATTATCACTAGCACCATGAAAATTTATGCCCTTGTACATTATTTCCTATATTTTTTCTACTCTCTCTGGAAAAAACAAAGAATAATTCCTAAATACGGGCAAACCGTGCGTGAATATTGCTTTTGATCGTTATCACATCAATTTGTCTGTAGTAGCACTAGTCATATTATGATATATTTTGTACTAGAAGTTTAATTAGCTAAAATCAAGTAGGTTCTAGTGCCTAACAGTGCAAGATTTGATTATATTCTCCATAAAGCTAGGGCCCATGAAAATCCCCTCTATATGAATATTTTTTAGAGAGAAAAACAGGGAAGCAAAATAATTATAGTGAGCTACCTATTTATATTCCCGCAAAAAAAAGAGCTACCTACTTAACTTAAATATGTTTATGCAATGCTTAATTTATAGTGCTAGGATACATGACTTAAAGGGCTAAAGCCAACAATTCCCTCTAAATGAAGGCCTTACACCTTGATGTTCCCAAGTTTAAACTAGGCAAGCATAGTACACCCAAATTAATTAATTTGTTGATTCATCAACACTTAAGGAGGCTACAATTGCTCCTTGGAGCATCCAAATCATTGTTAAGCTTAACAAATTTGGAAAGAAACGGACAAGATAGAGATACCATGCAATCACTATTTATTTATTTTTTCGAAGAAAATATCATTCACTAGATTTTTGTGTAATGTATATTAATATCAGTTGCTTTGCTTACTTTTTTCTCCTTTGAGGGAATAAAGAGCAAAGATGCATGCTTCAAAGCTGGCTTTTGGTGTTCCTTACAAAATTTTCCAGCTTCTTATTCTGGGACAAGTGATCCTCCCACAACCTTTTGATCAAAGTGGGGGAAGAACAAATCAATGATCATTTCATTCAAAATATTTTTCAGTCGTCCAAATATTGGAACAGTTTCTTTTTACGAAAAATGGCAAAGTGATTAGTGTTGCATCTGGAACAGAGGGACGATAAAATGATTCCAATGCATTAACAAGGACCGCGTTGGCGATAGTGCGATCTACAGACATGAGCACGAACAACGGCAACTAATTGTTTTTTCCTTAAAAAAGCAAGTACTTGATTGTTACTATACTCCATTTTGCAAATTTGTCTAATTGGACTGTACGCACAGAGTAACGAAGCACAAATCTGAGTGTTTTGTTTAAGAGCATACGAGGTTTCTGACATCAATAGAGATTATTAGGCTCGGCGTGGTTACTGAATTACATTGTGGTGAACTTGCTTCATAAGCTATTGTGCAAAAGTAGCTGTACAAAAGTTGTTTTCATGTTTCATAAATTAGGTTATAATCTAATTAATTTCTAAAAAACTAAAATAAAAATAATACACTTACCACAAAGATGAATATATTGATCTTTTCAGTTTTTCTGTTAAGTAGGACGTAAATTTAAACTCCACTTTTGATAACGAAACAAGAAAACATGCAAAAGGTTCTACTAAACGGAATTATCATAATTTAACATAATGTCAAATACAGTCTTACTTTATATATTTCTCCGCGAGTACATGGAGGACACACACTACACATGTATAACCTATTCATGCTACCATGTGCACACACGCCACACAAACACCCCACTCATGATACCTGGTATACACACGCATGAGCATCCAATAGACATGCTAGAAATATTGTAGAGGCAAGAGAGCACCATGTAGCATGTGCACCCCCACTTTACCATTGAATATGCATGCATGTGTGCTCTAATTAAATACGACACATATGTCGATCCTATGAATTGAACCTGGTGGGTTGGAATTGACATGCTTGTTGCTACCACTAGGCCACAGGCTAGTCCCTACTATTATTTTTGATAATGTTATTATAATATTTTTGCAAGAAATATACCCTTGAACATAGTGAAATTTGTGAAATAAATGGGTTACAGTCCCTCAGTGAAACATATGATAGACTTGGATACAATCTTTAGTATGCAACTTTGATTGTTACCTTTTATATGAGTATGTTAACAAAAATGATTAAAATTATAAACCTAGTGAACCATTTACCTAACCTACCTAAATATTTTTATTTTACATATCAATTTTCAATGATAACTTGTTTAATTGCATGCTTTCTAAAATATCATATATGTTTGAATGGTTATAATATTTTATTTGATAGTAATTAAAAACCATATTATATTCAATAAACGATAAGAATATTATATTCCATGAATTAATGATCTTTCAGGTTTCAGGGCTGGGTTTGTGCACATTCGACCCTAAGGCCCGGCCCCGCTCTCTTTTTCTTTTCTATTTTATTTTTTTCCTAAGAAATGGCCTGGGCCTTCAAAGGTCTCATATGACTTGAGATAAACCGAAAGCTCTCTCGGTTGATGCTGCATAGTAAGTGCGCACTGTTTGTACACTCCATATCATGCAAGTATATATCACCAGAGTCAGCACGGCGTTTCAGATGGGTATGTATCTTCTGGGTCAACCGCCAATTTGACTTTCCCGTAAGTTGCAAAGTGTGCAGTGCATGCATGCATTCCATTCTGGTCAGTCTTCATTTATCATCGGATATATATAATCGGACTGTTTCTATCTCGGGTACTCTAGTTCATGGAACTTTGTCTCCTAGTAAACACTAGGTTAACCTAACACGTGTCGCGTTGATGTCACACGTCAAAGAAGATAGCACGTAGCTAGCTCGATGGATTAGCGCATTCAGGAAGGATAGAAAGAATCTGGAAAAGATAAACAGTATAGTCCTTATTGCCCGTGTCTATCTCAATTCTCAAGCCAAACCTGACATTTAAGAATCTATAATAGTAATCGTTTGCCGAAGACAACGTGTTACTTGGGTAGTGACAATTATTCAGGTTTTATTTTCTTAAGGTTTCATATTTCATTGCTTCCAGCCATCCTCATCGTCTACCGTAATTCACCGGCGAGCGGATCCCCGGTAGAGCTCTCCTCCATCGTCGATCTACTCTACTCGGCGATCTCCATTCCCATTGGCGAGTGTGACTGAAACTGTTTTTGGTATTGGTTTTTGGCCGCGGGGAAAAACTTAGAACTTTAACAGTGAATTTTTTTTTGAAGAAACTGGCAGGAGCTCTGCCATTCTTATATAGGATAGGAAACAGGTTATACAGAGTTCTAATATAGGATAAATACAAGCATCTTGCCCAGCAAAGCAACTAGCAGCTACTTATTACAAGGAACGATCATCACTGTCAGTATCTGTCCGTCGGACAGCTCTGTTTCTGGCTCTAAAACTCTCAGCTGCCTTGACGGCGACTTCGTCGATTGTTTGGAAGTGATTCTGAAAAATCCTTCCATTTCATTCCTTCCACAGGTTCCAAAGTCCGTATGTTAGGACACCGTATCGCTTTGCCTTGTCACTGTGATTTAGATTTTCGCCACAAGCTTCCCACCAGGATTGAAGAGTGTCTCCTGCATTCCCAAGGAGTTGATGAGCGGACAGTCCGTTGAACGCGGCAATTCTTCTCCAAACCTGTCGGGCGAAGGCGCATGTGAGAGATGTATGCAGCGCAGTTTCGGAATGGATTCCGCAAAGAGTGCATGTCTCCCCATTTGGCCATCCTCTCTCCTGTAATCTATCTGCTGTGAGAAGCCTGTTTTGGAGAGCTAGCCATACATGCACTTTACATTTGTTTTCTGTGCTTGCTTTCCAAATGCTTTCGCTCTTCATTGATGGAAAGGATCCCTGAAATTGAATGTCGTACGCTGAGCTTGCGGAGTACTGCTTCGACTTTGTCCAACGCCAAGATATGCTGTCTTCGTCCTGTAAATTCCGCGTAGAGCAGGTGATTAGATTCTAAAGTTTGATGAATTGCCGTACTTGCTCGGTTGTGTTGATTTTGCGGAGCGGTGCAAGCCATTGGTTATCCTGAAGCTCAACCTGGACTGATCTGTTCCTCCTCTTGACAATCGCATAGAGCGCCGGCGCCTCGTCTTTCGGTTTCAGGCCATTTAGCCATTTGGAGGTCCAAAATTTGACCTTGTCTCCTTTTCCTACTGTGATTTGCATTGAGGCTTCGAAGAGAGCTTTGTGATTTGACTCAGTGAGCTGGGAGTACACTATTGCAGAACAGGTCACTA
>JAGXJF010005635.1:600000-756395 GCA_019208055.1 Stipa capillata | reverse complement strand
TGGTGGATGCATACCACAATCTTATAGACTTAGTAAATTATTTATTCACCACTTTGGAGTACTAAAGAAGTTGAGTTCACTGACGCTTGACAGAATCATCGCCACAATGAGTTAATCATCAGCAAAATTCTACTTATGCCTTGTGTAAGGATCACCCTTAAACATAGCTTCAGTTACATGAGCATGGCAGAGTCCGTTATATATTTTTATATCGACTCTACAAGATGTCTCACGCTCTTTGTTGTCACTACAGTGATTACACTACTCTCATTGTATGTCGACAAAGATGATGATAACAAGGCTGATCTGTTCTATCTTTGAGTTCCACCAGAAAGCCCAGAGCACTCATCTCTCCGTCTAGCAGGTCAGGTTCTGAGTGTATTCTGTGTAATTATTGACCAACAACGTGGCCTGACTCACTTAGTCACCTTCTGCGACCCTTCAGAGAACATGAAATGCAAATTAGTTTATAGTTTGTTTAGTGGAGTAGAGCAAACTACTAGTCCAGGTTTGAAAGAGTCAAACATGTAGTTGAGAGAATTTGTGTTATTAGCTTAGACACACTGGGCGTGATCCTTAGGTTCCCGGAGTAAGGTCATCCACACTGTTACCCTTCTCTATGGAGGATATGGGCACACTTCAGTCAACGGATAAGGGGAGGGCCCCATCTCTTCTTGTCCCGGCCAACCATCAGCAGATTACATTTCAAATCTCTCTCACATCCAGCACTTGATAGGTTACCACATTTTCTAGACATAGTCATAACTGTTAATATGACGGTGATGATACTGATACGTCTATTCATACTACTAGGTGGTTCAAAGTGAATATGGATAGGGCCATACAGGTGGTAGGAGTACGAATTAGCATGTACATCTCAAATATGCCATTAGTAAATAGAATGCAATAAATATTAACTAACTAAGTACATAATAATAGCTAAGGCATGTAGGTTCACATGGACAATGGGATATGTGACTTGCCTGCTGCCTACCGTAATAAGCTCGATATCTTCATCTCAGATAATTTCTCCTCCTAGTCCTTTCTCTAGGCATCAGCATGATCGCTACATCACGTCCATATTGCAAAAAGACCAAACGCAACATAAGTTTGTGTCTCAACAATACGCGTTGGAGCACAATGTAATAATCTGGAGATGTGATTAAAAATGGAAGAGAGAGGGTTTTGTGGGTTTTTAGATGTAAAGAGTAGATTTAGGTTGAATGTTACACGGCAAAAATGGATTTTGGGGCATCAACTAATCAAAATGGTATCATTATCAGTGTCTCTCTGGGTTCTAGTGAATAGTAATAGGTTTAGTACTCTGTATTGCAGGTCGGGTCGGAGAACAATATGAAACCCGCATAGAACAATAACGGGTCAGTCGGGATGAACTGTGATGGTTCACAATGAGGCTAGGTTGCATGAATAGTGTTGGGCTTGGCTCGGTTTTATTGGTCTGAATATTGGGGAGCAGTAATGGGTCGTGCCTATTAGGGGGAAATGGGTTTATCCCATTTTAGACCCGAGCCGTCCGGCTGGTTTTTAGTTGGGCGTGGGGTTTGGCTTGGCTTAGGGGCTGGGTGGCTCGCTCGATTTCACCTAGAGCATATGCTTCGTGATTGGGAAAAAATAGAGAAAGTGCGACGACGCTCGTTCTAGAACGTGCGTCTCATCGGCGAGGCTCATGGGCGGTGCGACTTACACGGGGAGGCTTAGGAGGCTACGTCATTCATTTTTTGTGAGAGCCGGAAGGTGTTCAATGCAAGAGGGAGGCCGAGCGTGGTGGAGGTGGCGGCTCTACCTCACGCGAGAAGAAGATGACCGCGACGGCGCTACGATATGAGGGAGGTTAGGGCAATGGTGTGGTTGAGTCAAGGGGATCTGGCGAGCATTTTTGGTGTGGAATGCAGAATTGGAGGAGCTCAGATTGGTTTATAGGCGATGGCGGAGGTGATTCCGCATAGTCTGCAACATGGCGCTGGTGACGCGTGCGTACAACGGCCATCACGATGGCGGGGGTGAGGACGGTGAGGTGGCATGAGTGATAAGCGCGATTCTCACTAGCGCGCAAGTGAAACATGCGCAGGAGAAGTCGTAGAAGTCGGAGCGGCGGTGAGACATTGCACGGTTGACGAGCGTGTGCGGGTGGCGGCATGGCTCCAGGAGCCGATACGAGGTGGTGCTGAGAGGGGTGGAAGGCGATTCGGGGGGCATGCTGGTCATGTGACACGTGGTGGCACCGGCGTTGGCTAGCAGTGTCGGCGCCATGCAGTCGGCGTATATAGTTGAGAGAGGCCGGCGCGTGATGACGGCTACTGGACAGCACAAGGGATAGGGTTAGGGACATCATAGGTAGGTCGGATAGGCTGAGATTGAATCCAGAGTTCGAACTCATATTGGAATTGAAAATCCGGATTTGACAAGGAAATGCAGCAAAAAAATTGGTTGTTGCAACAAGCCTTTTACTTCACGTATCTAGCCCATGAATTTGTGAAAAAAAGTGCAGGAGCTGTGTCGATCATGCTTACGCCTTTTTTATCTTTTTGATCGTCGATTCGGTTCATTCGTGGGAGATCTTTTGTTTTGCTAAAGGCGATGATTGGAGCACTTTGGGTGATAGGTTTTATAGGGACAGTGTATCTGACACTGACTGATAAAACACTGCTATATGTGTGCTCATCCATGCATTCTTAGTGCAGAATCACTATCTTGACCCTTTTTGGATACTTCATCACGAAATGACCCTAGTTCGAACATTTTTGAAATCTGACCCTTTGGCTAACGCCACCCACGGTGGTGTGTGACTCCGGGCGCTAACGCCATGGTCAATGGTGTTTGCCCCGGTCCACAGCTCGGCCAGTCCCTCTAGTCGCGCTGACGTGGCGAAATTTCTGGATGCCACGGACACTGGCGTTCGTAGGCAGGGCCGAACGCCGACGTGAACTAGCGTTACGGGCATAGCCAAATGCCACGACCTCCGGTGTTAGCCCCACGAAGGGTTAAGTGGCCAGGGGCTGCGGATGGGCCCCACCCACCCCACTCAGCCCCCAGGACTTCTTCCTCTCTCTCCCCACCCGAGCCGCTGCCCTCTTCCCCTCTCTCTCCCCCCACACAATCTCCTCTCAAATCCTCTAAATCGGTGCCATTCTTCGTTGAATCAGACCCTTTGCATCTCTTGAGGTAAACTCTCCCCTCTCCCATGATTTAGTTGGTTGAAATCAGCTCATGTAGTGGCATTGTTTTACTTTGGAGAAACCCTAGTTATTGAGATTTCTCACAAATGCATTGTTGAAATTGTAAAATATGGGTTAGTATGATGTTTGTGATGTGTAGTAAGCTTAGGGTTGGTCATATGTTTGTGGTTTCTAGCAAGAACTAGGGTTAGGGTTAAGGTATGTGGTAGAGAGAATAATAGATATAAAGTGATGGTCTATTTTATGACATTGCTTGTGATGTGTTTTGGATATAATGCGGTAGGGTTGTTATTGATGCATTATGTTTCTTGTCATTGTTTTTTAGATGGCGAGAATCATTAATGTTCATTATGTGGATAGGCGGCATTTTTGAGTAACAATGCCGAGATGTTGACAACGAGGAGAAAATCATGGTATTTGTGACAAGTCCTAGTTATGACGAGGTTGTGGAAAGAGTAAGAAATGTGTTGAATTGGATGGACCGAGTGAGGAAGTTGAACTAAAAGGGAGGTATGATGTTGGGTCGGGACCTCGTTCTCGAATGAAGGTTAATGCCTATCACTCGGACGTGGATTGGGGGGCATACAAGGAGTTTGTTATGGCCTCACAAGACAAGTCTCTCGAATTATTTGCCACGAAGGTTGAAGGTCCTCGGTTGCATATTGAGTTGACCGATGTGCCTCCGCATGTGATGATATGAGCCCGACTAGAAGTTTGCCATTTGTTGATGGTAGGGTTGAGTTTATGTCCCCAATATTATGAGCCAACCGCCTATGAGCCAACCATTTGATTCCGAGGTGAATGATATTGACCAAGAGCATGAACAAGATTGTGATGTCAATGTGGAGGGTGATGATATTGACCAAGAGCATGAACAAGGTTATGACATGGAGGGTGATGACATAGATGGTGAAGACATGGATGGGTGATGACTCGAGCAGGAGGATGAGATTCATGATAATGATATTGGTGACGTGGAGGCACAGTCACGAGGAGGACATGGACCGTGACATCCCCTATAGTCGTGCCTATGTCTCCGACTCGGAGGACGATGGCCCGGAGGAATTGGACGAGGATGGATTCACGGCGAAAGAAGCCCCAATCTTTTTTTGAAAGTTGTAGGCCGGATCACGGAATACTATTGTTTCGTTATCTTGGACTCGCCCATAAGGCTATAGTTGATGTGGCGATACTAAAGAGATTGAGTCGAGACCGTGCACGAGCAAAAAAACCGACGAGTCCGATAACGCTTACCTAAAGAAAGGTCAGAGTTTTCGGACTTGCTAGTGTACAGATGTGGCTTTGTGAGTACACTATTACAAGCCCATAGACCTATCTGGGTCAGCACTCGGATTCGAAGAAGCGTTACACCGTGAAGTGTGAGGAATGGAGATGCCCATGGATGTCTATGCAAGACCCATTCGGGACGGGGGATGGAAGATATCAAGTTGTCAAGCCCATCACTTATGCGCGAGGCAAGACCCAAGTCCATCCACGAAGCACCGTCAGCTCACCTCCGAATTCATCGGGTACAATTCATAAAGCATGTAAAGAATGAACCACATGAAGGTGAAGCTCTGATGGGTCTCATAGAAGATTCTACGGATACACGGTGAGTATGGGAAGGCATGGAAGGCCAAGCAAGCTGCGTTAGGATGTTGTATGGTGGATGGGAAGAAGCATACAACCTCGGTGAAGAAGCATACAACCGCCTCCCGAGGTGTTGGGAGCGATGGCCTATAGAAACCCGGGCATGTATCATGTGGTCGAGGATTTTGCTGGAGTGTTCCGTCGTGCCTTCTGGACTTTGACCATGCATCACGGCCTTTCAGCATTGTCGACCGGTTATGTCCATAGATGGGACATTTTTGACCGGCAAATACAAGGGCACAATCTTGGTCGCAATGGCACATGACTCCAGTGACCAGGTGTTGCCTGTGGCATTTGCTTTGGTGACAGGGGAGAACCAGGACAACTGGGAATGGTTCATGATCTTGTGAGGATGAGGGTTATTGCTCCGGAGAGGGAGGTATGCATCATATCGGACCGCACCAAGGCACACTCAAGGCCATGGAGATTGATATTCCAGGGCATGCACGGCTGCACCACCGATGGTGCATGAGGCATTTTGTTTCAAACTTTTACAGGGCCTGTAAGAACAAGGAACTGTGTGTCGAACCCCAGAATTCATAACAGAGAGGCTTAAGAGAAACCACCCGCTAAGTCGAAACGTCAACCCGACCTCAACTCCTGGGTGTCAATCCAGAGGAGGGGAGTGTATGGCTCCGAATAGCCGAGACGTCAACCCCAAAGCTTACTCTGGCAAGCGTACAGAGTAGTAGGGTGATATGGTCTCCTCACTCTTGTCCTACCGAGCCGGAACATCAACCCCGAACTCGTCCCGGCAAAATTAATGCACGGCTGGAGTAGGGTGATATAGTTGCCCAATCTCTCAGTAGTAGAGTCGCTTCACAGGGGTGATTAAACTTAATGACTCTATGATATAAACCCTAAAGTCCTACCCACAACATGCGCTTCATCACATACACGCACGGCACCTGAGTGGCGAAAACAACCAGATCTCATAGCAGTGACTCTACGACAGAAACTGCAATATTATAAGTTTGAAACTTAACACATACATACACACAAGGATCCGAAGATCTAAACACACAGCGGAAGAGTATTAACGGCTACGAAGCCAAACAGTAGAGCCAGATATGGCAACGAAAACAAACCAAAATACCAACCCAGGGCAGGATCACTGCCTGGGATTCCCAGCGTCTAGGCGTCGTCGGTGTCGATCTCTAAGTAGAAACCACCCTCTGAAGGGTAGCTTCCTCTGCAACAAAACACAACAATAGCAGGGTGAGTACAAAATTGTACTCCGGCAAGACTTACAGTGCGGGAAGTAGTAGTGATTGTGCCAGGTATCAACAAGGGTAATTGTGGACTAGTTGCGGAAAGCCAAGTTTACCTTTTCAATAACAATAAGTAGGTTAAAATTCGACTACTAGAATACCTTTTCAAAGGGGACGAGTCGAACACTTCGCGAACATTCCTTACTGCAGATCACCACACCTGAAAACCCATCGACCCATCCTCGACCACCCTGGGAGGAAGCTGTCGCTAACCACGTCCTAGAGTTGACAAGTTTTAAAGTTGGTTATAGTTGTCTAATTCGACGCAGGTAATTACCAAGTTGTCCATAACCGCGGACACGGCTGTTCAAACAGTTCTAACCCTGCAGGGGTGTACATCTTTACCTACACGCATCGATCGTCTCTAATGCTACCAAGTACACACTTCACGAGGTGTGCTAGCAGAGGGTGATCGAACACGACCTTTACAATGCTGTCGACCTAGGTATGAGCCACCCGTACGGGCTAGTCCATGTGCATCAGTCCGGCCGTAACTGCGACACGGTCCCATGCGTTGTGAATCGAGGTACATCCCCGGTCTCCCAGACCGTGTGTCCACCCCACCCTTATATGAGACCACACACCACATCCCCTTTTCCACGCACACGCAAATGGAAACGGCAAACTAATGCAGCTCATACACTAAGTCTAAGCGAATTAGTGAGTCGTGGGTGGCCCCATAATCCACCCGTGTAGAAGTACGCGAATCTTGGGTCAATGTACGTCGATAACCGGTCCTTGCGGGAAGACGAGACAACCCACCATGCTCCCAGCCATGGCCTCTCGTCTAGACCCAGATAAGATTAAGTGAGTTCATTAGTATCCCGGTGAACACCCACCTACCACGTAACCCATTCCCAGTGTTGATTCATCTGCTAACCCAGGAATTACGACTTCTACAAGTCTAAGCATGTCTAAGCATAAATAGCATAATAGCATTCGAACAGTGGATACTAGACTATGCTAGATAGGTTAGGTTAGTGGTGGAGCTGTTTAAGCGACAAGGTGAGTCTTATTCATCGGACTAGGGCTTTTTCTTAGCGGAAAAATAGCAGTTGAACGCATATGATAATGATTTAAAAACAACTAATACTTTGTAACTAATAGGAGATTTGCAACGTGACCAAAGGGGCTGCTTGCCTGGTTGCTCTGCAACGACACCCTGCTCTTGATCGAGACTCTCGCTTTGCGGATCTTCCGGCTCTATCGAGGAAAAACGAAAACATCGGAAACAAGGGCATAATCGTAATTATTAAATGCACAACATCAGCATGAGATGCAATGCATGCCATGACGTAGAGGATGCAAAATAACAACTAATGCAAGTGGAATAAAATTTAATCGGAGTTCGGACGCATAAAATGTCGCGATCCGAAAATCCTCCGGCTAATCGGAAACCCTAATTTGAGTTTTTAACAAATATATTAATCCTAGCATGCAAACATGGATGAAAAAGATGTTTTTGAATAGATCTTCTTTTTCTGAACATTTTGATATATTATTTGCATTTTTCTGATTTAAAATGAATTTTCTGTGAATTTTACAAGTTTTAATCCATTTCACCCTTGTTGTATTTTTCTCAGCAAAAATAATATTTAAATTAATTCAAATATAACAGAGGCTGACATGTGGGCCCTGGGTTAATTCTGGTCAACATCGACTAGGTCAATGACAGGTGGGGCCCACTGTCATGATTTCACTTATTCTTTTATTCTTTACTTTTACTCCTTACATGCGGGGTCCACGGGTCATAGAGATGTTTTAATTGAGTTCATTAATGGCACTGTAAGCTATTAATTAGTCATTAACAGTCGGTTAGTATTAATTAAACATGATTAACATTGAATATAGTATTTAATTGGTCTGCACATTACTTTTGGTATTAATTACAGCATTAACAGTGCATTAATCACGGTTTAATCAATAAGCTCATCATTAGCATTAATTATATCTGGAACCTATTAATTAGCCGTTGGTTGCAATTAATTAACCCTAATTGGCTATTAAAGGATGGCTTAACAGTGCTTTAATGGCACTGAGCCGGTCGGCAACTGGCCACTGGGCTCGGTCTGGCGCGGTGGCTGCTCGGGTGGCGCCGCCGGAGCGACGGGGTCCCCGGGAAGATCTACGGCGGCGGCGCGGTGAGGCCCTTACCGGTGAGGAGCGGCGGCGCAGCTGGACGGAGCCTGAGGCGGCGACCCGAGGGTGGCTCGGCAGGGGACCTGGGGACGGAGCGGCGGAGGACCCGGACGTGGTGAGCTCTGGCTCGGGTTAGGGTGGAGGTGGAGCTTGGGGGCGGCGGTTAGGTGGGGAGGTGAGCTCCAGCGAGGCAAGAGGCCGGCGGCGGCTCGGATTGGGGCGGGCGGTGAAGAACCGAGCGGTGCGGGGGAGCTCGGGGAGCGGGGCACCGGCGGTGAGGGCGGAGCCGAGGCGGCGGTGGAGCCAAGCGGCGGGGCGGGGAGCAAGAGCTCCGGCAGGGCGAGGTAGGTGGAGCTCGGCCGGGCGGGGCGGCGTGGGCAGCGCTAGAGCAAAGGAGCGGCGCGGCGAGGAGGAGTGAAGCCGGAGAGGGAGCTCGGTTGATTGGTGGGTGATGCGGGGAAGAGGAAGCCAGGACAGTGGGGCGCTTGGTGAGAGAATGGAGAGGGAGGGCGCTGGACGAGGGGGAGATAAGGGGAACGAAGAGCGGCGGCGAGACTCTCCAAGCAGGAGGTGGCCGGGGCAGCCCCGAGCGCCCGCCACGCAAGCTGCTCGGTGGCAGGGCTGAAGGCGGCGGCGACCTGGGGATGAGCACAGGGGCTGCGGGTTGAAGAAGAACAGGGGGCGGCCAGTGGGCTGTGCGGTGGGGAAGATGGGCCAAGAAGAGGGCCCATCCGGTGAGAGGGAGAGGAGGGTATTAGGTTTAGGTTTATATTTTCCATTTGAACTCTTAATTTGCAACTTTAAACCAGTTTTAAAGTCCCTGTTCTGAAATTCAAGTTGTGGAAGAAAGTGTTGAGATTTTCCTTCTTATTTTATTTGATTTTAGGGTTTGGGTACTTAATTAAACCTTAAATGAATTTGAGTTCTAGTTTCAAACTTTAAGAACTATTTCAAAGTTTCTCTCAAAATTAATATTAACTTTCAAAGTATTTTCACAATGTTTGGTTCTATTTCCATAAGCTTTCAAAACCGACTCCATCTTCTCTTTAGATCTTCAAGCTCCGCTTCCAATTAGAGCTCCGAATTGAGGTTCATCGCGACGGTAAATTCCTCTCAACACAATCTTTTAGTCTTTTAATTATTTGAACCTAGGGTTCTTAAGGCTCAAACAATAGGTCAAAATCCTGAGGTGTTCCTCGGAACTTAATACTTCAAAGCCTTGCAAAACCATTTGAGCCTTCAAGTGTTATCCACAAGTCAAGTTAGGGTGTGTTGGAGGCTTTCATAAAAATTCAAAATCTTACTCGATTTTAAGTTCCAATGCAATGCATGTCATGACATGATGCACACAAGCAACGGCTTAAGAACGGGGACGTTACAGACCTACCCCCCTTAAGAGAATCTCGACCCCGAGATTCGGATGAGCGGAGGAAGAAGGAAGGTAGATAGATTAGATATAATCTTCACGATTCCCATAACCTTTCTTCAGATTGATCTTCAAAATCTTGTCGTTGCATCTTCACGTAATCTTTTCCATTGCGTCGAAGCTGCGAAGAAGATACTCTCGATACGATAGATTTTCTTAAAGATCTCGTGCATTATGGAATTGAATCGTCAAGGCATTTCCGAGGCTAAGAAACATGTATTGCAGAAATTCCAAAAGACGAAGGTAACTTCGATAGGACAAAACCTTATGGATTGTCTCGAAGCGGGTCTCACGACAACAATAATTAAAGTGGTTCTTCGAGCGGAGTTTGAACAGTTGACCAAGTCAACTCATTTCAAATGGAATCGATAGGGGTTAGATGGATGAAGGGTGTTTCCGGAGATTATTTGGACAACAAACTCGACGTCATGACCCGATGGCGGGGTCGGGAGTTTGGTAGATGAAACACTTGGAGAGAAGATGGACCACCGAAATATCTAGAGAATAAGGAGGAAGCTTGCTTTGAACGCGTAAGAATAGCGCTTGGCGAGCTTGGAATTGGTGGGAACGATTCAACCGAAAACTAAAGAAAAGAGCTGCGGTTTTGGTGGCGCGAGCAAGCAGAGCTTGATGCGCATCTACCCAATCCGTACTCGGGGTGGCATGGATATTGATGGGAACCAAACGAGCAAAGCAACCGGGAATTCAAAATCTGGAATTCCTGGCGAACCTCATGACGTCCTTAGGAAACCTTTTTCATTGACTTTGATACACGAACAGTCAAGAGGAGGAATATAAATTCCCAAGGATATTGAGAATAGCACGAACCACAAGGGTATCTTACAAGGGATAGGTACATCCTACGGATCTTTACAGGCCGGAACGAGATACCGGTTGCACCGGTTAGACTATCGATCATTGTTACATAGGGACACCACAACCTTGGAGGGTCAACCCAAGATACAGGATTAGGTTCGGCTTAGGATACAAAGGGATACCAATAAGCGAACTTCATCCACGGATCGTGCATATAAGCACAGAAACTACGGAGAGATACGATTCTGGTCAGGGGGGAAGAATTGAGCACAATACATTGTCGCTCCCAAAAGAGAACAGCCTTAACTTTACTAGGATCCATGGCGACACCTTCCGCCGAAAGCACGTGGCTTAGAAAAGTGGTTTCTTCAAGCCGGAACTCACACTCAGAGAACTTAACGAAAAGCTGATACTCACGAAGCTTTCCCAGATAAGCTTCAAGCCAATAAGGACGACGATAGGTAGAAATGGTTTCGAGAACCAACTCGATGACCAATTTGATGTCGCAATTCGATGGTAGACCGGAAAGTTCGTCGGGGAAGATATCCGGAAAGTCACAGACTACCGGAACATCTGGAAGATCAGGAAGAATTTTGCCTTCGAGAGCACAAGGATGAAGTCCATCGAACTTCAAAGGATACTAAATAGCTTTGCCGGATGGATGAGAAGAACCACCGTCTTCATCGTACATTCAATTCGGGCTTGATGTGCAATCAATCAATTCGTCTCAAAGATAACAACAAGGAGATACCTGGCACATGCGATACACAAGAGGATATTACAAGCTTACCAGTTGGAATGGATACATGCCCATACTACAACACCCTATTCACACGCTGAGGTTCACTTCTATACATTATTTATCTACAACCTCAAGCGACCACAGATTGGGAACGGAAAACCATACACTGCCATCACGCAGGACGGTCGAGTGTACGCACTGTACATTTTGTACATTTATACACCAAGAAAGAGCTTGGATCTTCACTGCCACGCGAGCGGAGGTGGAAGGGGCACACGAGGAGTGCCAAATAGCTCGGTTCCCTCAGGTTGAGGAAGATTTGGGCATCGACGAGGTCCAGCAGTTATGCGGGCAGTGCGAAAAGGACCTCGAGCGGGGGTAAAACCTCCGACGTCAGGATAAGAGATGTCTCCAGGAACTGGATCAATCTCAGCATGTAACACTCCTGGATTGAGGTTATTCATCCGAACACTAGGCTCCACAGATACCAGAAGATTCCACAGGCGGGCACGAGTGGCGAACAGCTCGTGTCGCACTGCTCGGTAGTGTCTGTCGAGCGTCTTAATCAGATCAGCCTGTCGACGCACTTCCAGATCATCACTACCATCCATGTCGGTGTACACTGCGTAATTCACCTGATGCTCCTCAGGTGGTACCGCAGGAAATGAGCGATAAGCCGACAAGGACATCAGCGGTAAATCATACCGCAGACGGGTGATGGCATGGTAGGCAGCTTCTTGAACTGCCATATCCACGGTAGTACCCACCCCATAGAAGATATGCATGGGGCGTGGGTCATGCTCATTATAGGGATGTATCAGTACCATTGCCAGGTACTGAGTCATAAAGAAGTCACGGTATTGCTCAAATACCGTGTACTCGGGCATCCACCGATACTGGTTGCTAGCCAGAACATAAGCAAGCATGGCCGGGAACCCCGGAGTATCAATACACCGGGTAAGGCGAACGATCTGACCTCGAGGCATCTGAAATAACAATAGAAGTTATAGCAGTTTATAATCAGATGATATAGACGATGGAACGGAAATAACTTGAAGGAATTCCACGATTCACAAGATGTTCACGAGTAAAATTGAGAATAACTGGAACAAGATAAGAGGGAAGGTAAGGATTCCCTGCACACGTGAAGTCTAACTTTTGAACGAGGCAAGAAAGTAGCAAATTCGTTTTTCAACCAAACGAAAGGGTAAGGAAAAGAACTAGGATCGAAAGGGATAAGGAGAAAACAGAGCCCCTACTTATGCTTTTCGCAAATCATTTTAAGTTCAAATAGTTTTTGCAACTTCTAGACCCAACAACGGCCAAGACAAAGGTCATCCTACAGTCAGTCCTGCTCTGATACCAAAGCTGTCGAACCCCAGAATTCATAACAGAGAGGCTTAAGAGAAACCACCCGCTAAGTCGAAACGTCAACCCCGACCTCAACTCCTGGGTGTCAATTCCAAGAGGAGGGGAGTGATATGGCTCCGAATAGCCCGAGACGTCAACCCCAAAGCTTACTCTGGCAAGCGTACAGAGTAGTAGGGTGATATGGTCTCCTCACTCTTGTCCTACCGAGCCGGAACATCAACCCCGAACTCGTCCCGGCAAATTAATGCACGGCTGGAGTAGGGTGATATAGTTCCCAATCTCTCAGTAGTAGAGTCGCTTCACAGGGGTGATTAAACTTAATGACTCTATGATATAAACCCTAAAGTCCTACCCACAACATGCGCTTCATCACATACACGCACGGCACCTGAGTGGGCGAAAACAACCAGATCTCATAGCAGTGACTCTACGACAGAAACTGCAATATTATAAGTTTGAAACTTAACAAACATACATACACACAAGGATCCGAAGATCTAAACACACAGCGGAAGAGTATTAACGGCTACGAAGCCAAACAGTAGAGCCAGATATGGCAACGAAAACAAACCAAAATACCAACCCAGGGCAGGATCACTGCCTGGGATTCCCAGCGTCTAGGCGTCGTCGGTGTCGATCTCTAAGTAGAAACCACCCTCTGAAGGGGTAGCTTCCTCTGCAACAAAACAACAACAATAGCAGGGTGAGTACAAAATTGTACTCCGCAAGACTTACAGTGCGGAAGTAGTAGTGATTGTGCCAGGTATCAACAAGGGGTAATTGTGGACTAGTTGCGGAAAGCCAAGTTTACCTTTTCAATAACAATAAGTAGGTTAAAATTCGACTACTAGAATACCTTTCAAAGGGGACGAGTCGAACACTTCGCGAACATTCCTTACTGCAGATCACCACACCTGAAAAACCCATCGACCCATCCTCGACCACCCTGGGAGGAAGCTGTCGCTAACCACGTCCTTAGAGTTGACAAGTTTTAAAGTTGGTTATAGTTGTCTAATTCGACGCAGGTAATTACCAAGTTGTCCATAACCGCGGACACGGCTGTTCAAACAGTTCTAACCCTGCAGGGGTGTACATCTTTACCTACACGCATCGATCGTCTCTTAATGCTACCAAGTACACACTTCACGAGGTGTGCTAGCAGAGGGTGATCGAACACGACCTTTACAATGCTGTCGACCTAGGTATGAGCCACCCGTACGGGCTAGTCCATGTGCATCAGTCCGGCCGTAACTGCGACACGGTCCCATGCGTTGTGAATCGAGGTACATCCCCGGTCTCCCAGACCGTGTGTCCACCCCACCCTTATATGAGACCACACACCACATCCCCTTTTCCACGCACACGCAAATGGAAACGGCAAACTAATGCAGCTCATACACTAAGTCTAAGCGAATTAGTGAGTCGTGGGTGGCCCCATAATCCACCCGTGTAGAAGTACGCGAATCTTGGGTCAATGTACGTCGATAACCGGTCCTTGCGGGAAGACGAGACAACCCACCATGCTCCCAGCCATGGCCTCTCGTCTAGACCCAGATAAGATTAAGTGAGTTCATTAGTATCCCGGTGAACACCCACCTACCACGTAACCCATTCCCAGTGTTGATTCATCTGCTAACCCAGGAATTACGACTTCTACAAGTCTAAGCATGTCTAAGCATAAATAGCATAATAGCATTCGAACAGTGGATACTAGACTATGCTAGATAGGTTAGGTTAGTGGTGGAGCTGTTTAAGCGACAAGGTGAGTCTTATTCATCGGACTAGGGCTTTTTCTTAGCGGAAAAATAGCAGTTGAACGCATATGATAATGATTTAAAAACAACTAATACTTTGTAAATAATAGGAGATTTGCAACGTGACCAAAGGGGCTGCTTGCCTGGTTGCTCTGCAACGACACCCTGCTCTTGATCGAGACTCTCGCTTTGCGGATCTTCCGGCTCTATCGAGGAAAAACGAAAACATCGGAAACAAGGGCATAATCGTAATTATTAAAATGCACAACATCAGCATGAGATGCAATGCATGCCATGACGTAGAGGATGCAAAATAACAACTAATGCAAGTGGAATAAATTTAATCGGAGTTCGGACGCATAAAATGTCGCGATCCGAAAATCCTCCGGCTAATCGGAAACCCTAATTTGAGTTTTTAACAAATTATATTAATCCTAGCATGCAAACATGGATGAAAAAGATGTTTTTGAATAGATCTTCTTTTTCTGAACATTTTGATATATTATTTGCATTTTTCTGATTTAAAATGAATTTTCTGTGAATTTTACAAGTTTTAATCCATTTTCACCCTTTGTTGTATTTTTCTCAGCAAAAATAATATTTAAATTAATTCAAATATAACAGAGGCTGACATGTGGGCCCTGGGTTAATTCTGGTCAACATCGACCTAGGTCAATGACAGGTGGGGCCCACTGTCATTGATTTTCACTTATTCTTTTATTCTTTACTTTTACTCCTTACATGCGGGGTCCACGGGTCATAGAGATGTTTTAATTGAGTTCATTAATGGCACTGTAAGCTA
Source organism: Stipa capillata (assembly GCA_019208055.1). Lineage (NCBI taxonomy): Eukaryota > Viridiplantae > Streptophyta > Magnoliopsida > Poales > Poaceae > Stipa > Stipa capillata. The sequence goes on along the minus strand of JAGXJF010005635.1, from coordinate 741,227 downwards.
TTAATTAGTCATTAAACAGTCGGTTAGTATTAATTAAACATGATTAACATTGAATATAGTATTTAATTGGTCTGCACATTACTTTTGGTATTAATTACAGCATTAACAGTGCATTAATCACGGTTTAATCAATAAGCTCATCATTAGCATTAATTATATCTGGAACCTATTAATTAGCCGTTGGTTGCAATTAATTAACCCTAATTGGCTATTAAAGGATGGCTTAACAGTGCTTTAATGGCACTGAGCCGGTCGGCAACTGGCCACTGGGCTCGGTCTGGCGCGGTGGCTGCTCGGGGTGGCGCCGCCGGAGCGACGGGGTCCCCGGGAAGATCTACGGCGGCGGCGCGGTGAGGCCCTTACCGGTGAGGAGCGGCGGCGCAGCTGGACGGAGCCTGAGGCGGCGACCCGAGGGTGGCTCGGCAGGGGACCTGGGGACGGAGCGGCGGAGGACCCGGACGGTGGTGAGCTCTGGCTCGGGTTAGGGTGGAGGTGGAGCTTGGGGGCGGCGGTTAGGTGGGGAGGTGAGCTCCAGCGAGGCAAGAGGCCGGCGGCGGCTCGGATTGGGGCGGGCGGTGAAGAACCGAGCGGTGCGGGGGAGCTCGGGGAGCGGGGCACCGGCGGTGAGGGCGGAGCCGAGGCGGCGGTGGAGCCAAGCGGCGGGGCGGGGAGCAAGAGCTCCGGCAGGGCGAGGTAGGTGGAGCTCGGCCGGGCGGGGCGGCGTGGGGCAGCGCTAGAGCAAAGGAGCGGCGCGGCGAGGAGGAGTGAAGCCGGAGAGGGAGCTCGGTTGATTGGTGGGTGATGCGGGGAAGAGGAAGCCAGGACAGTGGGGGCGCTTGGTGAGAGAATGGAGAGGGAGGGCGCTGGACGAGGGGGAGATAAGGGGAACGAAGAGCGGCGGCGAGACTCTCCAAGCAGGAGGTGGCCGGGGCAGCCCCGAGCGCCCGCCACGCAAGCTGCTCGGTGGCAGGGCTGAAGGCGGCGGCGACCTGGGGATGAGCACAGGGGGCTGCGGGTTGAAGAAGAACAGGGGGCGGCCAGTGGGCTGTGCGGTGGGGAAGATGGGCCAAGAAGAGGGCCCATCCGGTGAGAGGGAGAGGAGGGTATTAGGTTTAGGTTTATATTTTCCATTTGAACTCTTAATTTGCAACTTTAAACCAGTTTTAAAGTCCCTGTTCTGAAATTCAAGTTGTGGAAGAAAGTGTTGAGATTTTCCTTCTTTATTTTATTTGATTTTAGGGTTTGGGTACTTAATTAAACCTTAAATGAATTTGAGTTCTAGTTTCAAACTTTAAGAACTATTTCAAAGTTTCTCTCAAAATTAATATTAACTTTCAAAGTATTTTCACAATGTTTGGTTCTATTTCCATAAGCTTTCAAAACCGACTCCATCTTCTCTTTAGATCTTCAAGCTCCGCTTCCAATTAGAGCTCCGAATTGAGGTTCATCGCGACGGTTAAATTCCCTCTCAACACAATCTTTTAGTCTTTTAATTATTTGAACCTAGGGTTCTTAAGGCTCAAACAATAGGTCAAAATCCTGAGGTGTTCCTCGGAACTTAATACTTCAAAGCCTTGCAAAACCATTTGAGCCTTCAAGTGTTATCCACAAAGTCAAGTTAGGGTGTGTTGGAGGCTTTTCATAAAAATTCAAAATCTTACTCGATTTTAAGTTCCAATGCAAATGCATGTCATGACATGATGCACACAAGCAACGGCTTAAGAACGGGGACGTTACACTGTGCAACGATCTAACCGATGCCTGTGTGGCCTTCACTGCCCAGTTGTTCACGAGACGCTACACTAGGCTCCATGGGTTGATGAACGCCGGGGGAAAAGAGTTCTTGAACAGGAATTTGGCAGAGAGGCACAAGTGGGCACGCGCCTATGACCACGGAGGTAGGAGATATGGCGACATGGCAAGCAACATGGTAGAATGTTTTAACAATGTGCTCAAGGGTGTCCGTCGACTGCCAGTGACAGCAATAGCAAAATATACCTTCCATAAGCTGAATGCGTATTTTCAGGAGCATTCCAAAGAGACCGATAAATTGATAGCTAAAAGAAAAGTGTATCCCAAAAAATTGAGGAGTGGATGGAGTTACAGAAAACCAAATCGACGACCCAAAGGGCGGAGTGCTTCGACAACAATGAATGGATTTACCAAGTCGAGCAGCCAGGAGGGACAAAGCGAGACGGTGTGCAATTTGGTGGTCAGGCATTCAAGGTGTCACTTAAGACACGCGAGTGCTCATGTGAGAGGCCTAAGTTGTACCACTTGCCTTGCTCGCACTTGATGACGGCGGTAAACATAAGAGCGGTGGGTCTTTCTCACGAGGATACTGTGAGGTTGAATGAGTTTTCACTGGAGACTGTCAGGTTGACATGGGCGGCCAGATTTCATCCTTATTTGGACCAGTCACAGTGGCCGGAGTATCATGGCCCCGAAATTAGACCGGATCCGGCTCTCAAGGTACTGCCCAAGGGTAGAAGGAGATCGAGGCGGTACAGGAATGACATGGATGCACTTGGTGGATACGGCCGCATGGCAGAATGGGGCAGCGCACATTTCATGGAGCCTCGTGGTACCAACCACTGTGGTCAATGCGATGAGGCAGCACACAATAGTAGGACATGCCCTAGGTCAAGGAAAAAAATCCAAGGGGGATAATCCTGGTACGAGCCAATCCGGTGGTAGTGGTGGTGGTGGTGATGGTGGGTGTGGCGGTAGAGGTGGTTCTAGTGGTGATGGTGGTGGTGGTGGAGGGTGTGGCGGTAGAGGTGGTTCTAGTGGTGGTGGTGATGGTGGTGGAGGACGTGGCGGTAGATGCGGTTCTAGTGGTGGTGGGCATGGTGGTAGAGGTGGTTCTAGTGGTGGTAGAGGAGAGAGGAGTAGCAGAGGAGGGACAAGGGGTAGCGACGGTCATGGTAGAGGTGGGATGTTTTATTGGTTAGGCGGTGGTGGTGGTAATAATGCAATATAAATGGTAAACCAGTGAACCTTCTTCTATTTATACATGACTTTTGCTAACATTTATTTTCTTCTTGTAGGCATGGCTTCCTCCGAGCCACTGCTAGGCCGCCTTGTGCCGATCAAGAGGATAGGCCAACGAAGACGAAGCGTTGCCTTTTAGACAAAGGTGTGGTACCTCCTACATGTTGGTGTAAAGATCCTTGTAGGGCGATGGAGTCCACCGACAATTCGTACACTAGAGGAAGAAGGTTTTTCATGTGTGCCAACTATACCCGTGATCCAGAACGTCCGCGTAATGTCTATGACTGCCCACCGGTAAGTTCAATCACACACGAGACAAATCTCTTGTTCCACCACATATGACTAACAAACATAAGTATGTTTCTTGTAGTCTCCTCCTCCTCTTTGCAAGTACTACACATAGATTGATAATGAGCAATCAAGAGCGGTCAAGGCTATCATGGAGGTTGAGGCACGCATAGCTAGGGAAAGGTATTGGGAGGCCGTGCGTCGTGAGGAGGAGGCGAAGAAGCACAAGCTTTGGATAGAGAAGTAACACAAAGAGAAGGAGGAAGAGGAGCTCCTCAAGAAGGAGACTCGTGAGGTGGAGAGGGCGAGTAAGCGAGAGATGGCTTGCCTCGCACAAGAGAAAGATGAAGAGCGCGACAAGAAAGGGAAATGGCCCCATGTGACTCAATAGACTTTTATGTTGTGAGTCTAGCTTTGAAACATATAAACTTTTATGTGGTGAACCTTTATTTGGGACTTGTAACTTCTATGTTGTGAATCTTGATTTGGGACTTGTAATCTTTAATGTTGTGAACCTTGATTTGGAACTTTAAGTGTTGACATATTTATGTTGTGAACCTTATCATTTGTGATTTGTTAAATATTTGTGATATGTTGTCAAATATTCATGTCGCGAAACTTAGTGTTAGCTGTGACATAAACGCCAGGGACAACGGCGTTTTCCCTGAAAAGCCAAACGCCAGCTGTTTTCGCAGAACAGAGCCGTGCGTAAACACGCTACTGTTCTGGCCAGCAGGGGAGTGTTTGGTCGAAGAAGTCAAACGCCAGGGTCCCTGGCGTTTCTGTAAATCCAAACGCCAGCTATTCTAGCGTTTCAGCTGTGCAAAAAGGTCCTGTTCTGGTCAATAGGGGAGCGTTTGGCCGACGAAGTAAAACGCCAGTTCCCCTGGCGTTTAGCTTGTGTAACCAAACGCTCCTGTTTCAGCTGCGCAAAAAAGCTCCTGTTCTGGCCAGTAGTGGTGGAGCATTTGGCCGACGAAGTTAAACGCCACTCACCCCGGCGTTTGTAGAGTATAGATAAACGCCTCCTGTTTCAGCTGCGCAAAAAATCTCCTGTTCTGGCCAGTAGTGGTGGAGCATTTGGCCGACGAAGTTAAACGCCACTCTCCCCGGCGTTTGTAGAGTATAGATAAACGCCAGCTAAGCTGGCGTTCCTCCTGTTTCAGCTGCACAAACACCCTCGACCCGAACGCCAGCTAATCTGAAAATTCCCAAACAGAACAATATCAAGCCAATATCACATATATCACATTGCAAACATATACAATATCTCAAATATCACAAGTTCACAGCCATGCCAAATAGAGTTCAGAATAGAGTTCGAGACACGACAACGTTCACAATAGACACAATAGAGTTCGAGACACGACAAAGCTCACACCCTGCAAGGTTCACTTCCTTCCCCTCTTTCGGAGAGATGGGTCCTCCTGCGTCTTCTTGCGAGGTTCACCCAATGTGCGTGGCTTGCGAGCAGGACGTGTGCGGATAACCTGACCGTCCGGACTATGGATGGCCTTCGGTTCCTAATCCTACGGATCGGCTGAGTCGGCTGAGAGGGCTCAGGTGCATCTCGCATCTGTGACATGCGAATATCATCGTACTCCGTGTCTTCTCCATCACCCTCCTGCTCCTCCTCCTACTCCTGTTGCTCCTCCTGCTCCTGCTCCTACTCGTCGTCTTCCTCGTCTTCCTCATCTTCCTCATCCTCCTCCACGTGAGACGGACCTGCCCGACTAGACAAGGCGGTTGCCGAAGCAGACCTTGACTGGGTAGGTGCACGAGCGTCGGCGGCGCCGCCACGGTGGCAAGCAAGCATAGCTGCCATCTTGCGACAGCGCTGCACGAATCTCTGCACAACAACAAAAAGAACTTGTAAAGACATATGAAAATTTACGATTCGAGGAAAAAAACATGTGAAGACATACCATGACGGTGCTCCTAAGAGCTGTGTCAGACTCCACACTACCGGGTGGGTATTGTAGTGCAACTCCAGCCTCGTTAATACTTCTATTGAGTAAGAGACCCTACACATTGACATAAGTAACATTTCTGTCACGGATAAACAAATGGCATCACACTTGTGTTCGAATGATAAACGTACCACTCTATCATAAATGGGTGTGTAGTCCCTATGGGTTCCCGCACTCTCTCTGACCACCATGTCATATTCATCATCACCGTCCTCCTCTAACTCCAAGCAATCTGCCTGGGTCCAAGATGGCTTCACCGCAGCCGGTACTTTTCTCCATCATCAAACCACTCCAAATGCTTGAGATATGCCTTCTCATTGTCCATTGTACCATCAGTTTCAACAATCTCCTCCCTCTTCCTCCACATGGTCACCCACTCCCGGTGTTTCGTCTACCAATCTCTAATTTTCGGGCACTTCTGCCGAGTCATCCTGCAAATTAAGACGAACATACTAGTAGTAGTATTACTGGTGCTAACACAGCCAGCTTGGAAAGTACATTCACTCACGTATGCAGCTCAGGATCGGTGCTCTCGTGCTCCAGTGGAGTGCGTTGCCTCTTTCCAAACTGTTTAGCGACCCGCTGTAGGAGGTGCCACTCGACAGCATATAAGCATATCATTGGGCACCTAGTCCGCCAAAGGTGCTCGTCCCGCGTACACATGGCGTTCAGAGGGAAATTCCTCTGAGACTCGTACGGCATCCAATTGACCTGCAAAGCACGACATGGACTTCTTTAAGTAAGGTGTTCCATCACAACAGCGGTGATTGTTAGAGACCCGTTACCTGTTTATAAGTCAGTGTGTCGAGCTCGTTGGTGTAGCTCTTGTAAAGCGCCTTCGACCTGCCTGTGTAGCCCTCCACTCTGTCCCACGAGTATGCGATGGTGGGAAGGCGATAAGGATCATCATTGTCAAAAAGACCCTCCCATTCAGTCGGTTGCAGTTTTTGGGGGCGACCAAAAACTGCAACCGCTCCCACATCCACACCGAGAGGCCCCAAACACAACCGCCCATCGAGGATCCGCTGGTCCTCCTACGACCCAAGCTGCAGGTTCACAATTCATGTCAATTTGTGAAATTGAATGGTAAAATATATGCATAAGCGACTGATGCAATTAGGTTTTACCTGCCGGTATAAGAAGGCTAGACCAGCCGACCCCCAGCTGAACTTCGCGTCCCAGTCACGTAACAGGTCTAGATACATCCAAGATGCGGTGTCCCCTGATGCATCTGGGAAGACCACCTGAGTTAACAGACGCCACAAGAATGCCTGGGCATACTGCTGCACAACAACCGGACCGGCATTCGCGGGGCATCCCCCTCTGTTATCTCGTAGCCAAGTGTATGGGATACCGGCTGACCTCGTTTCATTTTCAGGCGCGGGAGGGCAAGCACCGATGAGAGACGTAACCCGGGCACGCCACCCATCATTCTCCATCCTCCCGGTTAGAGCGTCGCCATCGATCGAAAGACCCGTGATCATGGCAAAGTCCTCTAGGGTGGCCGTCATCTCCCCACAGGGGAGGTGGAAGCTGTGTGTCTCAGGCCTCCAACGGTCCAAGAGAGCGGTTTATGGCAGTGGAGTTGATCTTCGGCGGAGGACGCTTAAACTGAAGGACGAAGGGTAGAAGGCTCGCTCTCTCGAAGTACTCCTCGAACCGCACGTCGTACGGCATATCGGAGGCATTGTGGCCCCTCATGCGCATAGGTGGTAGAATCTGTCAAAATTAAACAAATTATGCTCACTACCTTAGTACTTGCAAACAAAAGAAAAAGTGAACAAGATTTCGATATTACCTCCCCATTCTCGATAAGCCACGCACGATGATTGAGATCGTAGACATTCTCAAGCCCATAATACAAACGCTCATTAGCCATCCTACATAATGCAATTGACATGGGCATCAATTATTTCATACATAGCCGTCAACCTTCAAATATAAGCAACTATAAGACATGCACTTAATACATACATATATATGCAAATAATACATGTGCAACCATACATTCATTATCATCCATATATGCAAGTAATCAATAACAAATTTGAAAAATACTTGGTTCAAACACATACATGCCAAATATATAATAGACATATGACAATGACCGGTTCAAACACATACATGCCATAAATTGGATACATACATACACGACCAAAAATTGGAGGGGAATTAACTAGAGTTTGACATTCAAACAAAAGTAGCATATTTGAACATACACTAGAATCAACTTATATCACAACCGAAATAACTAAAATTTCACCATAGGTTTCACCCTAAGCAAACTATGCATTAGTGCTTCATACCTCAAATACGAATAACCGGTAGCAAATGCAATGCAAAATCATAACACATCTAATGGGGGAATCATACCACATACCTTAACCCTAACCCTAGTTCTTGCTACAAACCCACATTTCACGATTTCACAATTTCACAAACATCACAAACCTACATACTAAAAACTAGGCTTACTACACATCACAAACAACCCACATTTCATAATTTCAACAATGCATTTGTGAGAAATCCCAAAAACTAGGGTTTCTCCAAAAGTAAACAATGCCACTAGATCAGCTGATTTCAACCAACCAAATCGTGGGAGAGGGGAGAGTTTACCTCAAGAGATGCAAAGGGGTCCGATTCAACGAAGAAATGGCGTCGATTTAGAGGGATTTGAGAGGAGATTGAGTGGGGGAGAGAGAGGGGAAGAGGGCAGCGGCTCGGGTGGGGAGAGGAGGAAGAAGCCTGGGGGCTGAGTGGGTGGGTGGGGCCCACCCGCAGCCCCCCGGCCACTTAACCCTTCGCGGGGCTAACGCTGGAGGCCGTGGCGTTTGGCTATGCCCGCAAACGCCAGTTTCCGTGGCGTTCGGCTCTGCCTGCGAACGCCAGTGTCCATGGCGTCCAGAACTTTGCCACGTCAGTGCGACCAGAGGGACTGGCCGAGCGTGGACCGGGGGCGAACGCCATTGACCATGGTGTTAGCGTCTGGAGTCACACGCTACCGTGGGTGGCGTTAGCCAAAAGGGTCAGATTTCGAAAATGTTTCGAACTAGGGTCATTTCGTGATGAAGTATCAAAAAGGGTCAAGATATTGATTTTGCCCGCATTCTTATATGGATGGACAAAATAAACAATATGGAAATTATTTTTTTTTCTTTTTGTTGGAGACACTACAAATTTGATTGATGAATACATGACGATGCTGTAATGAAGCATGTGATTCTATCTTTATGAATTGTGATTCAGAGGAGCAGCCGAAATTTAGTGAATCAAGTATGAGTTCAGAAGAGGATTCTGAACCTATCAGTGACGTGAAGGCCGAGACGATGATACCGCAACATTGCTATATGGGCCGGAGCAGCATTTGGGCTTCTTTTATGGTCCCGTTGGCGGGCTATCAAAACATGGTGAGGCTGGCCCACAAAAAAGAGAGATCATTCCTTTGCTTTAACACATGAGAGAAGTCCAGATTTCACGCTCAGTTTTCACACTCGGGCCACATAACCAGTAGAAATAACCCCTTATAGTGGTTTTATAGGTAATTTTGTCTATGTAAACGTTGACAAGACACTTTCCTTAGCGGGTTTAGCACCCGTGCAATGATGTGGCCCACATGTCATTGAAGTACCTTTCTTCCTCCCCCTTCCCACCAAATCACTAGGCCCTTTCCACCCTCAGATCTCATGGCCACATTATCACACAAGCGTCAAAACCACAAAGAAAAGTGTCATGCTATTGTACACGTCGGCAAAATCATCTACAAAACCATATTTAGTGGCCTATTTGCACCGGTTTATATATTTTTGGATGCTAATTGGCTCATTTTTCAATTCAAGGGGTTATGTGTCTGGAATGTGAAATTTCAAGGTGAAATACGGACTTCTTTGTGAACACAACGATGGCTTTGCCTTCAATTCAAATATATTCACTGAAAAAATCTCAGTTAGTTTAATTACCAGCTGCCAATCCAATCCAATGCGCACATTTGATGTCTCTTTAGACTGTAGTTCAGCATGGGATTTTACAGGGATATTTCTTATCACATCTAGCTCTCTCTGTAGCATTCCTGCGTGCGATGGCAGCACGCATTCCCAGCCTTCCAGGCGCATGGAAAAGGCAGACGCAAAAGCAGCTCTTTTCTTCAGAATCAGGAAAAGCAGCTATACACTGTTGAATGACATGAAAGCTAGCCCCAGATCGATCATGCATTGTGCATGCATGGATATGGAAGCTGCCTTCTTGGTTGGCTTCTGCATGCACGCATCGCTGTCCCTGCGTCTGCATGGACGCGCGGCTGCATGAACACTCATGTCAACAGATACGTATATGGCGTACGTACTGCTAGATTCTCGATCGATCGTATAGTCATGGGCTGCAGCTAGCTGTGCATACATCATGCATGAACGTACGTACGTAGGTGCCCGTTAAGATGCGTGTGTGAACTACTTCGTAGACTAAGGCTGACGTATATGTATGTGCAGCCAGAACGCACTGGTCTTGTTGCTCATGTACCACACGCGTACTGCTCCTCGTGTACGTCTACGTCTACGTGTACTTGTGCTTTTTCTTTCAGAATAGAAGAGAAAAGGGTAGTCACGTTTCTTAGGTAAGAAAAGGGTAATTAAGTTAGTACTCCGATGTCTAGCTATGACCACAGGGGTTACCTCCACATGTGTGCCCTAATTAACATGTTAATTTGACCACAGTCAACGCCCTCGCCCCAAAAAATATATGATTTTAGTCAATGAGTCCTTCTCTGGAAACGAAATATTTCTGTGGCCACATATTACAAACGGATACAAACGGTTCATGTACAAATTGCTGCTAGTAAGTAGCTATGCATGCTTATACATGGATACATGCGATCAATTTCATTATTTTTGCTAATGGTTCATTACTGTGTTTTTGTGTCTAGACTTAGTTATCCTCTCTCCTACATGCTAATTAACCAGTTCTGATATTTAAACCTTTGCGTATATGTTTTGCATTTTGGTGCACATATATATGAACCCGAATATCAAATTGCAACAAGCTATGCATGTAGCCAAGGTTTTAGATACAGTTTATACTCCAAGAACCAATAGGCCGAGGTCCTTCTTCTGAAAAACTGTACATTGATCGCAACAAGACCGGTCAGAGCAAAAATGCAAAGATGAATATAGTTATGAAACTTCCACACCTTGTTTGAACTTTAAAGATACTACGTGACCAAGAGAGAATCAGGAAGAAAGAGGTAACATAACTAAGACAGGAAGAAAGAGGTAACATAACTAAGACTCTAAGAGTAAAACAATATGTCCGACATAACAAGAGAATCTTTAGGAATTTGGAGGCATTGGAAACACCATTCTGTGTACCATGCACACTGCACAGTACTAGCTCAAGGTATGAGCATCTCGACACAAAAAATAATAGGCATATGGTACAGTACTGTATGGGGAAGCTAGAGTTCAAGGCTTGAAACAGGAAACGAACTCGGAGCCGATTACATAACAACAAGGTTGCACCAACATCAATGCATTGGTGCGCCAAAACAAAGGACTTCGAACAATTTTAACTATTCCACGTGTACTCTTCTTGGGTGAGTTCTGACATGCATATGCTCCAATCTATACAAGTTTTCAAGGTAATCAGCTGACTTCATTCTGGAGTATATACTACTTTTCATGTTCCAATAATTGGGCCAATTTAAGATCATCAGCATCTCTCTGGTAGCTAATCAGGGATTGATATTGCATACTTGCCTATAGCAAAATCTCATGAGTTATTTTGCAGCAGTTATGTATATGGCTCATGATTAGATGAAAATATATACACAACTACTAAAACTGCTAGCTCTGCTAGTACTAGAACTAAAACTGCTCAGGAATCAAACCTTTGTATTGATGGCATTAGGAATGTAGTATAATCGCTTTCTTTAATTCCTTTTTTCCTTTACTTGCACCAGTTTTCCAAGAGAAAAAAGAGCAATGGAAGTATACGAATCTACCAAATTGGAATCTAGTATCGGTGCAACATTTGGACATTTGGAGAGAGAGGAAAGAAGAAAAGGTAAAAATTGCACAGTAGTGTAATCGGAGGCTGTTCTAGATCTACTCCATAGATCAACAAACATATATATGCATATTCATTTCTTTCGTGGAGATTTGGTCTGGTTGTTTGCTACTGAAAAACCGATGGCCAAATAGAGAGAGCACATATATACATGTATTCATTATGGCAGCTATTACTAGAAACCAAGATCTCTTGTGTATTCTAAATTTCTGACTTATTCATCTCAGGAACGGGAAGAGAAACGAAAACTTGATGTGTATAATGAACCTATAGAGAGGGCAAGAGTTAGAAGATGAAAACAAAGGAAGGGATCATGCGATAAACTTAAGAAATGAAGCAAAGGATTAATTTCAATTTGAATGTACAGAACCAACCATACATCATAATAGAAGATGGAAACAAAGGAAAAGGAAGGGATCATGCGATGAACTTAAGAAATGAAGCAAAGGATTAATTTCAGTTTGAATGTACAGAACCAACCATACATCATAAGAGGGATTTGCATGCATGGCATGGGAGAAGCGAACAGGAAATACCTCAAAATAAGGTGATGATGATGACAACTTTTCCCTGACCCCCCCTCTCATCAGAGGCTAATTATTGCAAAGGAAAGATAGAAGGGAGAGATCCCCAATGAGAACCTGCGATAAGTGTGCAACTGCACAACCATGCAGTCATGCCCCCTCATCATTACACCAATCTGCATCTCATGCAGTTCATGCCACCCAACAAGATCTAGTATCTATCTAGCTATTCATTCACCCAAAACAATCAGCAAAAGAGAGAGAGAGAGAGAGAGAGAGAGAGAGAGAGAGGAAGAAATAAACTGAATATAACATGTACTAGCAGAAATTAATTAGCTTACCCAGCCAGATTTGGAAGAAAGCAGATGAGGAGCTAACTAACAAGGTAGCTATCTCTGTCCTGAATCCTGGTAGAGGCAGAGATCATGGGAGCCCTTCTATTTGGGGGGAATGAAGCCTGGTCCGAGATCTACACACATCTACTCTGTTTTTCCCCTCACTCTTCTTGATCTTTTCTTGATCTAATCAAAGAGAGATTGTATTGAGGATAGAAAGGGAGAGAACCCCGAGCCAGACAACATTCCCCTCAAAACGAAAAGGCTCCCTCTCTAGCCAACTTTTCTCCATCTTTCAGCTCCTTCTTGATACTACAACCTGCCTCTTCTTTTCTCTTCTTACTTTTTCTTGCCTTTTGGAGCATGGGTGGATCGAAGGGAGAAGGCCGGGTATATATGGATGGAGGAGTAGAAAGAAGAAGTGGTTAAACGGAAGGGAAGGGAGAGTTGTCCGTAGTTAGCGTGCTGTGTGTGGGGAAGAGGGGGCGAGGAGCTTTGAATTGGCGGACCTCTGCCCACATAGCTTCACCTACCCACCCCCACCCCGGCCTATCATTTCAATTTTCTTCTTCTTTGCGAGGACAATTTCATTCTACTCTCCTAACTGCACAAAATGACAAGTTAATGTGCTAAACATGGATGCAAATTTAAATATCTGAAAACTGTCCGTGGGAATGGTCTGACATGTTACCGTCAAGTCCTTAATTAAGTCAATGGATGTGCTGGACTTCTTCAACTTCATTGCCATAGACTCTTGATCTTGGAATGATGTCATCATTGCCGACGATCACAGCAGCCGAAAGCACGGTGTCATGATTGCTGACCATCACGGTCGAGGGGAAGTAGATTTTCGATGATCTCCATTAACGTGCATGACTTGCGCCTTGGTACTCACTACTACAGAATTTATTTAACGGGACGCCCCTGTACAGACGGTTTTTTGAAGCCGTCTGTACAAATAGTATCACAGACGGTTCTAAACGAAAACCGTCTGAGAAAATGAGTACAAACGGTTCACAACAAGCGGGACGCTACAGAATTTGGAACCGTCTGTACAAATCAAACAGTACAGACGGTTTGAAACCGTCTGTACAAATCTGTAAACAATACAGACAGTTCTAAACTGGAACCGTCTGTACAAATCGAACAGTACAGACGGTTCTAAATTTGGAACAGTCTGTACAAATCTGTAAACAGTACAGACGGTTCTAAATTTGGAACCGTCTGTACAAATCGAACAGTAAACTATAACCGTCTGTACAAATAGATGAAGCAAGGCTAGTTGATCTCTGCTGCCGCGGCAGCAAAAACTGCAGATTTTCTTGCCGCGGCAGGAAAGTGGCAACGTCGGGGAGGGAGTTTGACAGCTCCGATTGTCAAACGGTTTTCACGGCTGTGAGCGGGAGGCCAAACTCTATGTCTCCAGAAATTTTGAGCCAATTCCGAGAAAATCGACGAAACGACTAGTGGAAATCCCGGCCCGAAATCGAAGATTTTGAAAACGGCACCCGGACGAAATTGCTCGGCAGAAGCTGGGATCAAGGTGGAAAGCAAGTCCTCGACTCAAGCTAACTAGGGAAACAAGAATCACCCAATTCAGAGTCCGGGTACGTGAAGGAGATATGCCCTCCGCAAGATCAAAAAAAGTAACGGAAAAACTTCCGGAGCCAAAAAGTCCTACTTAGAAGCCGAATTTTGAGGGTCAAGATGCGTACAGGTGTATACACGTGTATTTTTTTCAGATGCGCGTCGTCGTTAGCTTCGATTTGAGTGGTCGTGGACCCAAAACGGACTTCGTATGAGAAAGTTATGACTGTTTTACTAAAACCTCTCAAACTAGAGTTGAATTTCGACTCAAACTAGCACTTGGAGCTACAGCACAGACGGCTCCAATTTGAAACCGTCTGTACAAATAGCACAGACGGGTCCAAATTGGAGCCGTCTGTACAAATCGAACAGTACAGACGGTTCTCAGTTTAGAACCGTCTGTGCTATTTGTACAGACAGTTTCAAATTTAGAACCGTCTGTACTAGAAGCGTCCCGCTTAGTCGTAGGCATGAGTTAAGAAGAAAGCCATCCCATATGTATCGCATACTTAGATTAGATCAGCTGGCAACTCCCCTTGCTGGACAACATGAGGTTGCGGGATCAAAACCCGCTGGAAGCATATTGTGCGATTTAATTCAAGCGGTTGGATGGGACTGCGCGGACGGCGGGATGAGACGCGGCTGAAGGATTGGGCACATGGCGTGAGGGGTTATATTTTTATTTTTATAACACGACATCACAGACGGGTGCTAATCGATTAGTACAGACGGTTCCAAACTAGGACCGTCTATGCTAGTACACGGTTCCAAACTAGAACCGTCTGTACAAATCGATTTGTACAGACGGTTTTAGACGGTTCTAGTAAACCGTCTGTACAAACCTGATTTGTACAGACTGTTTCGTACAGATGGTTCGGAAAACCGTCCCGCACGGGAGTTCCGAACCGTCTGTACAAATGATTTCTCTAGTAGTGACTATTGTTGTTGGTTGGAAGAAAATTAGATGAAATTTGTTTGTATCAACCACCCCTTTTATTGATCTCCAGTGTAAGCGTCGTCTGCAGTGAAAACTAGAAATTAAGGTCCGGCCAAAATTTCCCAACCGGGAATTTACCAGTGAAGAACAAAACGAAAAAATTAGTCTAACCAAAATGAAGAAGAACTAAATAAATCTATAATTGTTTATGTTAATAAATGGTTCCCCACCCACCCAACGACAGAGAGAACACCGAAGGAGATGGAAGTGGCGGCTAGATTTACTGGAGCGGCTCCGTCTGGGTCCGTGTCATGTGCAACTTTTTACGAATTAATTTGTCAAACGGTACACCTTCATGAAATAAGGATTCAATTTGTCAATTCCAGATTATTCATTTTGAAATTGATATAGTACTGACATTCGTTTGGTTTATCCACATAAAGTGCATCTATTGAGCTAAGTTGTAGCAATGTACAATTATCTACGACCAACATATATATTGTGAACACCATTAATTAGCTATTTTTTTCCCTTATTCCAATGGTCTATCGAACGCAGTGTGATTAAAAAAATTGAAGAAATCTAGTACTAGTACTACATACTTTTGAAAGAAATGCCATTCAAAATTGACAAAATAAATTTAAAAAAAAATCTCAAACTCGATGTCTATTCGGGCACGCAAAAGTTGCATCAACCTAGCTAGAAGCGTGTGACCAGTGTCTCTGCGTCTGACCTCCACGCCATCAACAGTCAAAATTTCTGATACCTTTTTCTAAGCCTAGAAAAAGCTCCGAGCTACCCGCTGAATTTTTAAGTTTCAGCACCCATACCTGCCCCCACCTGTCAGGCCAACCAAAGATCATAAAAGCAGGGAACATGCACCCATGACACTCGAAAGGCTAGCTTTTGTCCTCCCAACTTTTCATCCAATCGAGCCCTTTTCTGGCCCTGCTCAGAGTCTCAGACACAAGATTAAATGCAAAGTTTATGATAATTGATTGAGAGAGAGAGAGAGAGAGAGAGAGAGAGTGTGTGTGTGTGTGTGTGTGTGGGTGTGTTTTGTGGGGGCCTGGGCATGGCTGGTTGGAAAGGAAGGAGACGAAGTTGGTAAAAGAGACAGGACGGAGCAGGAGCTGCAGCAGGAGGCCGGCCATGGCCGCTTTGCTACTGCTACCTGCTGTTTAACAAAATAGAGTAACATAGATACTCTCGTGGTTCTGTGGACCAAAAGGCCAGACACGCAAAGAGCAATATTTGTCCCCAATCTCCATGCATATCAATCAATCTCTACTGCATGCTTGAATTCTTCTCCGGCGTACATGCATGCTTGATGCAGCCACGCAATGCATAGAGCGTCCTCCTCCTCAGACTGTCGTGACCACAACGACGACGACGACGCATGCATGCGCCATCGCCATTGCTGCTTCTACTTATGCCCTGCATGTCTACGCTGTCCCTGGCACGCGTGTCCTTCCCGAGCTCGCGCTCTGCCGCGCTGCTCAATCGATCTCTGCACGTTAGGGAGCGCGCGGCCGCCGCCATGCATGCGCGTTCATGCATCCATGCGTCCGGCCGTCTCTTTTCCAGATTCTTTCCGTTTTCGTGATCGGCATCAGGCCATCATGTCTTTCTCCTGCTACGTGCTGCATGCAGCTAGCTTTGCTTTGCTTGAAACGGATGCGTACATGGCTGCGGGCTTTCTGATCAGAGATTCAGAAGATATATATACGTGGTGTGATTCAGCAAAGGCACATATAATGCTTTCGCCGCGTACACGCATGCATGCATGGCCGGCCGTGTCATCGACTCATCGCCATCGACCGGCCGGCAAGCTGCAAGCATGGGTTTGAGTTATAGCTCTGGTGGCTGAGTTGACAATTCCTTTGAGTTTATCTTACAGAGAACGTGCTCCTGAACTATCCGAAAATATCAATGCACATCTCCTATCAATCTTTCTTATATATATATATATATATATGAGGCATTAAACTCTTGAGCATTGGCCTCTGATATACCTTGGACTTTGAGAAAATAAACATGTGCCAACTGATGACAATTTAAAAGTTCAGCTATCTAACTAGTAGTATGTATTATACTGAAACAAGGCATGCAATTTATAAGTGAGCACTAGTATACTACATGGTTTAAGATGACCAAACGTTTCTTTCTTCTTTGGAGTAGGTAGCTATCAAGGACTACGTGGTTGCATGATCTGATTAATGTTCAAAGTGACAAGGACGACGTGTCGGCGACGAGCCCGACATGCAGTAAAGGTTAATTAGACGGCCTAACGAAGTAACGAGCTAGTATTTCCTTACTGGTGCCATAGATGAATGCATGTTATCGAATCTGTTTCTCTTCAGAAGAATTAACTAGTGTCTCGCGCGCTGTTTGGTTTTCGTGCTGCGTGCCCATTTTATTACTCTTAATTTTCACTGGATTATGCACGCAGTTAAACTATATTATTAAAAGATAATTACAGATTATTTACCCCTCAGATAGGAGCAAAGTGACTCGATGATTGATATTCCAACGTTTCGATGAGAAGAATAATTTTGATTCGTGGAGATGGCTCTTATGACCTGATTATAACCGTACAACGATTGTTACACCTCACAACCGCTAAACCAACTTCAAAGTCGTCATCGACTTTGCTAGAAGCACAATCGACCTGATCACGAAGATTAATTCCTGCGAGTAATCGAATAATGAGTCAGAACAAGATAAATAACAATCTCAAATTGCAAATATGATCGAAGTACTAAAAGGTTGGGGTTCCGATTGTGGTAAAACTGTTATTCTCACCATACAAGAGATTATACGAAGTTGTAGAAATGGCTAATTCGAACTAAATAAAACCGATATAAAACCCTGGGGGTGGTGCTATATATATAGGAGGAGGGGGCAGTTAGGGAGGCGTCCAAACCTGGGCTCCATCCTCCTCTCGGACTCTTACATGGGTTGGGCCAACATAGGGTGTGCAACCCTTTAATTATTTAATTAATATTTAAAATTAAAGTTGTCGAAATATATGATGTCTACTTGTAAGTGTAGATTTAGCCGTTCTTCATCAAATATTCATGGATGCATCACTTACTTATAAAAGATGGATATGAGTTCTTCGTCTTCATGTACGGATCTGCCATCCTTTAAATTGATCATCATCTCACTGCTCCAAATATTAGCATGCATTTTATTTCTAGCAACACATTCATCAAGGAGTAGCATAAAGCTCATAAATTAGAATCAACTCGTAGAAACAACGTCAGTTGATAATTCACGCACGTTGCTGAAATTGAGACTTGAGAAACAACAAGTATAGTCCTATCCAAAGAGGTCATGTCCTTAATACACGTGTGTAATACAACTCAAGCATCAGGCTGCCTATTGCTACACCACCATCCATAACGAGCACACAACTCCCGTGCTACCGTCTCCAACTGGCTACACCCAGTTGTCGTAGAAGCCCACTCCTCCATCGTTGCAGTAAGGACCACGCTAACTAGTAGCCATATGAATAACTTGTACAAATTTGATATTTTCTTGTTCTTGAATACCAAAACATAATGAGAACACCAAATACATCAGCAGATAGCACACACTCCCACCAAAAGTTGTACTTGGTTTGCCCAGCCCGGCTGACCAATTCCCAATCACGATGACAACGGCTAGCTAGCTGTACGTACACGCAGATCTCTCGCTTGCTGCGATGGGTGTTTTGTTCCAAGTCTAGTCGCTCTCTTGCACGTTCTGCTGATGCCCTTTTTTTTCTAGCTCTTCAGCATCGATCCATCAACTCATGATGGAACATGCATGATTAAACCTGAGGAAAAAAAGAAGATAAACTGCTAGCAGACCATTTCGCCATCTAGTCTAGCTAGATATGGTCAAGGTACGTAGGAATCTATCCATAGTACTTCAGACTTTGATCGATCGATCGACCTTTTGTCGCAAAGGGTAGAAATGCATTTTTACCGGCATGCAGCAGACTGATCGATCTCTTGACAGTTAGTTAACATGTTGACAACTTGAGATGCACTGAAAAGTTAACGGTGTATTAATTTCTTCCTAGAAATGTCTCCTCGATCGAGAGGGCCGAGAAGCAGCAGCAGTACGACTTGACCACCCAACCGAGCAGCTGAAGACCGTGGCGACGGGTTGCCAGTGGGTTGGCACGGGAGGATGCGGCCTGGGCTGGGCGCACGGTGAAGTTGGGCTTATACTAGTCTAGTGTCGGTGCATTGCAACGGCCTTCTAGTAAATCATCATATAACGTAAAGAAACTAACGTAATTTTCTAAGTAGACTTAAATCAAAATACTCATATATCAGACGTGTTACAAATTACAACCAAAGTCATATTGAACAAATTCATGTTGCTCTTATTGCAAATCATTTAAGTTTATTTCAACGCTACTTGCCTCCTCTTCTTACTGTCATTTTCGGCAAACTACTACTCAATCCGATTTTCCACCACATGATCTAGCCTCTTCGGCCCACCACATCATGGTAGAAAATCAACCAAAGTATACATATTGTTGGAAATAAATCAACCAAAAAATATTTACAATGTAGTATTTACTAATTAGAATTCTGATATGAAGCATATAGCTCAATTCATTCTAGAGAAACCAAGTTGAAAGATTCAACCTTGTAATCCTGTCGATGAATCACATAAACAACACTGAAACATCTTGCAGCACTATGTAGACATAAACCGAGTCAAAAGATAATTATTTATTCAGAGATCCTAGATTCTCACTATGGAACTCATTGATATTTATATATTTCAAAACAAATTGTAACATTAGTACTCAGTACCAGCGTCCCATTCAAAAAACATGATAGCAGGATACATACCCATCCAATAACAATTATGAAGGAAATATGCCAACATATCCTTGTTGCACAAAAAGTTAGTTTATAATAGCAATAACAACCTACGATAACCCAACTTGAAGGCAGAGATTTACCTGAGATGAAGAAGATAGCCTTTTTCACAGTGTAAAATGACATATGTCGACGATCGGTGAATCGGCGATTTTACGGTATTCGTGGAGTGATGATTACTGGGGGGTAGGGACCTCTAGGGCCCAAGTGCCAGGAGCTCTGACAGCAGGGGACAACCGTTTTTATACAGGTTCGGGCCTCCCTCAGGATAATAACCTTACGTCCTGTTGCTATATATTGATGGAGAACACGCTTACAATAGGGGGTGTATGTTAGTGGCTACCCTAGGCCTAATCGTAGACTAATCTAGCTAAACCGCCGGGCTCGACTCCTTCGAGGCAGCGGGTCTTCTAGGGCTTCGCCTCCTGAGATCCTATGCTGCTTGTGCTGCGACTAGAAAGACCTGTAAGACTTGTAGAACCTCCCCTATGGGATTGCTGATCCTTATATAGGGGGTTCCCAGGGTCGTACTGGACGTGGACTTATGCCCGAGTAGGACTCTGGTCTCCTTAAACGTCGGGATTGACTTCCTAGTTTAAGGGGAGTCTTCCCTTCCTGAGAGGGGTTACCTTGTCGTCCAGGGATCCTTACCGGATACGTCGTACCTTCCTAAAGTCCCGGGGATCTGTACACGGATACCCCTAATACGCGGGATACCGTACTATTCATCATCAAGCCCCCCATTAATACGTGAAGTGAGGTCATGACGGTTCTGTTGGAAATCTGCCCTTATCGGGGAGGAAACTCTGAGTAGGCAATCCGAGTAGTCCTTGTTGGCGATTTCCCCGAGTAGGCTCAATCCCTACCGAGTAGTCATGAAAGCCTTATCGGAATAATCCTTGGGAAAACCCAGACTACTTTTTGATCTGATCTGATCCGTTGATCACGGACATGCGTCCGCCTGGCATATTTCTAGGAAACGGAACCATCGTGGTGCAAATTTTGCGTGGTGATGAAGAATCTCTTCTCTCTCTACGCCGTTGTTGATGGGATTCGTAGCATAGAAAACAAAATTTTTCCTACGAGATGCAAATGAAAACCTAGATCCAATCTAGAAAACCAAGATCCAATCTAGAAGAAACTTGCAACGAGAGACAGATCATATTTTCATACCCTCGACGAACACGTCAACGCAGCGGAGAATTTGACCGTTGTCGATGAAGCCCGCAGCCTCCCGCAGCTAGGTTATACCTCCCAGCCGCGAGAGGGATCTTCTCGTGTTCCAATCTGATCAAGCACCGCAACGAGCGGCACCTCCGAGATGTGCACACGTACGGCTCGAAGACGTCACCTCCTTCTTGATCCAGCAAGGCGGGAGATGAGGTAGATGAGATCAACTCCGGTAGCACGACGGCATGGTGGTGGAGGTGGTGGGGTTTCTCCGCGGACAGGGCTTCGCCAAGCGCTGCGCACGAGAGAGAGGAGATGGGAGAGAGGGAGGCGGCGGCTGGGATGGATCTCTCCGGAGGGCTGCCCCTCCCCTCCTTTATATAGAGGAGGAAACTTAGAGGAGGAGGAATAGTACCTGTGAACAGTACACGCGTGAACAGTACCCTCCCCCAAGTAAAGCCTCCCATTTCGATCTTATCTCCTATTTTTAAGGGATTGATCTTATCCCTTGGGGGGGTTACTGTTCACGTGACACTATTCACGTGTGTACTGTTCATGCAGTACCCTTGGTCCATGTGGACCCCTCCGGGATAAGTGGGCCCCACCCGGGGACCCCCGGAACCTTCTAAAACCTTCCCGGTACGATACCGGAAAAATCCCGAACTTTTCCGGAACCCTAAAAATACTTTCCCATATATGAATCTTTATCTCCGGACCATTCCGGAGCTCCTCGTGACGTCCTGGATCCCATCCGAGACTCCGAACAAAATTTTGGTCTCACCATATTAATATCTCATTTTATACCCTAGCGTCAACGAACCTTAAGTGTGTGACCCTACGGGTTCGGGAATATGTGGACATGATCGAGACACCTCTCCGATCAATAATCAATAGCGGGACCTGGATGTCCATAATGACTCCCACGTATTCAACGAAGATCTTTATCGGTTTTGAACCACGATGTCGAATATTCCATTCCCTTTGTCTCGCGATATTTTACTTGCCCGAGCTTCGATCGTCGGTATCACCATACCTAGTTCAATCTCGTTACCGGCAAGTACTCTTTACTCGTTCCGTAATGCCACATCCTCTGTGACCAACTCTTTAGTCACGTGCTTGCAAGCGATACAGAATGTGCTTTACCGAGTGGGCCCGGAGTATATCTCTCTGTCACATGGATGGACAAATCCCACTCTCGATACATGCAACCCAACAAGTACTTTCCGAAATACCTGAAAGACACCTTTATGATCACCCTGTTACGGCGTGACGGTTGATGCCCCCAAAGCATTCTTCCGGTACCAGGGAGCGGCATTATCTCATGGTCTAAGGATCGGAACATTTAACAATGGAAAGCTATGCAATATGAACTTTGTGACGTGATCGAATTGCCTAACTTAATTTGGGTCTGTCCATCATGTCATTCTCCTAATGACATGACCCCGTTATTAACCGACATCACATGTCCATGATTAGGAAACCTTAACCATCATTTAATCAACGAGCTAGCCAGATAGAGGCATTGCTAGGGACACGGTGTTGTTTATAAAACCACACATGTATTATGTTTCCGGTTAATACAATTATAGCATGGAGTATAAACATTTATCATGAACAAGAAATATGATAATAACAATTTATTATTGCCTCTGGGGCATATTTCCAACAGTTGTGCCACTAATGGGTGCTGAACCACGGCACGCTCGTTTGGGTCGTGGGTTGTCAGACCCTCTTTTTCCCGCGAAGTGCCCTGTAGGCGGAAAAAGCAACTGTCCGCATTAAATGCGATGGAACTGATCGTGCCGTAAACCGCGCTCGGCTCCGGCGAATGTTTAAATCTTTAGGAGTCCAAGAATTGGGGTTTTGCCCGCATAGTTCTTTGCCTCCTAGCCTTCTTGCTCCCCTCATCTCCTTCCTCGCGCTTCTGCAAACCCTCGCCTCCATCCTCCCTCGATCGATCGACGAGAATGGGCAAGAAAAGCGCCGCGAAGAAGTCTCCCGAGCCCACAAAGGAGTCGGGAGAAGCTTCGGGGGAAACGACCACCGCCATTCCTGAGTTCGAGGTCTCGGTGATGGACTCCTCCGCCTTGGAGAAGCTTGTGGCGGAGGAGGTGATCCTCCCGGAGGTATTCGTGCCTTTCCGGGGGGCCGCGAGGGAGACGGTTCCCCAGCCCCGATACGGACTGGATCGTCGTCTTCGCGGATTTCTTCAGGTGTGGATTTCAATTCCCACCTTCGCATTTCTTCCTCCTCACGCTCCAGTTCTACGGGATCGAGTTGATTCATCTCAACCCGAACTCGGTCCTAATGCTGGCGGTCTTCGCGCATTTATGCGAAGCCTACCTCGGCATTAGGCCGAGCCTGGAGCTCTGGAGGTACTTCTACAACCTCCGCCGGATGAAGGGCAGCGGCGCAGGAGTCGTCGGCGGCGCCGGATTCCGTCTTCGAGAAGGGAGGAAGGATGCCTACATCGCTTCCTCCTGGAAATCATCGTGGTCGGGCTGGCATGGTCGGTGGTTCTACTGCCAGCCCCCACCGAACTCCGGGCTCACCTACCGCGGACTCGCCCCTCTTGCGACCAAGAGCTGGGGGGAGGCCCCGAAGGAGACTAAGCACCTCAAGGCGCTCGTCCACGACATCGCCAAGCTCGCCGCCAAAGGCTTGTCGGCGTGGGATGTCGCGGAGGATTTCCTTCGACGCCGGATAAGCCCTCTCCGGTCGAGGGTTGAGCCGGCCTGGGCGGTTCCGGAGAATCAAGACCAGACAAGGGACTTCGACACGGGTAGGTATCGCGACTACCTCCGCGCCAATTCAATTGACAAGACTTCTTATGTACCTCCTCCTTGTCGTGTCGAGCAGAGTTGTCCCCGGGGGAGCTTCAGAGTAGGTTGAACAACCTATTCGAGCAATCCCCCCAAGGCGGGCGTACAGACGTGCCCCTGCCTCTTCTGAAGCAGAGCCCGGACAGCCGACGGGAAGTACTCTCGGTGAGTTGTCCATCTTATATCCTTGTCTAGCTTGGGTTCGTCCGAGTAGCCTTACAGAGGGCCCTCGGGCTCTTCTTCCGCAGCGAGTAGGCCGCGGGGGTCCTGACTCGGAGGCCGAACGAGCTGGCGTCCCCGTTGAGGACGACGAAATTGAGATGTTTGACACGGCCCCGCCGCCCTCCGAGGCGAGGGAGGGAGGTCCTTCCGCAATCGAGGCGGGGGCGGAGGTCGTATCGACGGGTTCTCCCGCCCGGGACCCTCAACCGCAGGTTTGAATTCTCGCCCGACTACTCTTTTCCCATATTCTTTCCTGAAGAGTAAACATAGGGGTGGATGTGTCGGACAGCCCGAAGCGAGCAGCCCCCTCCCCAAGGAACCAACTCCCCCTCCCACGACCGTTCTCGGGGAGGAGACCGTGGCGGACAAGGGGAAGGCACCGCTGGCTTCTGGCAAGCGAGATTCGGGTGCCTTGGCAAGGAAGCCTCCTCCAGCAGGGAAACGCTCGAGGTTAGTTTTCCTTTGCCGCCTTTTTCTTTTGACTCGCCTTGCTGAAGGCTTGACTTGATTGTTTTTGGCGACTAGGGTGTCGATCCTTCCCGCCAGGACCCCGACTAGGGCGGATGCCGAGCAGCAGCCCCCGGCGCCGAAGTCGGCACCGGCCCTTGTCGAGCAGGGGACCCCCGCGCCGGAGTCGTCGCCGGCTCCTACTGAGCAGCAGCAGTCCCCGGCGCTGGAGTCGGAGTTGGCCCTGGTCGAGCAGGCCGTGCCTTCGGGTCCTTCGGCGCCGGAAAGCCTTAGCCTCTTCTCCTTGCTGCAGGTAATGCACGGAAGATTAGTGATAAGGTAATTTTACTTTGCTCGTACTAACCTGTTCTTTTTCAGCTCGCTATCTCCCGGGTCGCTCCACTCGAGAAGGCCCAAGCGGAGCTGGACTTGGCGCGCGAAGAGTTGAAGAAACGCCTCGACGAGTCCGGGAGGTGGCGGGCGGAGAACGAGGTGCTGCAGAAGCGCCTTGAGGACTCCGAGAAGCAGCGGGCGGCGGTCGAGGCTGATCTTTGGCCTCGAAGGCGCCTCTCGGACGCGGAGTCCTCCCTGCAAAGGAGTAAAGTCCTATGCGGGAAAACTGGAGGGAAGACCTCGAGCGGGCCTTGGGCACGCTCGAGAAGGCGCTGGGCGAAGTCGGCGTCGTTGTCCCCCTCGGGCCTTGCTCCGGCCAACCCGCCTAGTGGACCTGACGGCGTCCGTCTCCCAGCTGAAGCCTACCGTCGGGAAGCTTCTTCAAGACGAGCTCCGGCAAGGTTTATGCGACGCCCTGGCCTTTGCTTTGGCTCTCCTGAGGCGCAGGCACCCGGACTTATCCCTGGAGGCGCTTGCTGCCGACCTGCCAGAGGGACGAGGAAGAGCAGCTTCTCGACGCTGTGCAGGGAAGCGGCGGACGCCTTCGGCGATCGAGTCCAGTCGCATGGCCTGGAGTAGGTCTCTGTAATGGCATGCTTTTATGTGAAGACAGTGATTAGTAACTGTGCAATAACTTGTGTGTTTTTTGGTTTTTCGAAACCTTGTCTGATCTGCTTATGTGAAACCTTGTCGGATGCAAGCGTAGACTTTAGTCGGAACCAGTGCCCTTTGCCTCCCTTCGGTGTAGGTATACGAATAGTGTCGTAGGTCGTTCTTGCTGTGATTGACCAGTCCTTAGGTTTAGTCGGATGGAGGGCTCCGTGGCTCCTCGTCATCAGTAAACGCGATAAGGGGTCTTTCGTACAGCTTGTCGTGGCCATGGCAGCACCTCCGTATTCCTCTGTTGAGGGAAGACTCCGGTGTTTGGCTAGTAAATTCTACACTTGCCCGATTAACAAAGTTTCACTCTACCCGAGGTATCTTCTGCTCCGAGTAGTCGAAGACGTGGATAAGCGTACGGGTTCCGTTGATCTAGTCGTACTCGTACCTTTTTCCCTTCCTTTACTCGGGATCAGGGGACATTGCTACGGAACTGGGGAGCTTAGTCAACCAGGCCTTAGGTCTGGTCAGGTGGGGGGCTCAGTGGCTCCCCTGTCACCTGCAAACGCGTTAAGGGGTTTTCCTTGCGTCCCTGACAGTTATAGCGCAGAACCCTTATCCCTTGTGCGGGTCGAAGAAGTCGGTACTCGTACTCGTACATCAACTTGCCGTGTTCTTATCCAGCCCCCGACTGACTTTTCGAGAGATATCTCGGATAGGCAGTCTGAAATAATTAATGATGAAAAACATTGAACTAGAGACTTGGTATAATTCAAAACTGTGTCTTTTACAGGCTACTGTAAGAAAAATAAACTCTATGAAAACTAAGAAAAACTAAGCCGTCCCCTCCTCATTCAGCTTGTCGCCGGTTGCCCCAGAGACTCTCGTCCTCTTGTCGTGACCCGCTGACGAAACTTTGTTGAGTGCGCGTGCTGGGCGGCGGCGCCCGGAGCGTCTTATCATCGACTTGTTCGTAGCTTGACGATCTTTAAGGCTGGAGCTGGTGCAACTTTGGAATCTGCCGATGAGGAGGCGACGGTCGTGCGATCTTACCGAAGGTGTTTGCACGGGACTCTCTAATGGACGCGACCTTTCTACCGTTGGCACGAGCGACCTGGATCGGGCGGCTTCTCCCGAGGAACCGTTGTCCTGTTTAGGGGAAGGCCCTGTTTTCTCCCTGTTCCGACTTAGTCGTGGAACTCTTTCTCCGACTTGGAGGGGGTACTTTCCGAAGTTGTCGCTCGTAGCCGCGGAGGTGGTCTTGACAACGTGGTGGCGGGAGCCGCCACGCTGGCGTCTTGGTTAGAGGGCAGGTGCTGCTCTGCGAGGTCGAGGCTGCGCTTGTCGCAGAGGAGTGCTTCTCTGGGGGAGCTCTTTATCGTGAGGACACCTTTTGGGCCGGGCATCTTTATGCACTGGTAGGCGTAGTGCGTAGCTGCCATGAACTTGGCCAAAGTAGGGCGCCCCAAGATAGCATTGTATGCTGTTTCGAAATCGACTACATCGAACAGGATTTTCTCTGTTCGGAAGTTCTCCGGCGTACCGAAGGTAACCGGGAGCGTGACTTGCCCGATCGGCGTGGCCGATGAGCCCGGGACGATACCGTGAAAAGCGTGCGTCACCGTCTGAACAGACGATCGTGGCACTTGCATTGCGTCGAGGGCGTTGGCGAATAGGATATTGAGGGAGCTCCCTCCATCTATTAATACGCGGCCCACTCGGCAGTTGTTGATCGTTGGCTCGACCACGATTGGGTACCGTCCCGGCCGAGCGCAATTTTCGGGGCAATCGGTCTGGTCGAAAGAGATCGTGACCTCGGACCACTTGACCGCTCGAGGGAACTCGCGGTACACTCGCGAGAACTTCTCGGGCGATCGCCTTGTATTGCCTCTTAGATTCGTAAGAGGTTGAGCCCCCGAATATGTGCTCGATTGCTCTGACGTGCCCCTGGAAAGGCTCAGGGGTGGAGTCATCGTCGTCGGAGGTCGTTTCCCGACTGTTGTTAGCGACCTGAGGATTCTCCTCGCGGAACTTCTCTCTTTCTTCCCGAAGATACTTCTTGAAGATGCGACACTGTCGCAGATCATGCGAGTCGGTCTGGTGAAAATCGCACCAGGGCTTGGATGACTTGTCGGAGGATGTGGTAGGTTTATCCTTGGGGCGTGGTGTGGCGCCCCCGGTTTTTTAAGCCGGAAACTTCCTCGTGATCACTGTACCGGTCCCTGGATCAGTAGCCGATACACACGAGTTAACCTGTATATCATTGTCATACATACGTAAATAATTAAGTAGACCGTAAAGGTCGGTAATCTGATACCTGTAGCCCAATGGCTAAAATCTTGCAGCGGAAATTCAGCAGAAAGTGGCCCATCAGTATGCCATACCCGACAGGCAACTGACTGGGGTTACGCCCTAGCGTTCGCGTCTATAATCTTATCTTCAGAACTGATGTCTTCTTCGTCTGGCCAAATCAACAAGCCAGGTGAGTACATTGAATGTACTCGCAAGCTATTCCCACAGGAAGGAGTATACGGGAATAATTCATGCAGAGGATAAACAAGGAATAGCTCTACTCTAAGCTGTTTAATGTGCGGAAAAGTAAGTGCATAATTTAATTACTTGAATAGTAGATTCAAAAGCAATTTAGTAAAACTGTTTAAAATAAAATGAACCGAATCCTCCCGAGGTAGACCCGGCTACCTCCTTACAATCCTCGAGACAGCTCAGACCATATTACCCTGGGCAACATGTCTAGCTTCTCGGTACCACACTTGACTGACACTATCCTGGATAGCTCAGCGAGTGCCCCTGGCTCAGCCCGTGTATCCCGAATCACACGGCTAGCCTACTCCTCCGGCAATTCCTTGCTACCAACCTGTAGCATAAATTGCCCTCTGTGGACACATCATGTCCACGTCCTTAATCCCTTTTTCCCATGCTTTCGCAAACAACACTTAGTCTAACCAGTGTGTGGCCTTGCCAGTTCATGTCCATAACCGAGGACGCGGCTATTCGAATAGTTTTTAACACTCTGCAGAGGTTGTACGGCTTTACCCACAAGATGTAGGTCACCCCGGGGCATACCGGGCCCAGGTATACTACCAAGGTTACTACAACGAGACCTTCGCCCGCTTCCATACTAGAGTTGGACCCGCTAGGTGAATACCCAAGTTTGCATGTCCTGGACATCAAATTGGGGCTCTCCACCTTTGTGTCGTATCAGCACCTCCCGCCTGGCGTAGGTGGATCCTCTAGGACTTAAAACACCTAGCACTAACTCCCTACTTCCCACGGGTCCAAACCCTAATACTTGCCGGGGTACTAAGCCAAGTCCTTCCCATAAAGGACATGTGGACGTACGGTAATGGAACCGGTTTAGCGGCACTTAGGCTCGGTCCTTAACTGATTCGAGTAGGACTCCATTTCCCGACCCCATGACGTCTCGGACGATCATGGCTCCAACCAATGTTCTACATCCCCGAACATCACTTAACATTCCTACCCGAATCCAAATCATCTCCTCTTTTCTTTTGATTTGTGATAAACCTTTATTTGTGAAAGTCACCTTGGACAGCATATGCTATCCGAGGGTTTGTTTTCCCATATCCCAACGGGATGTTTAAAACTTGGTGTTTGACTATAGCAGGGCTAAGCATGGTTAACACCTATAACCTTAATTATTCGACGGTCGAGAGTCGACCGCTGACTATACCTAGGGTTACAAGGAAGGATATTCGGACCTAGGTATCTTGCAACTAATGGGTATAACTACCTCTACATAAAATATCGTTTATAATCACATAGCATGCAGAGTTCGTAAACAAAATATTCATAACTTTGCATATATGGGATTTCGACATGATCAAAGTGGGAAAGCTTGCCTGGCAGTTCCTGCTCTTGTTCCGGACGCGGGGGTGAAGTCGGATCTTCCTGGCGTACGTACGTCGCTCCGTCAACTATGCGCCGAAAGAACATCGAATAAGAGAGAAATCCGAATAACTCCAATAAAAACCAAATGACATGTATGCACGAGAGGAAATCATGGTCAAAGAGTCGAGTTAGGGTTTACGACTTTGAACGGTCGATTCCCATTTAATCCAAGGGTTTGTTAAACTAAGCGGCGGTTCCGATGTTCTAGGGTTTAGGTTTATGAGCGAACTAAGCATTCCGAGAGCTAGGCATATGCAAGTGTATCACATACGATGACGATGAAATGGCTAGAGGGACTAACATGCATAAAAAATACTTAGGTATATTAACTATGAGGGAGATTTTACTTAGAGCTTTGGAAACTAGTATAACAGTGCATGCAGACCCTAAAGAAAGAATAGCAGTTCGATTTTAAAACTTGTACTGCTCCTATGCTAAAGGATTTAAATCTGGAAATATATTTGAGTTAAAGGTTTGGGATATTTTTAATACTTTCGGGATTGACTTTAGCGTGCTGGAAAAATTGATTGGATATTAGTCAACC
Source organism: Stipa capillata (assembly GCA_019208055.1). Lineage (NCBI taxonomy): Eukaryota > Viridiplantae > Streptophyta > Magnoliopsida > Poales > Poaceae > Stipa > Stipa capillata. The sequence goes on along the minus strand of JAGXJF010005635.1, from coordinate 711,518 downwards.
CGGTCTACACTCTAACCAACAGATTAAGCTCCTAACCGCTTTGCTGATATAAATGAGCTACCCGGCTGTATTTACTGTGCTGTTGCTTGGTCTGAACGAACCAGCAGATGTGCCATCAACCAGCGGGCACGGGATTCCGATCGAGCTAAAACGCATTAGCAAAAGGGGAAAGCGGAAATGCTCCCAGCGCCTGCGGCTTACCAACGTGGGCCTCGCCCTTTAATTACCTTGGCCCACCCGTCGGGTTCTAAGTGCCTGGCTGTGGTCGGCTTGGTGGGGAAGGGGATCCGGCGCTCGGTCGGCCGCTCGGACAGGCAATTGGGGCGGCGGCAGTTAGGTCTGTCCGACGGTCGGCAGCTGCGGTGGTTACGGCGGTTGGGAGTTCGATTTGCTCAGTGACTGGAGCCAGCGGCAGCTAGGGTATTTGGCGGCAGCTCCAGGTGAGTCTCGTGCTGTGGTTTGAGCTGGTATCTCGGTCAAGCCATGGCAACGGTAGTGAAGCTCGAGAGGGTTGAAGGGGCTCGGGTTAGAGCTGTTTGGAGGCCGGCGAGCTAGGGTTTCCTTGGCGGCTCTCAGGTGAGTTCTCAGCTACTATTCGGTTTGGAGGGGAAAGGGGATTCGGACTGGGATGCAATGGGATTTGAGTTCGGCTTGGGGAAATGGTGTTGGAACTGAGCTAATGGGGGACGAACTGGTGCCTGGACTGAGGCGGAGAGCTCGGTTAGCTGCTCAACTTGGAGGAAGAGGAACTGGATGGGGCTTGGGTGCTGGATGGAGCTCGGCCGAGTCCCCTTTTTATAGGCTGGCGACGGTGATCTAGCTGGGCGGTGTTCTCTGCTCCGCCACTAGCTCAACGACGGGACAAGGCGGCGCAAGAAAGGTGACACGGGGCTACGGGAAGGTGAGGAAACTGATGCGCTAGGGCCAGCTGAGTGGTGGTGTCACCGGCGTGTAGCTCGGTTGCCAGCGGAGGACGGGGGTGGCTGTTCTCCTACAGGGCCGGCGATGGAACGTGGCCAGGGAGCTCGAGCTGGCCGATGCACCAGGTGGCGTGGAGAAGATGGGTGACGCTGCTCTGCTACAAGGTTGGCGAGTGACAGGGTCCAAGCTTGGCTGTGACTACAGGGCAAGGGAGTGACAGCCAGGTTAGGCAGAAATTCTGGAGGTTGCCCACACGTCTTGCATGTACTGCGAGACAGGATGGATCAGCTCAGTGAGGAGCTAGGCCGATGGTGCAGAACAGGGAGCTAGGAGGAGGGTGTGCTGGAAATGTACTGGGAAGAATAGGGAAGTTAGGCACCGAAGGAATCGGATTCGTCTGCAAGATTTGACGTCCGACCTGGTAAACCTTGGAAATCAACAAGGAGAGATGAGACATGAGCTGCCAGGAGAAATAAAAGAGATGACTAGGTTGGGAGGGTGGTAAAAACATTTTACCTAGATTTTGACCGCGATCGGTTGGGAGTTTATTCAAGATCTCATGTGCCGCGGTAATTTTAACGAAAGCGCTCGATAAAGATCATCTCAGATTTTTGATCTAGGCATACCCATGTTTTTATATATATGAATTCTAGAAAATGTAAGGATCGTTGTGGTAATTTATCGGGAATTTTGGAAAATCAATTTAATGGTTTGCAGCTAAAAGCTAATTTTAGTCCTAATGGTTTAAATGGGACGGGGAGGGATCGAGGGCTGGAAGGGGTTCCGGGTGTGCGGCAAGGGATGGAGGGTATACGGGATCCTCGGTGGATTATCCATCTCGACTTAGGGTCGATTGGTGGTGAGGTACCGCAGGTGCTCCGATGAATACGGTGCATGCGACATTTTAAGATATTCACCGATTCAGGGTTTTATCGGCTGGAGTGCGTGTGTACATATACACTTGGAGTTCTAGCACATATAGGGTAGCGACGCAGATAGAATGGACACAAGAGGTCGTGGTAGGTCAGGGTTTGAGGAAAACACTGATATGCTCACGTATACGTGTAGAGTTGCGGCAGAGAAAATGTCGACGTGGTGTTGCCGCGGTAGGAGAAAGACTTGCCGCGGTAGGAGCTTGTCGCGACAGGAATGGCTTGTCGCGACAGAAAAGAATAACAACGGCGGTGGCAGCGGCCGTGCCGCGGCAGAGGAAACGGGCAGTGGTCGCTGCCGTGGCAAGAGCGTGGCAGCGGCATTGGCTGTCTTGGGCTGAGCGGCGGAGCAAACTGGCTGCGACGGCGGCTTCAGGCTGTCGCGGCGGGGACGTGAGGGCGAATGGTTTTGACATTAAGCTTTATCGATGCACATCGGTTAGCGTTATCTAACCAAAAGTTTTTGAAAGCCCTAATCTTCGGGTTTTGAAATTTCGGGACGTTACACGTGGTCGCCAGGTGCGCTTCTCGGAGATCTCGGCCATTACCTCGTCGGCTCTGATCCTTTTCTCCTTGTTCCCTCCGGAGGGCTTCTTCTTGCGCTTAGTCTTGCACGAATCGCCCCTTGACCGGAGGGGAGAACTGGTCGACTCATCCCGCTGTTGCTTGATGTACCGCAGGGTTTCCTCCGCACAAGCGGCCTTCTCGGCCAGATCCATGAGCTGCCTGGTGGTTTTCGGTGGCCGCATGATCAGATCGTGCGTGCACATCTCATTTCTGCTGCCCCGAGTAAAGGCGCAGATGACATCCGAGTCCGTTATCTCTGGGATAGTGTTGCGGACAGCACTAAACCTCTTGGTAAACTCTCGGAAGGTCTCGTCCGGTCGTTGGACGACAAGGAATAGATCGTCGACCCGACTAGGTCTCGGGAAGGTACCTTGGAAATTCCCGAGTAGCATGTCGCATAGCTGTCCCCACGAACGGATCGTTCCCAGGGGGTAGATTCGTCAACCACGTCCTAGCGGCTCCTCTGAGAGCGGTAGGAAGATAGTTGGCCATAACCTTCTCGTCCCCGCCGGCTGCCTCGATCGCGGTGGTGTAGATCTGAAGGAATTCCACGGGATTCGTGGTGCCGTCGTACGATTCTAGCGAACCGGGCTTGAATCGAGAAGGCCAGCGTACCTGTCGGAGTTCCTGGGATAGCGCCTGGCATCCACTGAAGGCCCCCCTGATAAGGTGTATTCTCGCCGCTATTCGAGGTCGAGGTTCGTCCGCGAGTATTAGCGTGTTGCACGTGATCTCTCCGAGAAGGCTGTTGCTCTTGCTGGCGCCTTTGGCGGCGGCGCTTGTCGAGCTGTTCTCGGGAGGGTCGACAGGTGGCTCCTCCTGAGGAGACCTGTTCCTGGGGTGTCGTCCCTCTTGATCGCGTTCTTCTAGCGGAGGAGGGGTGTTTACCCGAGTAGAGCTACGGGTCACCGATTGGGCTCGAGAAGACTCGGCTTGGTTCTGAGCCTCTTGGAGGTCAGCCCCCAACCGTTGCAGCCACCGCACACCCGCGGGTGTCGATAAATCCGCCACGGGAGGCTGTGACAGCAGATTGCATACTTCCGCAAGTCTTCGAGCAGTTCGGGACACGTATTCCCTCGTTCCCGGGGGGGATCTCTCCACAGCGGCAGGCGGGTCTCCGTTTCGGCGGGGAGTTCTTTCCCCGGCGGCGGGTAAGCCCCCGTTCATGTGGGAGGCAGCCATTGCATTGTGCTGCTGTGAGCCCCCGGGCAGATTCTGATCTTCGAGGCCTTCTCGACCATCGTCGATCGCGAGTACCATCCGAGGTCCTTGGCTGGACGATGTGTACTCGTATTCCATCACGTTGTCCTCATCGGACGCGACGTGGGTACGATCTTGATCGTTCTCACGATCAGAGTTTGCAGGAGAAATTCCAACCATGGGGCTGGTCGTTCCTGCCGGGAAGTCGTCGTTCAAGACCAACTTCCCGCTGAAGGCCCTGGCGCACTCGGCTTTGAAGTGATCTGCTTCGCCATCCGAGTCCTCTCCAGGGGCGTACTCTCCGAAATCCACTCGATCCGTAACCGGGTACGGGTCCATAGGGCCAAAGTTGTCGTAGAAACCCTGGTCTGAGTACCCAGTACGGGGCGAGACTGCGATTGGTTTTCCTGCCGGGTTTGCTTCTTCCTCCTCGGTCGAAACCGGTGAGGGCTGTGCAACCGGCGCTGGGATCTGATCGCGCTTAGTTGCGCGTCCTGCCGACTCTGATTCTTCCTGGACGGCTTGGTCCGGAGAGGTCCCCACGGTCGGCGCCATCTGTCGACGATCGGTGAATCGGCGATCTTACGGTATTCGTGGAGTGATGATTACTGGGGGGTAGGGACCTCTAGGGCCCAAGTGCCAGGAGCTTTGACAGCAGGGGACAGCCATTTTTATACAGGTTCGGGCCTCCCTCAGGATAATAACCCTACGTCCTGTTGCTATATATTGATGGAGAACACGCTTACAATAGGGGGTGTATGTTAGTGGCTACCCTAGACCTAATCGTAGACTAATCTAGCTAAACCGCCGGGCTCGACTCCTTCGAGGCAGCGGGTCTTCTAGGGCTTCGCCTCCTGAGATCCTATGTGCTTGTGCTGCGACTAGAAAGACCTGTAAGACTTGTAGAACCTCCCCTATGGGATTGCTGATCCTTATATAGGGGGTTCCCAGGGTCGTACTGGACGTGGACTTACGCCCGAGTAGGACTCTGGTCTCCTTAAACGTCGGGATTGACTTCCTAGTTTAAGGGGAGTCTTCCCTTCCTGAGAGGGGTTACCTTGTCGTCCAGGGATCCTTACCAGATACGTCGTACCTTCCTAAAGTCCCGGGGATCTGTACACGGATACCCCTAATACACGGGATACCGTACTATTCATCATCAACATATATAGGCTGGGCTAATGTATCTGCAGCACCTTAGTGAAGCACATCCTCAAGCAAGGAATTAATTCATTGATCCCTCATGCAGCTTCATCTCACAAAAAATCCAAGGATTGATCCAAGTCCTTCTGAGCATTGAACATACAAAAAAGCAGATGTCCAGAGTTCAAAGCTACTCCTCGACCGGGCTAGGAATGGCGTTTTCTTTGTTAGGTAACCTTCATCGAGCGTGTTCCGAAGATTGCCAGATTTTAGATATGGAAGAAGAAAATAGTTGACATAATCGTTGAATGTCTTATATATGCAACGTACTGTAAGTAAAATAGAGATATAAAAGATGTAGAATAGGGTTCTTTCTTTTTATTTCTTTCTCAACACAATACAAGCTACTTTGTATCTATAGGCAATAAGAGACATCATTGGTCAGAGAGATAAGGAGTCTAACAAAAAAAGTTGAATGGGCCGGCATGGATCTAATTAACAGTTCCTTAACATTCTCCCTTGTGCCACATGGTACATATGCCTCATCAAAACTCTGAAAAACTTAATGGAAAAAATTAGAGAAAGAGTACATCATACACGTTGCTTTATATTTGAAAGTGCATCTTGGCATGTAAGTGGGTTTTGATAATCAATGATAAAACGATTAAGGGACTAACGTATGCAAAAAGTTGTTGGTAAGGTATTTAGTCCTCAAGTCAAGTTGGAACATGCGTTGACGATCCCTAAAAAGATTGTAAAAGACATGAAATCGAGAAGGTTAAGTACATTTTGTAGTCCTTTGCGTGATTTAATGATCACATTGAATATATGACAGTTATACTATAATGGGAGAGCTAGTCAACAGTATGGAAGAAGATAACTTGCTAAGTACTTAATAAAAATCATTTCTAAAAGTTTTTGGAAAATTCTCGACACCAAACTTCAGCGGTTGTTCGGAATGTCCAGACCAGTCGACCGAAATGTCCAAGTGTGTATGAAAGTAGGTTCTAACATGCTAAGTGTTGGCTCGGACCCTCCAAGTGAGGTTTGTCCGAAGTATCTGGAACCTTTCAGAGCTTCTATTCAGTGTGTTCTATAGTCCAGAGCTTCCAAGTGAAGTCTGTCCGGACACTCTGAGATCCACACAATAGCTTTCTCCAGAGATCATTTTTCATCTGGACCTTTCGAGTGAAAGTCATCCGGACTATCCGAAGTCCACACAGTAGCTTTGTTAAGAGTGTTTCCTGTTGTCCGAACCTTCCCAGTGAAGGTCATCTGGACCATCCGAAGTCCACTTAGTAGCTTTTCATGTCTCCCGTAACTTCCGAGTGAGATTTGCCCTGACCATCCCAGTGGTGAAGAAGCTTCTATATCGAAGCCCTACTTTGTTTGGACTTTTAGAGAGAAGTTTGTCCGAAGCCTCCAACCTAGGACTTAGCATATGTCTTAGTATTTTCTTTCAATCGGACCTTCGTGGTCTGGCACTTCTGAAGAATCCAAATTGGCTTTGTTTTTGTCTGTCTAGAACCTCTGAGTGAGTATCTCCCAGAACCTCCGAGTTAACTTGTGTTTCGGGACATAAGGATTATTTGTTTCGGGACAGAAGGATTATTTTCATCCAGAGTGTCCAAGTTGTTTCGATTTAGACTCTTCGGGTCTTGGATTTTCCTAAGGTTTTGAACTATTCGGTATGTTCGAGCTACACCCTTCGAGCAGTGTTTTTCTCCCAAACTAGAAGTTGTGTTTGGATCCCGGAGCCTCCGAGCAAGGTTGTCCGGAACCTCCGAGCGAGATTTCTTTCTGAGTACCAGCTAGATTTTGGAGGGCAGCCTATATAAGCCACCACCATCCTGGGTGGAGGCAAGCCTTTGGATCCCAAATCTTGAGCTGCTTTGTTGCTATCCTCTCTTGCCTTCTTGTGAGAACCTTAGAGAGAGAGTGAGAAATTTTCAGGATTTGGATTCAATTTTCATTGAGCATCCAAGCAAGGGATCACCTCTAAGCCGAGAAGATGATTCTCAAGCTCGTCAAAGGTCAACTTCCTCTTAAAGGTATTCTAGGAGCCAAGTCCGAGGAGAGGTGAAGGGTGAAGAGGTTCTTGAAGAAGCAAATTATCGAGAGCCCCTCTTCTTTTGCACCTGTAGAAGAATGTGCCATAGCTAAAAAAGATCCACAAGTAGAGAATGAAGCTGAGATTGAGATCTTAGCCGGTTTAAATTTGGTGAAGCATCCTACGAACTGGATAGCAAGGCCGAGCTTGTAGATTACACCCCGAGGGGGTGAGCTTTCAACTGATGGTGTTCGCTCGGCTAGGGTCAATGCAAAATCCTTCTGTCAATGAACTAAAGCAACTGTTCTGGGGTGTTTAGCCTTGCCACAATAGATTTCAAGTTTCTATTCTTCGGCTCTTTCTTAACAGATTTGTTTTTCCTAGTTGTAATTGCATATAGCGCTGGAGCACAAGAGCATAGGACTGGCCAGCAATCCAGTTGTCATGTCAGAACCGTGTCTTGATCCCATCCTCATAGTGATTATGTTGGATGCCTTGAAAAGTGTATAGTTGGCCTCATCACATGGAAGCTAAGTCCCCTCATGATCAGCCCGCGTCTGTCCATTGAAACCACGGCCATCTCAGTCGCATGGCCCTACAAACCTCTCAATATCCATAATGCCTAATTCGCCCAGCCTCTTTGGGCGGCACATCACCTTCGAGTTGACAAGGGAGTGCCCACCGTTGTCATCTCCCTGCTTCAAGAGAGCCTGTCAGACGTATACACTTGCATCTAAATTCTACCTCTTTCACTGCTAAAGTCAACATTTAGGCCATGTTCACTGGCAGCATTTCTCTGCTCATGTCGAAGCCCACCGTTGTCATCTCCCTGCTTCAAGAGAGCCTGTCAGACGTATACACTTGCATCTAAATTCTACCTCTTTCACTGCTAAAGTCAACATTTAGGCCATGTTCACTGGCAGCATTTCTCTGCTCATGTCGAAGCAGTTACTCCTTGGAGTATACATTGTCAACTTTCTGTGGACGAAAACTTTCTGCAGGTGCAAACGTGTAGCTTTTTGGTGGACAACCAGATGATCTCTAGGGCTCCAAATGTCTGGCAATTGAATCACACAATCGAGAAAGCCACCGGGTAGACATCAACTAGCCAGCACACAATGTAGGCCTTTGAGGGTAATTGTAGCTGCTTCGCTTCGGAGCTCTCAACTGAACAAGCTGCTTGCTTCTACTTGGACTTGCAACAATATAGCACTTGTCAAGACTCAAGAGTAGCTATTTCCTCAAAAAAAAAGACTCGAGAGCAGCTGCCTTTAGACAGCACATGAAAAAAACAATATGTTCCTTACATTCTCAATCACATGACATTGTACAGAATACAGAGGCTGTCCACTATGCCTCTCATAGCATGTAACTGGCTCTAGAGCCTAACGTACGTAATATTCAATACTACGAGGAATGAAAATGAGCTCTTCAGGGCAATTTGCCTTCAAAATAAAGGAATGAAAATGAGCTCTTCAGGGCAATTTGCCTTCAAAATAAAACCATGCCGTTTCCTCTTTACCAGGATGCACGAAAATTTGGCCCGCTTGCTTATGCCACCAACCATTTCAAGCTCCTCCCGTTGAAAACTTCACCATCTTTTTTCTTTACTTTTTTTTCTGGGAGGAAATATTGTGAACTTCCCCAAATTTTTTTTGAAGAAACAGCTCCAAAATTAATCAACTTTAAAGGGCAAGGTCACTATAACCGTTGTTCTATCACTTTTGTATGCCAACAAAGAGAATAATCTGGACAAAATGTCATATACATGCCTCTTATTTTACAATTTACACCCACCCCATGCTCACTTCCTTGATAAAAGTAAAAAAAGAGTATGATCTACTATGGGTACTCCACAATCAATCATAGGAGATCATCCCTGGGTACCGGCTAGTGACTTCATCTTCTGCATTTGTGGATTCAACAAATGAATACAGTGGGTCAATATGTATATTAACAGGTTGTTCAACATTTTGGAAACTGAATTAACATTCTCAAGAAATGGCCTATGAATTAACATTATCAACAAATGGCTATGTACTTATGTAGCTCTCTTGTATTCAGTAGTAGGATTTCATGGAAAGGTAGGGAAAGAACTTCAGAGACACTACAATGCTACACAAAATAGGACTACCAAAATAAACTGTGGAGGATCATCGATGCTAGAAGATCCAAGGACGATCTCTCTCTTCAATTTCATAGTAAGCTTGTGCACCGTGCGTAGCTGATCCATCGAAGTATAAAATTGATAAGCACATACTCACATACACATGATAGAATGGAGTCAACAAACTGTTCATAGGAAAATGACATACTTCGGATCTAGTGGCTCCACCAATCACGAAGACAAAAATTCGGTTGCCTAGCCTCTTAAAGTCACCTGATGCGTGTCTCAGGACTGAAGAATCACTGTCAATAGAATTTATGGTGGTAAGAAAGTAGCTAAAATGTATGAAGCTGATCAGAGCAAAGAGTTGTTTAGATAGAAAAATTATATTCGATGAGTACCTTGATTGACTATCATCAGAGCGAGACTTAGCCCATGTTGGTGTTCGCCGTGATCTCATAGACATGGGCTGCGGGTTTTGTGCTGGTCGTGCCGTCGATGCATTTTGTGTGGTCCCTCGAGCAGTAAAATTTGGTTCACTCAAATATGGGTATTCATTTAGAGGTAATTCACCTTTGCTCAGTTTCTCAATCAGCTCCTGTTAAAAAAAAAGGAACTCCAAGCATTACTTTTTGGTATGATTCTATTTAATCACATAATGGCACTAATACCCAATAGCCATTCTATCAAAATCAGTCCTACTAAGTTTATCCAATCAGATTGTTCAGAGACATATTTAATCAAGTGAATGAGTGCCACATTCTTAAAGCCCACAAAATTTAGGAACTGGACGTATTTTGGTTTCAGTAAATGTTAATCATAGCATTGCATTGCATGAGATAATTATTGACTGCATGAAGCACAAGGAATAAAGCAGCTTATTGACTGCATGAAGCACAAGGAATAAAGCAGCTAATCAGATATTTGATGAAGAAAAGGAAATTTTAGTAATAATAGTTCTATCACGTGCCTCTATAAGTGGGAAAAAAGGTGATAATGCCCAAGTTTCCTCACATCCTGCCGCTCTGTCCTGGCAGCATTTTTTTTCTGATATGAAAATTACAAACATGTTAATTCAATGGAAGAAATTAAAAATAATTTTAGCTCAAACCATGTCCACCTTTTGGGCATCAAATTTGAGGGAGAAACCACCAGCCTGTGTTGTATTCTTTGTATCTAAACCGACCAAGTATCTTAAGCTGTTTATTACATTCATATCATCTGATGGCAATTTCGCTAGCTGCAAGTCAATAAATTAGCTCACAATGTCATATAGACATGAAAATTTTGTCAATCCAAATTGTCAATCCAATTTTTGATATATTAGCCTAAATGAAAGAGCATTAGCTTAGACATAATCTTCCATACTACAACCACCGTGTTAACATTAAGCACTTTCCTAAATGAAAGAGTAAGTATTTGCCTAAATATAAGAGTAAGGATTATCTGTAATGCAAAGTATCACATGATAACTTTAAGCAGAAGTTCATGTTGTTTTATGGGGTCTCGAAGGAGCCATCAAGAACATATGAAGTTCCTGCTAATTATGTAGTCTCTATACTACTCTATACTTCCATGCTTCTACCTAGCGAAAGAAGAGGTTTAGTTCCTATATAGTGTACTTTTGCATAATTGCTGTAACCAGCTGTGCTACTCATAACTCATAAGCAATGAGAAACTTGACGTGAAGTACCTGCAGCAACTTGTCCCCTTTGTCACCTTCAAACTTCTCTGGATATACAATTGCATATATAATCAACAATCTCAATTTGTTTTCTGGACTCATATTCTGGGCAATATAACAAATGAGTCAAGCAAAAAATAAAACTAAACTGATAAAGACTTGGCAGTAAGCCTGTTTTTTATTTCCCTCTCTTTCTAAACAAACCTGCTTTGACCTGAGGATACTGATCACCTCCTTCGCTCCTGCATCTCCAAAAACCAGATCCTGCTCCAACTGCCCAATGTCACGGAGCCCATACTCCCTGATAAACTTGTTAATTTTTCCAGCAATCTGAACAAAGAGCTCAACATTAGGATTTGTTTTCATTTTTGAAGTTAGATAAGGAACTTATCAAAAGATGTTTTATGAAAGTAAAGCATTAAAGCATATGCTGTAAAGACTAAATATATTGAGTAGATGTTTAAGGTGACTATATGTGCTTTTAAACAACAGATGCTTGCTTTGAAGTTTGAACTAGATACTAATCTTAATACAACAAGACATGAAAAATGTGCGACAAATGATGATGACATTCTTGACACTGTTACATCATAATATTACATATCGAGAACATAAATTTACCTACTGATGGAGGCTACAATATCATTAGATAATTCCCCATTGATGGAACCTACTATGTGACACAGCTAATAACCTTATTTGTGTGCACCTTTTAACTCGCATTCCAGAATATCATAATTTAACTATAATATAATATTCCCTTTTCACATTTGTATAGATAGTTCTTATAAATCTCATAATAAAAGGAATAGTAATTTATGACTTGTAAATATAAAGAAAATAACATAAAGAATGTAGGAAAAAAAACTACGAAAGTAACCATCTACCTCTATATGGAGGGTCAATTTCTCAACTTGATCGCCGTATTGTGGCAAAGCTTGAACAATCTTTTGTAGATCCTTTGTTGAGATTTCACCGCCATCTCTAATTGAGAATGGAATATCGTAAGCATGTATTATGAAAGAACTCAAAAATAATTGCATTCTGTGTTCACAATTTCATTGGTAAATAACCTACTAACCACCATTTGATATACCTCTATATCAAAATACAGACTATAGGTTACAAAGTTTCATTTGAAAGGATTTCCGTACTACTTGTCTTCCAGATTTGCAATTCAGATCCAAATAAAATCAGTACTTCAAAACGAACGATATGCGATAGTAAGATATAGATCAAAATATGTTAAAAATACAATTATGTTGTAGATAAATACTCATCACATGGATACTCAAAAAGTGAGAATATGAATGCCATCCAAAAAGTGAGAATATGAATGCCATCAACAATCTAGGATGGTAAATAACAACAATAGATAGCATCTGCTGGAATACCATACTACACTCCACTGTGTGTTAAAACATTAATAGTTGCTTTTTTCAAAAATCAAAAATATCTTGCACCTTGAATGAAGTTGCGCTGCTTTATTCTTTGCAACGAAGTTATTCATCTTTTCATACAACCTCTCACTAGCCTGATATTTTAATTAGTGTTAGAAAGCCTAGACCAAAATATACTTGAATAATTTTAAATACCAATACAACACATGACTCACATCAGCTATGTGAGCATGGCGGAGTTCTATCCAGGGAGGATCATGATCCTCTAATAAAGCCTCTTTCTTTTCAGGTTCGGATCCCATTTTTTACACCTTCCAACAGAAAATAAATCTAAGGATAGGGCAAGTGAAGATAACATGTAGCTCTAAAAATATGGTATGGCATGTACCTCATATATGTATTTGTTGCCATCCATTTCGAGTAGATCATGGCACATTGCATCATAGGTCCATTCATGAATAACAGGTGCTATCTTTGCATTCATATAAATTGTTGTGAGTTGTAGGAAACATATCAAAGTTCTTTACTGCACTTATAAAATAAAAAAATTATTGAACCTTACTAATTTTTAATATAAGGATTATGATTTAGCACCTGATCTATAGGCCTGTCGACAATGAGCAGTTCACATGTCTCCTTCTGGGGAAATTCAGGAATTGTTGATTTATATTTTGACACAATCTCCCAAACAGCATTAGCTAACCATTTTGGAACCATGTTAAATTTTGCTACTGTCAATGGGTCTGCGCTTTTGGGGGAACGATATCGCACACATGGAAATTCCTGTAAAAACTAAAATCATCTTCTATGTTTGACAAAACAGGAATAATAATGGTAAACTTCATTGATAGCACAAGACAAAACAAGGATAAACATCTAGTAGACTCTATTCCTAACTAGCATAGGAGATATCCAAAGTTGCTGGTCACCAAGTAAATAGTGATGTAGTCCGTAATCTATATATTAAAATGGTTAGTTGTAACTATTCACGAGGTGAAGGTGTAGCCTGCCACATCAAGAGGCTGGCAAGACCATGTATTCAACTTCAGATATTTGCTATTAATCAACCATGCCAGACTTTTAGTTAAGTTGTATATAAGTATAACCATGCTATATTTTTTGTATTTTCTAGGGATTCATTATATTTTTCTTCTTTCTTTTAAGTGGGTTTGAAGGGACGGGGTTCAGGGTCAGTACTTGTGGCCTGGGTAATGTGTGGCGCACCCAGTTTTAAGGCCAGATAAGCCCTTGTGTTTACGGTACCGGTCCCTGGATCAGTAGCCGATACCCACAAGTTTACCTGTGTATCAAAATCATACACGCACTTATTAGATTAGAATACGTAATTCGATCTTTAAGATCGAAAAACTATACCTTTAGCCCAACGGCTAGAAATCTTGCAGCGGAAAATCGAGCGGTGATGAGCCCATCAATATGCCGTTCCCAACAGGCAACTGACTGGGGGTTCGCCCTAGTTATCGCGGATACCGCCGTTGCTTTCGAACGGTTGCCCATCGGTCTGGCCAGATCAACAAGCCAGGTGAGTACATTGAATGTACTCGCAAGCGCTCCACCGAGGAGTTTAGTACGGATATGATCATGCTCGGAATTTATCAATAACATGGCTCTATCCTAAGTTTCATGTTGTGCGAGAAAGTAAGTTTGCATTTGAAATAAATACATAGATGTAAAAGCGATTTTATCCAAATTATCTTGACGCAGCGAGATAAAGTACTGCTCAAAACACTCGCCCGTTGCAACGGGGAGTTCACTTTTGTGCTTACCGTTACAACGGTACAGCACGGTACTTACCCGGTTCCACAGGGAGACGCAGCTCGCCTCGTACTTACGGGGTTCCCAATCACCCGGTTCCTCAGGTAGACGACGCTCACCTCGTACTTACGGGGATTCTAGGGTTTGCCCGTAACTACGGGAAAACCCGACTTCACACCTCCCGATACGACGGGAACTTGGCAAACTGCCCTGCGAACACGACAGTTCGCGTCCTTAAACCCATAACCCAGAAATCCTTTTTGGGGCTCAGAGAGCCAGACTACTTTAGTGTGGCCCGACCAAGTTCGTCCATGACCGCGGACACGGCTATTCGAATAGTTTTTAACACTCTACAGAGGTTGTACGGCTTTACCCACATGATGTAGTTCCCCCTGGGCATGCTACGCGTCGCATGTGTCCAGAGCTTGTACAACGAGACTCTTCACCGCTGTGAACCCAGCCATTAACCCGTCAGAAGGACATGTCCCACACCTAGCTCGAGCCTAGCTCGAGTCAGTATCATCGCTACAAGGAGGTTGGTGTTCCAACTCTGTGGCGAATAATATGTGGCGCCCCCGGTTTTTAAGCCGGGAACTTCCTCGTGATCACTGTACCGGTCCCTGGATCAGTAGCCGATACACACGAGTTAACCTGTATATCATCGACATACATGCGTAAACAATTAAATAGACCGATAAGGTCGATAATCAGATACCTGTAGCCCAACGGCTATAAACTTGCAGCGGAAATCCAGCGGAATGTGGCCCATCAGTGTGCCATACCCGACAGGCAACTGACTGGGGTTACGCCCTAGCGTTTGCGTTCATACTCGTATCTTCGGAATTGAAGCCATCCTTCGTCTGGCCAAATCAACAAGCCAGGTGAGTACATTGAATGTACTCGCAAGCTATTCCCACAGGAGAGATTATACGGCAGTAGTTCATGCAGGGGTTTAATCAAGGAACAGCTCTAACCTAAGTTGCTGGTTGAGCGGAAATGCAGATTTATAATTCAAATACGGTAAGGGTAGATTCCAAAGCAGTTTCATAAATCAGAGTGAATTAAAATAACAAAACTGTTCTTGAGGTAGACCCGGCTACCTCCTTTTCTCAATCTCGAGACAGCTCAGTCCATACTACCCCGGGCAATATGACTAGCGTCGCGATTCACTGCTCAGCCTGCACCATACCGGATAGTGCAGCTAGCGTCCTTAGAACGGTGCTCAGCCCCTGTTATCCCGAATAACATGGCTCGCTCCCGCTTGACTCCATGCTCAGCCCATACCGTCCCGGACAGTACGGCTAGCCTCTCCTCCTGCAATTCCTTGCTACCAGCCTGTAGCATAAATTGCACACTGTGGACACATCATGCCCACGTCCTTAATCCCTTTTCCCCGCTTTCGCAAACAAAACTCAGTCTAACCAGTGTGTGGCCTTGCCAGTTCATGTCCATGACCGAGGACGCGGCTATTCGAATAGTTTTTAACACTCTGCAGAGGTTGTACGGCTTTACCCACAAGATGTAGGTCACCCTGGGCATACCGGGCCCAGTATACTACCAGAGCTAGTACAACGAGACCGTCGCCCGCTTCCATACTAGGGTTGGACCCGCTAGGTGAATACCCAAGTTTGCGTGCTCCGGACACCAAATTCCGGACACCAAATTGGGACTCTCCACCTTTGTGTCGATCAACACCCAAACGCTACGCGGCAGTGGATCTCTAGGACTTTCAAGCACCTAGCCACGACTCCTAACTTCCTACGGGTCCAAACCCTAATACTTGCCGGGGTACCAAGTCAAGTCCTTCCCATAAAGGACATGTGGTCGTACGGTGGTGGAACTGGTTTAGCGGCACTTCGGCCCGGTCCTTAACTGATTCGAGCGAGACTCCATTCCTCAACCCACGATCGTCCTAGACGACGTGCCATCATCAATTCCTCTACAGCCCCAGGCTGCCCTTAGCATTCTCGTCCGAATCCGAATCATCTCCAGTTTTTCATTCAAGGTTTTGACAATCATTCTTTTAAACACCACCTCGGATAACACATGTTACCCGAGGGTTTTATTTCCCCATATCCCAAATGGGGGGGGGGTTTATAAATCGAGGGAAAACTTATTTTCGACTACAGCAGGTCTAAGCACGGCTAATGCCTATAACCTTAATATTCTTGTCGGTCGTGGATCGACCGACTAATATACCTAGGGTTACAAAGGTCGGATATTCGGACCTGAGCTTCGTGCAACTAATGGGTATATCTATTTCTACATAAAATATCGTTATTAACCACATAGCATGCAGAGTTCGTAAACAAAATAACTATGATTTCACACATATGGGATTCAACATGATCAAGGTGGGAATGCTTGCCTGGCAACGTTGGCCGGGTTTCGGTCTTGAGCTCGATACGGCAACGCTTGAGACCTTCCTTGCGGGATATCGCAACGTCGTAACTACACGCCGGAAGAACATCGAATAAACAACGGCGCGAGATAAAACCCAATAAGATCCAACATACACACATGAAAACCTAAAACGGGTGTTCTGAACTTTAAGTTATCTTTAGGGTATTTGCGGAGGTGAGAAGGAATTAATGTTGCGTGAATTTAGGGTTTGATGTACCTTGGGAGATCAGGGTTCATAGGAGTTAGGAACTTATTAACGTTTAAAATTTTGTTTCATTGGTTAGGTCCAGAGGACATTAACCCTTTTGAAAGATTTTTAGCAAACTAGACAAAAGCTTTTGGGGTAGAGTTGAGACGGTATTTGTACCGGTATATACATACAAGCATATACAAGGTTGCATAGTATTAATATACTTTCAATTTCCCCTTTTCTTTATATGAAAGAAATTTAAGGGTCTGAATACTCTCTGGTCCAGAGAGCTGAGAAACATATTAGATTTGCTATAAACTTTGTTTATGGTTTTGGGTATTTGAAGTTGTTTTGGGACCAGATTGTACTAATGTTTGAGAACAATTTGTAGCCTTGCATATGAGTTCTAGAAGAGTATACATAGGTTGCCCTAATCGAAGTGAGGGTTTGCAATTCTTTTGTAAAACCAGTGTCACACATTCTATCTGCTTTTCTATTGAAAATCAACATGGGACTTTTTAATGTTGCTGTACTAAAACACCAGCTGCTCTAAAGGTTTCTTGGGAAGAAGGTTTCATTTGGCACCAAAACAAAGGAGGTGTGTATATATATCGTGCATATCTGAACCGGTATTAGCTCGTTAAACTCACTCGGTTGTTGCCACGGTAGAGAGAAAAGGGAACGGCAGCTCGAGTGCTTGGAAGTCTGAGGCACGGGAAGCTTAGTGTAAAAGAGAGGAACTCAAGCAAGGAGGGAGAAGGAAGATGGGGCCGCCACGGAGCTGAGCGGCTGCTGCTGTCGTCGGTTGTTTGCCTCGGCAGGAAAAAGGGGCAAAGGTGGCTGCCGCAACAGGAGGCACCGGAGCACGGTACTGCCGTGTGGGGACGTGCTGTGGCGCGGCACCGCTGTGGGGCTGCCGTGGCAGGGGAAATCATCGCAGCAGGCTGCCGCGGCAGGGCTCACCAGGGCAGCTCAGTAGCTCGCCGCGGCAGGGCAAGGGCAGGTCGGGGAGTGCTTGGGGACGGGACCGGCGGACCAGGCGGCGGCAGCTGGCGCCGGGCTGCTTGAGCTGTCGGAGCTAGGACGGCAGGGGAGGCCAAGGGAAGGGCGGCGGATCTGGAGGCTTGAGGCTGTTTGGTGCGGAGTCCTCTGGAGTGGCGGCACGGCAAGGAGGCGGCCATGGGCGGTGAGGTGAGTTGGATGGAGAGGGAGGGGCGAGCGCCGAGGCGGGTCGCCCTGAGGCGGTGGCCGGCTCCCACGGCGGCCGGCGGTAGGGGCCTCGCCACCGGCGGCGGGATGGTGGTAGTTCTCGGGCAGCTCGCCGGGGGAAACTCGACGAAAGGGCTGCTCGCGGGGCTTGGAGTGGCTGCTGAGCTACGGTGGAAGGCGGGTGGAGAAAAGGAGGGGCGGCAGGTCTTGGTGCTGGGGCTCGGGAGGACGAAGGGAGGAGGCTCGGAACTCGGCTGCCCGTGGAAGAAGAAACTGGCGGCGCGCTGCTCCAGATCTGGGGAGGCGGCGAGATGGCGGTGAAAGAGTCGGTTCTTGGGGGCGGCGGCGACCGGGCTTGTGAAGCTCGCCTCAGAGGAGGGAACGCTCACGGCCGGCGACGGCGTTGGAGCTCTGCGGCGGCGCTCTTGGTAGCTACCGGGGCTGGAGGGGGATGGAGAAAGGCAGGTGGAGTACGCGCGCGGGGCTTGTTGGTGGGCGTGAATCTGGAGCTTGGCTTGGCCTGCTCGGTGGAGATGGGAGCTGGAGCTGAGGTCTGGGGTGCTCGAGTAGCAAGAATGGGGCTCTCGGGTGAAGATTTGTAGGGAGGGGAGCTTGGAGCTGGGAGCTTGGCGATGGAGCAAGGGGGAAAAACAGCCCAGATGAGAGGATGCCTGGGGGGAAGGAAGATGGAGTTGGGGAGGAAGGTGAGGGGCGGCTCGGCTGCTGGTTCTGCTGGAGCAGAGAAGAGGAGCTGCTAGGGAAGAGAAAGAGCTCAAAGAGCTTGGTTTGCAGGCCACTGAGGAGAAGTATGGGAAGAAAGAGGAGGCTGCTTGGTAAATATCTGGGGCAGCTCGGGGAGGAGGTGTGTTGAGCTGTCCCGGGAAAAACAGGGACTGAAAAGAAGGGATGGGACACGTGCTGAGTTCAATTAATGTAAGGAGAGAGTGATGGGAGGTTTCGGGCTGCTGCTGCTGGTTGCATGTGGTAAAGAAAAGAGCTCGGTTTGGGGAGATACTCGGGGCAGCTCTCACCTGGGGCAGTGCTCGGCTCATTGATGGCAGTAATTGGGTTAGGTATTGGCTGCTGCTGGAACACTGTTTGAGGAAATGGAACAGTGGTGTAGCTCGGTTTGCTGTAGAATGGAAACAGGAAGTGACACCTCGGTGCGTTAATGGTGATGGGATAAGAGAGAAAAAGGACACGAGGGGGAGATGGGGAACAAGGCTGGACGCTGCTGATGGAGCTAGCTGGAGCATGAATTGAGACAGCTCGGGGAAAAAGGTTTCTCATGTGCATTAAATAGGAGGCAGAGATGTATATACGTATATATATATACATATTCCAGGAGAGAGAAAAGGTGGCGAAAATCAAAGGAATATATGCAGCGCTATGCCGGGGCTTCAAGGTGTATGTGCTCATATACACTGGGGACTTTAGGCCTATATACAAAGGGTTGAGACAAAGTTGACGATGCGTTAGGGTTTTAAGAGGAATTAGGTTTAAATAGGAAGGGAATGAATCGGGAGCTCGGATCCAGGGTTTCGGAGCGCGGTAAGGTGGGGCAGGGACACGGAATTCGAGATGAAACATTTGGGTTGGCTTAGGACGGTTTGGCATTGAGGTACCGTCGATATGGTGGCGTATACGGCGCGTGTAATGTGTTAGGGTTTTGCCCCTTTCGTCGAATCAGGGAGGAGGGAATTAGGGTTTAGGGGCGCGGCAGGGTGACGCAAGGTATGGGAACTCTTGGACACCTTTGTTTCTCTACTCGGGTCCATTTGACGACAAAGTGCCGCGGTTGCAAATGTCCTGTTGCACGGTGTTACCGCATTAGGGTTTCGAAAGGGGGTTCGGGATTAAATCGGTAGATGGGAATCGGGGCGTGGCACCGGGTTCCGGAGGGTGGCACTGATTAGTTGGAGGGGAGGAATGCCGAAGGTATGCCCGTGGTAGGAAGAATGGCTGTCGCGGCGGAGAAGATGTTGCCGCGGTATTGCCGCGGTAGGGGAAAGGACTTGCCGCGGTGGAAATCGGTTGTTGCGGCGGAAGAAACAGCGATGTGGCATTGCCGCGGCAGGAAAAGAGTTGCCGCGGCGGGGAAAGGGTTGTCGTGGCAGAAATGCAAGGACGAGAGGACACGCACGAAGGCAAGGTGCTGAGCAGAGTTGCCCGGGTTGACGGACGGGATTCGGAGTATTAGGGTTTCGACAAAACGGAGATCGATGGGGATAGAGCAAGGGTTTCCGGGTCTGGTATTTAGCTTCATCGATTTGAACTAAAGTTTTAGTTGGGTGTATTTCCAGCTGACATTATTAACTAGAAAATTTTTGTTAGCCCTAATTTTCGGGTTTTAGAAAATCGGGGTGTTACATAATACCTCGTTAAAACCACGGGTTTATTCTCTACAGGGGTTAAACCCACCCCATCTGCACTCTACTAACTGCCCACGGGTTCATGCTAGTTCAGGTCGGCTACTAGATCAAGTCCTTCCCACAAAGGACATGTGGTCGTACTGTAAGATTTGGCCAAACGGCAGTTAAGACAGGTCCTTAGGTGATCCGAGAAGGACTCCACACCACTCCCGATAACGGGCAGCGAGAACCACGACGGGCCTTACCTCGCTCTTTAACAACTCCCTGCAAACACCCTTCATTTCCAACCCGGATCAAAATCTTCTCCCTTTTTAGCTTGGTTCCGCAGAACCATTTCCGGTAGAATATCCCAACCCATGCATATCCTACCTTCCATGCACCTCTACAACCGGACGCGACGGTCCGTTTCGATATTTCATCACATGAAATATGGGGTGTTGCTTTCCTTTTTCCTTTTTGAAAACCTAATTCATCTACTGCGGGGCTAAGCATATGTATATATATATATACCTACATCATCCTAAGTTTCCGATAAATCTTCGGAACGCAATAGTCCTAAGGCGACAAGGTTTACGGGGTCGGACTAGGGTTTCCTATCATCAGTGATATCTGATCTACATAAAATACAGGGATAAAATATAGCATGCATGGTTCGAAAACAAAATAATATTTCGTAAAACTGGGATTCAACATGATCAAGGGCGGAGAGCTTGCCTGCCATTATCGGCCGAGTCGATCGCAAACCTGATACGACAAACATCGGGAATCCTACGCGTGAGGTATCACCGCGTCGCAACTACACATCGTGAAAAACAACGAATCACTAACGGCGCGAGGAAGATCCATTTAAGATCCAAAAATATGCTCAAGGGGTTTTACGATGCCCTTTCATCTTCGAACTATGCAACATGTGTATGAGTATATAAATATGCATGAGCTCTGGATCCTAACGTGCTTCCGAAGGGTTTAACATGATGGGGATAACACTAGGAGGATTATATATATATGCATGACATTAACACTAGGGTTTCTAGGGTTTGGGTGTTAAGCACATGTTCCTATGGCTTTGGAATCACGCACTAAGTGAAGAGATGATGGACCACTAGGCTACATGAATCTTGAACTCTAATCCCACTAGTCAAATGGAGGAATCATCTATTCGACTATATTTGAAAAAGAGTTTAAACTATATATGGATGCTTATGTTTTAGGGTTTCATAAATTAACCTATCCTTTTTAAACCTTGAGCTAAGCAACATGAATGCATGGTTGTAACTAGTGCAATGTTCAAAAATAAACATGTTTACATGCTGGAGCAACCTAGAGCTAAACACCTATTCAAAAAGGGAATTCAAAAGACTGTTTGAAATTTGAACTGTGTACTGGACTGGGCTGTACAGGGAGAACCATTGAGATTTTCGAAAAGTGATCTATATGACAAAGGTGGGAAATAAAGTTTTGAACAACTTTTATTTGGGACTTTTCCTGAGATTTGGCTTGGATGAGGCTGTACCGGCTAGAACAGAGAGGAGAAGGGACTTGAGGCTGTGGCAGGACGCGGCAGTGGAAATAGCTAAAGGGAGCTGCCGCGGTAGGAATGGGGCAGCGGTGGTTGCTGAGCTGGGCTGCCGCGGTAGGCGAAATGGATGCGGCAGGCTGCCGCGGCAGGGTGCGGCAGGGAAAAATGGCAACTCGGGCTGCCGCGGCGGGGGTGAAGGGCTGCCGCGGCAGGGAGATAAGGCTGCGGCAGGGGCTTTGGCTGCCGCGGCAAGGAAGCTAGGGGAGGAAAGGAGAGAAGTCCGGTGGCGGCTTGGACATGGCCGGCGGCGAGGGGGTTGGCCTGAGCTTGGGAGCTTTGGGAGCTATAGAGCAAGGAAGGGGAGGGAGCAAAGAACCTCAGGAGCTCGGCTGTTGATGGGAGAAATAATGGGGCAAGGTGCAGCTGGAGTTTGGGAGCTCGGGCATGGCTTGGTGAGCAGCTCGGGGAACTGCAGGAGCTCGGGCTTGGGAGGAGGGAGAGGGTGGCCGGAGCTAAGGAAGAGGGAATCTCGGAGGAGGCAATGGAGCTCTCAGCTCGGGTTGTAGGAGCTGGGGCAGAACTCGAAGCTGTTCTAGACTAAGAAGTAGAGGGATTGGAATCAGCCAAGAGAGGGAGCTCGGGACGGGGGAAAGCGCTGGAGCTTAGGCGCTCAAGGCTGAGGACGGGCAGGGGAGACAAGGGAGCTCATGCACAAAAGGAGTAGCCTGGCTTGCGAAGGATGGATTGTGGACAAGGGCTGCTCGGGAGAGGAAGTCCAGAGGTGAAGCTCGGTTGCTGTGGCAGCTTGGCTTGGAGTTAAGTACTGGAAGGAGTATGACTGGTGTAGCTCGGGAGGAGATGGAAGCTAAGTAATGGAGGAGTTTGGCAGCTCGGGGAGAGGACCCGCTGAGTTGTGCAGCTTGGCTTTAAGTCCTAGCAATGGGGAAGCTCAACGGAGACAAGGAAATGGCAGCCAGGAGCAGGGGGAATGGGGCAGTAGGTAGCTCGGGAGAGCTTGGGGGAAATGGAGTAAAGGGGAAGGAACAACTTGCTGCCCAGGAGCTCGAGAGAGGGTGGAGAGAAGTTGAGGAAGGAGCTGAGAGAAAAAGGGGTAGCTCGGGTGAAGAAGAAGGGCAGTGGAGCTGCTGTGCTTGAGAAGAAAACAAGGGAGAAGCAAAGGAGTGGAGGACACTGGTGTTTGCTGGTGCTATGCTGCTGCTGGTATTGCTCAGGGAAAAGAAAGGAGGGGTGAGGAGATGGGACTGCTTGGTTGAGAATGGATTAAAGAAAAGAGCCTGGTCAGCTGCTGTTGTTGAGGTGTTGCGGCAGTGAAAGAGTTGGGGAGTAGGGCTGCTGTGGTAAAGTGGAGTAAAGGAGTGGGTTTGGGGAGCTGGTGTTGGTGTAAAAGAAGTACACAGCAGCACAGGTTTGGCAGGGAAAAAGAGCTGTTGCATGTAGGAGATGGAAGAGAGTGAGGATACGAGATAAGGAGAGAAAAAGAGGTGGGCAGTTGACTGCTGGTGTGGTAGCAATTGTGAGGCATCTCACGCATTAAAGGAGGTGGCAGGGGCAGCAGAAATTGAGGGGTGAAGAGGGAGACTTGGCTCTCATGTGCTGTTGGAAAAGATAGAGTGTTTTGGTGCCCATCTCCTTGATGCTTTTGGCTGCAGTAGGGAGAGGGGGAAAGGTGGATAGCAGGGCTAGTTCAACTGCAGGTGAGTAGTGGCAGGGAAAAGAAAATAAAGGGGTGCATGCACTATAGAAAAGGTGGCAGGAGGCCTAAGGGAACGTGGGTACGTATATACGCACATGTATAAATATGCATACCCATTCGGGTAAGATCAAGACGATATATGCGGACACAGGGGAACGCTTGGACGTTAAACAGGCACGTGCCCAATCTTGCGAATACTTCGGGTGTATATGTATGGACATGCAGGGAGTATACTGACGGTGTCTTTATGAGAGATGAAAGGTGACAGGGTGTATGTGCATGCTCATGTGGGTGAAGAATGGTCTAGGGCATTATATAAATAGGGTTTTGACTGGCACAAGAGATAAATGGATGAATCGGTGAGATGGTAATCGGTTAATTGGTAGAAAACTACTGGGACAGATATTTTTCTCCCGGTATGGTAATCCGGTAAAGGTGAAAAAGATATTTTTGTGTTGCATGGTAGAGAGGGAAAGAATTACCACGGTGAAGTAATTATTTGAGGTTTTACCATGTAGGAAGATAAAAAGGTAACCTGGCAAGAGTAAGGGGTAAGGGTGGAAAGAAATTTGCGTACATAGATTTTGGTAGGGAATAATGGTAAGGTAGCTGACGATATTTTTCTGGGTCAGGTGGTAAAGGAGTTTACTGAGGAAAGTAGTTCAGGGTTTGGTGTATATGTGCCCACATACACTTGGTGATTCTTGCATATACGGGACTTGTATGGGGGTGGAATGGACATGCGAAGTTGCAGTAGGCTGTGGGTTGAGTTCGGGTGCTGATACATGCATATATACATGCCTGAGGTTTTGACGACAGGAGGGGGAAACAGGGGTGTCGAGAATTAAGGTTCGCGTATGTGCATATACATAAAAACAGTATATTTTTGCATATACTCGCGATAAGACATATCGAAGTTGGTGGCAAAAGATTAGGTCATTCGGAGAAGATTTAAAATAGGTATATGTTTCAATTTCGCAAAGTACCGCGGGGCACTTAGCGGCAGATGTGGGTTTAAGTTGCACCGACGAGGAGGGAGGGAAAGGGGATGCCGAAGGTGTATTCGTGGCGAGATGGCAAGGTGTTTAGCCGCGGTAGGTGGAAGTTCTGTCGCGGCGGAGAAAAAGGTCAGACGGGCTGTCGTGGCAGAGATTTGTTTGCCGTGGCAAGGAATTGTTTGCCTTTGCTCGCCGTGGCAAGGGTTTGGGAGAAAGAGGGAATGGCCGGGGGTGTCTTTGTGTCGGGTTCCAGGCATGGTTAGAGACGGAATGCCGAGCAGGGTTTCGCATCCCTTGCCGGATGGAGTTCCGACACGGTCGAGGCCAAGGGGGAACAAAGATGGAAATGAGGGACTCCGGTTGGCTCACACTAAGGTTTTGACAGAATAGGTTCCGACTCGATGCACTGCTAATTGGCATTATTAGCAAAAAAAATTTGTTGACCCTGATTTTCAGGTTTCGGAAAATTGGGGTGTTACATAATGGGAACGCAAAAATTCAAGCAAAAACATGAAAGTACTGTCGAGCCTTTTAGAGCATTGAGCACATATCAAAAGTTGCAGCATCCCGCTAGTACAATGTACATCAGCAATATTCACTATAGATGCTGGATTAAAAAGATAAGTAGGAAAGCTATCAATGATATGCTGAAATTTAGTACTTCCCTGATAATTTAAGAACATAGCATAAGAATCTTTATAGTCTGCTACTAATTAATTAGCACAGTTGGCATGAATAAATCATATCAAATGAAGTTTACAAACATACCTTCAATGAAGCAAATGTGATAGCGATGCGAGTAGCCATAGTGCTTATAGTATCATTGAACTTTTTGGAATTATGCTCATTTGCACTAAATAGATCATTTAGCGCCATATCATGGTCAGTTACGAAACCCTACAGATATGCAACATAAAACTATCAGTACACTCATCATCAAAACTAAGCTTTCTAACATTAAACTAAGGAGCCAGACACTGTAATATTAAATTAAATAACTAGGTGTAGTGACATGCAAATACAAGTCCATCCAACATGTCTACTAAGCCTCATTTGCTATTCTTTCTCCTTCAAGAGAATCATGACTATACCCATCATGCTAGCAAACTTTCAAGATAAACTGGTTAATTTTCCTTCTTCGTGCAAATTCAGTTCTAAAATGTGCAACCATTTTCAGTCAACATTAATTTATGTTAGCCTTCAGTTGCTCCTTATAATGGGCACATGCCTATACTACAACTCTGCATTGAACTTTTATACTTGATAGTAACAAAAACAAGCATAACATTATCCTATAAGCAATCAACAGAAGGAAGCATAACTCCTACAGTTGTCTTAAAATGCAATGGGATCATATAGATCGAAGGTTATGAGTACCTGCATGTCAATAGCAAAGAACTCTAAATTCATCTGCAATTAACAGAATCACAGCATTAGAAAATCTACCACCAACTGCAGCAATCAAAGGTATAAAATAATTAACCTCTCTTAGTGCACCAATGCGTGGTATCACACTGCTGTCATCCTTTATGTAAGTCACCAGCTCCTTAGGAATTGGTGAACTAAAGAAGATGTATGCCCTGAAGTTGAAAGTGAAACATTTAACATGTATGTTGAATTTTGTTACATATGAAGCTTCCATAAGTGATAGCCAATTCCAAACTGAAATCTCAATTTAACATACTTCCTGTATAGCGGACATCTCCCAGACATGTCGGATAGAAGCATTATGACACTGCAGATCGCCAAGCTTACACTATCAGAGATGATTCAAGAGAATATAACATCTGACATTGACTATAGAAAGTATTGACGAACCACCAGCAAAAGCTTATGTTAAACAAAGCAGGAAATGCAGTCCTACAATTTCAGGTTTTCTTTTTCTGAGGAAATACAATTTCGCGTTGAGATGGATATAAATCTTTAGTATCATCATATATGCTATTCCTTAAGCATTATCTAAAGAAACATTGCGTTAAAAGAATCAAATAAGAGACCAAAACTACAAGTGTATGGTACTCTCAATAAATTATGTTGCGATGCCTAAGAAAATAAAAGGTTAATTGCAATTGGAAAATACTTTTCTTTCAGTGGCTGGAGAAAATAGATTGCATCCATTGAAGGCATCGGCTCCCTTCACTTGAAAAGATCTTCTACCACTGCAGGATAAGACAGTAAGTTCACTTAGCCAGATTTACAGAAGTGATATTGGCTGAACTGGGGACCTATGAAAAGGTTTCCTCCCAGTAAATACAGTAAGAAGAACATGGTATCCATCACTAAATGTTTTTTCTCTAAATGATTACATATCCATAGTTGTGCAACTTACACGAAATTCCTGCATCAGTAATTTCTGCCATCTTGCAAGCATAAGCCATGATCTTCACCGTAAATTTATCCATGATAAGAACCTGCATAGGCAAACGTAGACTATAACTGCTTTTTATCATGATCGTGATAACCATCATAACTAATTAGTAGGATCTTAAACTGGAGAAGGTATTTAAATCCCCATAACAAGTGTCAAGATCAGCGCTTGCTTCAAATAAAAGTATCAAGATCATCCCACATCTCGGGGAAGAATCACACATCTTGCTAAAAAAAATGAAACATCGGCAATGTGAATGAATATTCTGATAAAACGCTATGCTGGGATCCATGATGGAAAGCCTCCACAACCCTTTGTGCTAGTGGTGTGAAATTGTGCTGTAAATGTTGAAACTGAGTACGTTTGGTTTCAATTTGAGGCAATTAGAACCAAGGCTTGCCCTTTGATTCTATAAAAATGTGAATGAATATGGCGAGGATTAATCACCCTCTCAACCAAATCAAAATTCCATTTGCTGACGGCTTATGAATTTGAACAGACTAGGAGTAGATTACACATGATACAAGTTGGATGCAACACAGTATGTACCTTCCATGCGCTCTTGGTCTCCTTGTCTTTATCTGGCTTTAGCAAATCCTTCAGTATCCCTGTGGAAAAGCGCAGAGAGATGCAATTCAGAGATGCAGCCATTAGTAGAACAGGAGAACATGGACGTCACGTACAGTCGAGGCAGATGTTGCGGAAGATCTGGAGAAAATGCATTATCGGCCCCCCCGGACGCGTCAACGGCAGAAACGGCCCCCGCGCGAAATCAAAGGCAAAAAAACCCTCTCGCCGCACCCCCAGGCCGCGTGCCGCTCCCCCAGGCCGCGGGAGGAGGCTGCCGCAGCCCCCAGCCGCGGGAGGAGGGGTGCCGCTCCCCCAGGCCGCGGGAGGAGGCGTGCCGCTCCCCCAGGCCGCGGGAGGAGGCGGCCGCAGCCCCCAGCCGCGGGAGGAGGGGCTGCCGCACCCCGGGCCTGCGGGAGGAGGCGGCCGCACCCCCCGCGGAGAGAAACGCTGCGCTTCCGCGTTGGAGTTCGTGCCCGTGTGTTGCGCTGCTTCCGCGTTGGAGTTCGTGCCCGCGCTGTCGGTGCCTTTTCCCGCTCTGCTGTTTTCCATCCAATCCACCGCAAAGCTCTGCTGTTTCTCATCCACCGCAAGCATCCAAGGCTGGAGAGCTTCCTCGCGTCAGTTCTCTTTTTATAACCCGAGAACCAGCTCCCTCTCATCTCTCTAACATTCTCTGCCAGCACTTCTCATTCTCTGCCTCTCCTCTCTTCTCATTTCTCTTGCTCCTAACACTCTCTTCCTCCTGGCATTCGTAAGTAAGCAGCAGAGAAGAACAAGGTTAGTCGGAAATTAGTATGCTACACGTTATTTTCATTGTTATATCTCATGCACTCAAGTGATGTTTTAGATTATTTTTTAGCACCGATAATATTAATTAGAATAATGGTTAGCACGTACTTATGGTGGTATAAATTTTGAACACAATCTTATTGTTATTCGAAATGTAGAGATCAGAGAGTTTTGAGGAATCTTCGCAGTGGCATTCTTGTATGAGAACTTGCATTCTCAAGTGAGCAGCAGAGAAGAACAAGAAGAGGAGTTAGAACTTTGGAGGGATTTTTGTAGATTTTGGATGTGAAATCAGGTTGCAGCAGTTGAAGAAAAAATAAATCAAGTCGAGATATAGAAGTAGAGGTAAGAAAATTTCGCATGCAAGTTGCCGATTAGTTGTTTGGTTAGTCGAAAATTAGCATGTTACTTTCTTTGCTATATGACATATATGCAACCTTAAATGTGATGTTTTAGGTTATTTTGTGGGAGGGAAAATATTAATTGGCACGATGTACACAATGTTTAGTATGTATTTACAGTGGTATAAATTTGAACGCAATCTTGTTATTTGTGATATAGAGACCGGATAATATGTTGATATGTAGAATTCATATGATGACGTTAGTTTATTTTGTGGACCGCACAAAATAATGTTTGTATTACATAATAATTAATTAGTTAATTGAAGTAATCTATATTAACAGCCATCATTTGTTTCGTGTTGGAAAAAAAGTTAATTAGGGAATAATTAGTAGATGCACTGTAGATGCACTGTAGCATCACTGTAGATGTCACGTAGCAGTACTGTAGATGTCACGTCGATGTCACTGTAGCATCACTGCAGATGTCAATGTAGCAGTACTGCAGACGACACTGTAGCATCACTGTAGATGTCACGTAGATGTCACTGTAGCATCACTGTAGATGTCAATGTAGCAGTACTGCAGATGATACTGTAGCATCACTGTAGATGTCACGTAGATGGCAATGTAGCTTCACTGTACGTGTCACTGTAGCAGTACTGCAGATGATACTGCTGCAATACTGTAGTAACGATAATTTTTTTAGATGTATTATTATTATTATTTGTCGTACGGAATTGTATTAGTATTACATTTATTATACTAAAAATTGTAATAATGTTTGTAATCTATGTTTTATGCGTACGTAGGTACAATGAATGAATTGTTAGTCTTTTACGGTGGCAACGTAATTCGGGACGGGCCTTATGGGCTCGATCTGTCGCAATGTCAGTTCAAAGTTGCACGAATAGAAGGTTTGGTGGAGATTAGTATGTCCGAACTAAGGAGGTGCATACGGCGAGAGTTTGACCGGGAGACAGCGCGTAAGAAGCTTGTCATTGAGGCAGTGACATGTAGAAGTCACGGTGACGGGTCATCGAACCCCTTGTGGGAACTACACAAGGTCACCGGCACTGTGTCATGGGCTGGGTACATGAGACTTGTCAGCACTCCTGGAGCCGCGATGTACGGTCGGCCAATGGTATACGTTCAATTTGTTGATCGTGATGAAGGATGTAGTGCAGCACTTGAGCTACAACCTGGTACTACAGAAAGAGGTCATGAAATAGTGCTGGCGGCGACGGAGGACAACCCCAGACATGAAGAAGAAGGACAGTTAGTCAGTAACGAAGACGCAGGTCCATTCTGGTCCGCTCGTGTAGACTTATTCGAAGTCTTGCCTACCATGGCAAACGAGTTGGATTCAGATGAAGATGGCGAGCAAGAATCTGAAGGTAGCGAGGAGGATGGAGGTGATGGTGAAGGCGGTGCTCAAATAGCTACTGTGGAAGAAATGGATGAATTGACAATACAGAACCTAGTGATCTCCCGTGACGTCAATTCACGCTGGGGATTTGATGAGAGCACTCTCATGGTTGGCCAACGTTTTCCAACCAAGCAGGCCGTGAAGACCGCCATTACAAAGTATGCTGTCTCCATAAGTCGTGAATACAAATCCAAAAGATCAGATCCTCAATGTCTGAAGGTTGTATGCACACGACCTAATTGTCCAGCAAGAATCCGTGCGACCCAGCACGTGGGCCTTTCAACGGATTTTGAGATAACAGTCTTGATAGACCACACATGCGAGCTATCTGAGCCATTAACAAGGCACCGTAACGTGAGTGCTGCTTATGTGGCTGAAAAAGTGCACCACGTAGTGTCGCAAGATATCTCGGTGGGACCAAAAGCTTTGATGGCAACAGTGGCCGACGAAGTTGGTTTTCCGGTCGGCTACGACATGGTCAGACGTGCCAAACAGAAGGTGATCGAGAGGATGTTCGGGACATTTGAGGAGGGGTATAATTATGTCCCCCGATTGCTGCATCAGATAGCTGAAGCAAACCCTGGCACGTACATAAACAAGTCTGACAGGCCACATCCTGATGGAGTACCTGGTCGGTTCATACTTGATCGTGTATTCTGGGCCTTCAGTCAAACCATCGAGGCATTCAAGTACTGTCGTCCCGTGCTGTCAATTGATGGTACCTTCCTCACGGGAAAGTACAGGGGGACATTAATAATAGCGATGGCAGCTGATGCGAATGATCAAGTGCTTCCCGTTGCATATGCAATCGTTGAGAGCGAGAACTCAGATAGCTGGCTGTGGTTCCTCATAAATCTAAAGCTGTCAGTTGTCAGAGATATTCCTCACGTATGCCTCATTACTGATCGCAATGCTGGGCTGCTCTATGCAATCAACACAATCAGAAATACTATTGTTGAGCAGTACAGGTGGAGCGATCTTGAATCCAGGTGGTGCATGCGGCATCTAGCGGCCAATTTCTTCGGAAAGTTCCGAAACAAGGAACTTATGAAAAATTTCAAGAAGATGTGCATGCAAAACCAGCTGCGGAAGTTTCTGGAGATCTGGAGCGTACTGGAGAGTGCAACGGCCCATTACAGTGGGGAAGCTCCGGTTGAAGGTGAACAACCATTGCATCCCCGTGCTGGGCCCAGTAGAAGAGTCCGGACTCTCTCGGAGTGGGTCAGCAAGTACGCTCCCGAGATGGAGAAGTGGGCGTTGGTTCATGACACGGAGGGTCGAAGGTACGGAATAATGACAACCAACATGTCAGAAGGTTACAACGGCGTGCTAAAAGGTGTTCGCTGTCTCCCTATCACTGCCATCGTTGATGAATCATGGTCCCGGACTGTTGCATACTTTGATAATAGATCCAGGGCTGCGAAAGATAACATGGAGAAAGGCAAGGAATGGTCCGAGGTCATGCAGAGATATATGGATATGAAAATTAAAAAATCTCAGAAGCATGACATTCGAGTTGTTGATGGCTTGCGGAGGAAATATGAGATCCGTCTGCGCAGGAAGCATGTGAACAGCCACGCTAGAGGTGACAGGAAGCACGAGGTCAAGCTTGACGCTACCGTGTGCGCATGCACATGTAACAAGCCGAAGCTTCTGCACTACCCTTGCTCGCATGTGTATACGGCGTGTGCACACCTGAAACAGGGTTCGCAACAATACGTCTCGCCATACTTCAACATTCACCATCTACTTGCGACATGGAGCAGCGAGTTCTACTCCTACGGCCTTCATATGAGTTACAAGGATGTCTGGGCTGGCCAAGTTGAGTGGGTGCCGAATGCATCACTGAAGCAGCAAAAGAAGGGTCGCCGGCATACTCGGCGGTTCAGGAATGACATGGACGATAGCCAAATCGGAGAACCCCGCACATGTACGATATGTAGGAGTGCTAGACACAGGAAGAAGGATTGCCCCAACAAACCAAGCGCTTCGTCCCGTAACTAGTTCTCCACGGCTGTTTTCAGCAATATTCTCATGTAATGTTCCATGTACGTACTCTCATGTAATGTCTCAAGTACCTATTTTCATGTAATGTTAGCAGTTATGAGGTTCTGTTTGTACGTACGTAATGCCTTCTTTTATTTAATGTTTTAATGTTAGCAGTTATGAGGTTCTGTTTGTACATACGTAATGCCTTCTTTTATTTAATGTTTTAATGTTAGCAGTTATGAGGTTCTGTTTGTACATACGTAATGCCTTCTTTTATTTAATGTTTTAATGTTTTAATGTTCGCTAATTGGCAGTACACTTCTTTTTGCAGCACATGGCTGCACTACCAGAACTACTGGAACACTACTACGATGATCACCATCGGTGCCACTCTTGGCTGGGAACTGATGTCGACATTCCACCAACGTTCGTGCTAAGGGTTCCGAGGTCACACTGGCCCCTTGACGAGCGGTTCGTTCCACTCCTTCGAGATACTGGGCTTCTGCCATTCGCCAGGATGCTCTCGACCGGCCACTCTTTCACTTTGGACGCGTCTCTGCTGAGTGCTCTTGTGGACAGGTGGAGACCGGAGACTCACACTTTTCACTTTCGTTGGGGAGAGATGACGTTGACTCTCCAGGACGTTTCTATGATCACTGGGTTGCCTGTTAGCGGAGAGGCAATTGTCCCACCTCCACGTAGAGTTGACTGGATGGAGCACTTGGCTGCCAGATTTGGTGAGGAGATTCCACGAACGGAGAAAGGAGACCTTCCGCGAGGTGTCCCAAAGAGTTGGCTTAGGAGGTTTCACACATGCCCCGTGGATGCAGACGAGGAGCTTGTCAGGACATATTTGGTTGCATATCTGCTATATCTCTTTGGTTGGTTCATGTTCCCCAACTCCAACGGTCATATAGTATATCCAAGCTACATCCACCTTGCAGAGGCTTTAGCTGATGCCCCCCTAGGGGACGCTCCTCAATACAGCTGGGGATCTGCAGTACTCTGTGCCACGTACAGGGGGTTGTGTGATGCTACGTCCCGCAAGAGGGGCAAAGAGCCGGTACTGTGCGTATGCCATACTTTACTCCAGTTGTGGTCTTGGGAGCACTTCCCCGTTGGACGGCCCCAGATGTTTGAAGCGATCCACCCGTATCCCATAGGGCAGAGCGCCATTGATGGGCCCACCATGGGCACTCGGTGGACAGGTGCGACTCTTGCCTGGGCTCGGGACGTGTCGGCACGTTGCTATCCAGCGTACCATCAGGAGTTCGAGATGATGGACCACCATGGGGTGATATGGTTCCCATGGACAAATAACCATGTCTTCACTGTAGCACCTCATGGTTTGTCCATCCAGTGCAGAAGGGACGTGCATTATTGGCTGACCACCTGTCACCTGGTGTTCTCAAACATGGTAGAGCCATATGCACCACAACGCGTCATGAGGCAGTTTGGTCTATTCCAGGAAGTGCCTCCAGCAGCTACCAGAGAACTCTCCAAAAAAATCCATGAGTACGTTTCGAACTTCACAACAATTCTGCTTGTGCTTGCAAATTTATTATACTAACCGGTACTTTTCATATTTCAAATGCAGGCAAGGTAAGAAAGGCAGGAAGGACGATGATTGGACAATGACACAACACCGGTGGAAGGAAATGTGGGACAACTTGGCTGCACAAGAGGTCATCCCTGAACTAAGGTAAATAATTTGTGACACTCAGCTAACATATGTTTTGTCTTCCATGTCAGTTACACTGTTATGTTATACGTAGGCAATACGACGAGAGCACGTACGATGACTACCTGCGGTGGTACGTGCCAAGGACCCGAACTAGGCTCACGTGTCCTCCACCCGAGAGACGAGCAACCATCACACATGCTGATCAGCTACGGTTGGGGACGGATCGGTACCGAGCTTCACGCCGTGACGACATGGTAATATTTACAAATATTGGCATGTATTTGATTAAAAAAAATGGACATCTCGAGGACAAAAAATAACCTTCCATATGCAGTTTGATCGAGCCATGCGGATCCACAATACTGCCGCATCCGAACTTCGCTCTAGCCGTTATCGCGACCATCCCCTTTTGCAGAAGATTAAGGATATGTATGAGGATGCCAAAGGGATTCTCAAGACTTTGAGCTGCGGTCGGACAGACGACATACTACCGCACGATTCAAACATGCCAGAGCTGAGGTCTGCACGACCAAGTGAGGCAGTAGATACACGTGCCGCTTCTGGACGTCGAGACGTATGCCATTTCAAATGTTAGAGGTTACCTTTTCGCATATACTCTATGTGATATTAATTGAATCGTACTTCTTACATTTAACAGTCCGAGGTGCGTGGAGACACCGTACTTTTGAGGAGGTCATCTACGCGAGCTGGTAAACGACTGCAGGTACGCTACATGACCGGAAGCTCACTCACTCCATTTTTGTACGTATATTTTTGTAGTACGCAATGCTCACTTGTTTGACATAGTACGACTCGGCGCACGAGCAAGGCCAGACATCAGAGGGCCAGACATCAGAGGGCCAGACATCGGAGGGTGGTGCACCTCGAAAGGTATGTCTTTTGTAAATGACGTCAAGTTTTCCATATATCTTCTGTATGAGTTTGCATATACCTTATTTCTAACATTTGTAGTTCGAGGAACGTGAGGCCACATCGCTACAGCCAATGTCGTCCACACGAGGTCCTCGAGGACTTCAGGTGCACTTAATTTATTGCATACCAAAATTAAATGAATGATGAGTTATGAAAAATAATTACTAAGCAATTATCAATTTCGAATTTAGTTCACTATGGATTCGTCCGACGAACAGCCCCAAGGGTCTCACGGAGTATGTTATCTTAAATTTTTGATACTTAAGTGTTGCCGTTCTATCTAAAATTCAGTTTGCAATAATACTTCCATAATTTTTCAGACAATGGATATGAATGATTCGTCACAGGATGATGCCACTTTTGCTGTCGAGACCCCATGGATGCAATCTACACTTCAGTACCAGTCCCTTGTTCCAGGGGGAGGTTATGACGCTGGTTCGTCCCACGGCCCGGGCCACAATTGGGTAGACAATTTATTTGCACAAAGTCAGATTGAGCATAGCCAAATTTATACTCAGCCAGAACCTACTCAAGAGACTCAAGAGACTCCGCAGTACGACCTCCGGACAAACCCGATGCGGCGTGAACAATTTACTTTCCCTTCAGATCACATGCCACCTAGACACAAGAGGGGAAGAGGCCGTTGATCGCTCTATTTGTTTATTTATTCCGGATGGTTGTACAGTACTACTTTGTTATTTTGTAACGATCCAGTTTGCGAACAATATTTAAGAAGTTTCTTCGATGCAATTCTAGAGTTCGATACATAGAAATCAGTAAACAGGGGCTACAATATGACGGAACAAATCGTAAACTACATGAAGTCATCTTCGCTATCACTTACGAAGAGCCCTAGAGCGGCGGCTTTGAAGCAAAACTTCTCGACATAAGAAGGTGTTCTTCTCTCCTGAGCTGCGTCTCGGTTTATATAGGAAAATGAGAAGGTGCAGTAATATGGAGAGAAAATTACGGGAGGATTATACAGGAAATGGCAGCAGGAGAAAAAACTAAAGAATTGTGAAGTCTGCGAGGGCGAACCCCAGCTAAGCTGGCGTTTCTTTTAACGTAGCAAACGCCAGCTTCCATGGCGTTTGAATACTTTGCCATAAACACGTTTCTGTTCTGCCAATTCGTTGAGCGTTTCCCCTCGTAAGCCAAACGCCGTGGCTCCTGGCATTCTCGCTGCACACCGAAACGCCCTCTCCGCGGGTGGGGGGTGCGGCCGCCTCCTCCCGCAGGCCCGGGGTGCGGCAGCCCCTCCTCCCGCGGCTGGGGGCTGCGGCCGGCTCCTCCCGCGGCCTGGGGGAGCGGCACGCCTCCTCCCGCGGCCTGGGGGAGCGGCACCCCTCCTCCCGCCGGTGGGGGCTGCGGCAGCCTCCTCCCGCGGCCTGGGGGAGCGGCACGCGGCCTGGGGGTGCGGCGTGAGGCTTTTTTTGCCTTTGATTTCGCGCGGGGGCCGTTTCTGCCGTTGACGCGTCCGGGGGGGCCGATAATGCATTTTCTCCGGAAGATCTTGGGGTCCTCGCCCATGCTGCTGAAGTCTGGACCCGATATAGACATCTCGGCGCTGCCGCCGCCTCCTCTGGCGCAATCCGACCGACTATCTCCGACACGGCCACCGCCACGGCCACAACCACCACCACCACCCTGCCTCTGTCTCTCGCCCGTCACCTGTCTCCCCTCTCTCTCCCTCTCGCTCTCTCTCTCCCCCCTATCAAACACTCTATAGCCTAATTTAGCTGGTTTTTGTGGGGGCGGAGGTGAGGGAAGCGTGGCGCCCGCGGGACGAACCGGGCTGCGATTCCCGCAGGGAGGGTAAGAGGGAAAGGAGGACAGGGAGCGAGGCCATGGACACGACAACATGGGAGTGTTGGGAGTGTGCGCCTCTGTCTGATCGGATGTCTCAGCGAGGGAGACTAGAGGAGTTGCTGCTTTGTTGCATGCACGTACGTACTCTTCATGGTATGGCACTACATCTGTGTCCGTGGGTGCTGATAACAATGTCTCGTTTTGATTTCTGTTGCATCCACCATCGATAATTGAAATTGCGCGCAGATTATAAGTTATATCTGACATGTAACTTGATGTAGACTCATTACTTACGTTTCATTTGAAACGTAATATAAAATAAGATGTGCTTGTATCTTATAAATATAACTTATCCTCTGTCATGTTTGATGCACCACATGAATCAACCACACAAATTTTACAATCTAAAGAGCTCCATAGAAGAGATTCTATGAGGTTTGAATTCTATAAAATCAAGATGAGAATCTCTTGTTCAAACAAGTGGTTAAGCTAAAAGAAACCAGAGCAAGTGAGAAGCAGAGGAGAGCCCGAGTGCAGCTGAATGGCTTACGGAGGCATTTGCACCCATTACACTTGACGATTTTAAAATCACGTACAAGTTTCAAAAAACTCTGAAAAAATTTATACTGGTATACGATAGAATGAAGTATACATAGTTAAAATTTTGAAAAATAATATGACCATTTGTGACCTGTGCAAAAAAAACAAAAACACACCTTAGATAGCCATGAACAGTATAAAGGGGACATATGCACATATTTATTTTTTTTGCACAGATAGCAAATTGGTATATTATTTTTTAAAAATTTAACTGCGTAAACTTCATTCCATCATATACCGGTATGAATTTTTCAGATATTTTAAAAACTTGTATATAAAATTAAAATTCACTAAAACTAATGGGTGCACATGCCACCGTGTGCACCCAGTGATTTCCCAGGAGAGCCCCCTTTTCTTCCCTCAGCCAGCGGCACAGCGCAACAGCAACCAGAAGCATCCATCCATCCAACCCCAGAGAAGCCGCCGTGCCGGGACCAAAACCTCCAACCGATCCCTTCATCTTCATCTTCCCCTCCACGAATCAAATCCAAATCCCCCGTCTCCCGCAAATCTCAAACCCCACCCACCTTTCCTTCCCCCACAAGCAACCAGAGGGCGGCGGCGGCGATGCGCTCGTCGGAGTCGTCCTCGCGGTTCGTGCAGGAACTGGTGCTGTACGCGGCGAGCGCCGCCCTCAGCTGCCTCGTCCTCTTCGCCGGCCTCCGCCAGCTCGACCCCAACCGCGAGTCCTCCAAGAAGGCCCTCCAGCACAAGAAGGACATCGCCAGGCGCCTCGGCAGGCCCCTCGTCTCCACCACCCCCTACGAGGTCCCAATCCCTTGCTATCCATCCATCGCCGCCTCGATTTCGCATTCGATTTCGCATTGACCCAATCCCTTGTCGGATGTTGCTGCAGGATGTGATTGCGTGCGACGTCATCAACCCCGACGACATCGACGTCGAGTTCGGCTCCGTCGGCGGCCTGGACGACGTCAAGCAGGCGCTCTACGAGCTCGTCATCCTGCCCCTGCGCCGCCCCGAGCTCTTCGCCTTCGGCAAGCTCCTCAGCGCCCAGAAGGGGGTGCTCCTCTACGGCCCCCCAGGGACCGGCAAGACCATGCTCGCCAAGGCCATCGCCAAGGAATCGGGCGCCGTCTTCATCAATGTCAGGGTCTCCAATCTCATGAGCAAGTGGTTCGGCGACGCGCAGAAGCTCGGTAAGCCACACTGACCTTTCATCGTGCTAATCCTGCCGCAGATTGTTCGCTCATTGGAATCTAATTCGATCACTGCTGCTTTGAATTTTTGGTGTGCGTACATGTTGTAACGATGCTGATACTATGTAACTGTGTGACAGTGTCTGCTGTATTTAGTCTTGCTCACAAGCTCCAACCCGCTATTATCTTCATCGATGAGGTTGATAGCTTCTTGGGACAGCGACGGACATCAGACCATGAAGCCATGACTAATATGAAGACGGAGTTCATGTCCCTATGGGACGGTTTCACCACCGATCGTGAGTTCTCTCGTTCTTTGCGTTCTGTTGTTCATAACATTATAAAGTAGTAGTATCTTAGCCTCTTCCGGTAGCATTTTGTTGCAGATTACGATTCAACACATGCCCCCATCTGAGGATTTTACATGATTGTGTCAGCTAGACTATTTTCTTCGACAAAACTGCCCCATAAAAGGTTGTACTGAAAAATAAACTGTTTTTGATCATTCACAATGTAAATTTTTTGCTGTTATAATTTATATACAAATTTGCATCCATGTTCTGTTGAACTAAGTCCAACAAATGAATTTAGCAACCAAGACCATAAATTTTATGTCTATGTTCATGGGGAAAACGACTTCCACGATAGGGCATTTGCTTCATTGCCTTGAATAAACACTTTTTACTGCCTACACTTATTTCATGTTCTTTAGTTACGCTATGCATTTATAAATGCGAGCGATATTCATAGATGTGTAAATATGCTTATATGAATTTATGACGCTTGGATCTTATTTTGTTTTATTGAAAATGTTTGTGGCCATGACATTTTGCACAGAATATTCTTCCTGGACCTTACACCTCAGTTTGGACATCTCAAGTTAAATAATAGATAGTACTAGCTGAATGCCCACACGTTGCTACGGAAATAATAAAAATAAATCCAATCATGTGGCACATTGGTCTCCACACAAAAATATGGCCACAAAAACTGACTTTGAATTAGAAAAAACAAGGCAACTTACAAATAGCAAAACCATAAAAATAATCATATAACATATTTTGCAAACCCTAAAACAAGATGGTGGAAATCCTAGAGAGTTGGGTCCACTAGTCAGGAAGTTACTTTTGGTGGACGGAGGTGGGATGGCAGACGGACCGTCACCACCAACTCAAATATTTATTGGAGTAAAGATAAAGAAATAATAGGTTATGTCAGAAAGGTATAGCCATGAGAAGAAAAATGAGTAGATCGGAGTCTGTTATTACTTAAGAGTTTACTATATGTTGTACATGTTAGCTATATTTGTCTTTGTAGCACGTGAACACCACCGACGTGTTAGTCATCAAAGGCAGTCATATGAGGCCACTTTCAGTGAACAGGGAATAACTAATGTGCTGCCATCAATGGGCTAGCCAACAACCTAACACAGGAGAGATAAATGTATATTGCATACTTGTATGTGATCTGTGATGCTAACTTTAAGTTATAGTAGTACAACTATAGCATATTTTCAGAGATAATTGATCTCAGAATATCAGATGCGGAAAGGATGTGAGCTGTGATGTTAACTAGAAGCTACAGTAGTCTATAGCATGCTTTCAAAGAACATTTGCCTCAGAATATCAGATGCAGAAAGGATGTGTTCTATGATGTTAACTAGAAGCTATAGCAGTATTACTATAGCATGTTTTCAAATATCGTTTATCTCAGAATATCAGATGCGGAAAGATGTAAACATAAGAGGAACTAAACTAATAAAAAGGGTAGTATTGGCCGTACTTCTATAACTTCTCATGTCTAAGGTGGACATGAGATAGAAATGTGTGATGTATCAACCAAACTTGTTGTGATGTCCTGTTGGTTACCACATGAGATTTGCCTCAATGGCATACGTTATATCTGAAAAATAAGAATTATTTTAGGTATGTGGATGCAGCCTACTACAGACAAACTTCCCTAGATAATACTGAATGATATCTTACAAAAATTTATATGGCTCTGTAGAGAATGCTCGTGTGATGGTGCTTGCTGCTACAAACAGACCTTCTGAGCTAGATGAGGCCATCCTCAGGCGCTTTACCCAGATATTTGAAATTGGGGTTCCTGTTCAGAGTGAAAGGAGCAAAATACTTCAGGTTATATTGAAGGGAGAAAATGTCGAGCCCAATATTGATTACGATTACATTGCCAGTTTGTGCGAGGGCTTTACTGGATCAGATATTCTAGAACTGTGCAAGCAGGCAGCATTCTACGCTATCAGGGAGATTTTGAGCAATGAGAAAGATGGGAAGAAAGCAGATGTGAGTATTCACTATTCAGTAATTTTTGCTAGTCAGTTAATTTTCTCTTGGTTATTGTTCGTCTATAGTTGTTAATT
Source organism: Stipa capillata (assembly GCA_019208055.1). Lineage (NCBI taxonomy): Eukaryota > Viridiplantae > Streptophyta > Magnoliopsida > Poales > Poaceae > Stipa > Stipa capillata. The sequence continues at coordinate 671,287 of JAGXJF010005635.1, read as the reverse complement.
GTCAACCTCATGCATGGATTTTGTGTGTGATCTGTAGCTGTTAATTATGCATCATGATTTCATGGACAAACATCAATTGCAATTGTAGCTGGACTTGTTATTGTTCTGCTTCAATAATTGGGAAACTTGGCATTTGCCTTTGGATAGTGATATAGTAACTGTAAGGCTATCAAAATAAATTCTTGTTCCTTGCATATTGGTTCTGATTTTTGACTTCTGATCAGAAACCAAGACCCCTGAGGCAAGCAGACCTGGAGAAAGCTTTGTCAACGTCTCGAAAGGGAAAGAAGGCTGCAGGTGGAACATTGTCGGGGCTGCAGTCTCCTGTGTGGATTCGGCCATCAGATCCAGAAGATGATCAGGTACAGAGCGCAATTTTTGAGATATCTAAGCTGATGTCTCGAATAGTTCAGAACAGTCAGTCAGAACCGCAAGAGCCATCTTCACCTTAATCTAAAACCAGAAGGTTTCCTTTTGCTAGATCTCGTGAAAATCTGCAGTGGAGTAAGCGCTGGCATTACCTCGATATGGTTAGGTTTTCTTATGCAGCTTGCAAGGTTCAGCATATATGTATTGATTCATTTAGCGTCGTGAGGCTGCTCCTGTTTTTTGAAGTTATAATTGCAGCTGGCAAGCTTGCACTGATGTCTAAATTTGTCCAGAATTCTATCGGTCTGCCAAGAATTCAGGATTCTATGGTTTCGTGAGATACTTGTTCTAGTCATCGTGTAATTTTTTTTCCATTTAACTACTGTAGGGTAGACTCTATACATAATGAAGAATGGGGCCCATCCATCATTCCATGGTTCACAAACACAATTCTTCTTTCTTTTTATGTATCTGATTATTTACATCTCATCTCAGTTGATTTTTTTTCTTTTGAGAGAGAGCACCATCTTGAGACATGAAAGAGGTAGTATGATGAGACACGCTTGTCTTAAGAATTGTTTAATCCATCAGCCATGAGCCACCTTGTCATGAGCATGAAGAACACCTGCTTGGTGTCTTCATGGCGCTCGTTTCCATCATGGACAGCTCTTGAGACAGCGACAGCCTAGTACCCTTGAGCGTCGGCACCATCGCCACTGGTCGCCTCGACCACCTCCAGCGACTTCCTGGAGACGTTGGCGTGGATCTCCTGGAGCAGCCTGAGGAAGGCGGCCTCGACGTTGTCGCCGCTGAGCGCGGAGGCCTCCGAGTTGAAGAGCCTCTGCTCCTCGGCGAAGGCGGCGGCCTCATCGGTGGCGACTGTCTGGCCGGCGAGGTCGGCCTTGTTGCCGACGAGCATGACGACGATGGACTTGTCGGCGTGGGCGCGGAGCTCGCCGACCCAGCGCGCGGCGTGCTCGAAGGTGCGCCGACGTGTGATGTCGTAAACGAGCATCGCCCCAAGCGCGCCCCGGTAGTAGGCGCTCGTCACCGCCCTGTATCTGCACCAATTCATTCCTTCGTGTTAAGGAAAAGCAACTACAACTTGGTTTTTCTCGTCGGAATCGAGAGGTGGTGTAAAGTGTAACGCGGTGTCAAAATTAGCAGTGTGTTACATGCGAAGAAAGCCTGATCCTGGTGGTTTTGTGAATTAGATGGTGCGAAGTAGTGATTCACTATGCTACGCGGGTACCTCTCTTGGCCGGCGGTGTCCCAAATCTGGGCCTTGACGCGCTTGCTGGCGATGTCGACGGTGCGAGTCTGGAACTCGATGCCGATGGTGGACTTAAAGAGTCCAAGGCGAACTCGTCGCGGGTGAAGCGACCCAGCAGCTGCGTCTTCCCCACCGCCGAGTCCCCGATCACCACGATCTTGAACACGTAGTCCTCCATCATCGATATGCCTTCCAAGCTCCTCCTCCCCCACACTGGTTGCACCTATGGATCGATGACCTATATCATCTGTGGTTGCTTTGCTTATGCATGTATCTGTCACCTGACATCTGCAAGTGAATATATACATACATATACAGATACATATATACATCTATGATATACATATATATACATATATATATCTTGGTGACAGATAAGACATGGAGAGTGGTTGAGAGGAGAGGTTGCTCACTTGCTCCTACTATTGGAGCTGCTGGTGTATATGGATATTTTCATAACGGAGGTTGGAACTATAGGTTAAATTGAAACTTTAAGATTAAAGGGCTTTTTTCTTGGTGTTGGTTGATTACTGATTTGGTTAACTGCTAGTAGTGATGAGAGACGGGTACTGTATATCCCCTGCCTCAAGCTCTTCTCTTTCGACATTCGGTGTAGAGTACGCACTGATGTTGTTTCTCTTTAAAGGTTCACCCAAGTCCCAGGATCAACTACTTTTATGAACAGTGCGTTGGCCAGGTCTCTTTGCAGCGCAGGTCAACTGCTGCCGTTTCTCTTTCAATGTTCACTCAAAAATAACTATTTTTATTAATAGCGCGTTGGCTGGGTCTTAAAACCAAGACCTCCTAGCTACAGCCGCAATTGTTTATTACGTTAACTAGAATTTGAACTTAAAACCTCTTGATTACGAGTTCTTTGCACCTAATTAATTCATCCATCAGCTTAAGTTGAACTGAGAGGACTGAACATTATAATCCAACAGATTGGATAATAGGTCGTCATTTTATATTTTAATTCCATATAAGATTTTATATTTTAATTCCATATAAGATCACTTGTGTCTATCCCCTCCATACCTATCCAGTTCAGCTTTTGGTTCGAAAAGGATGGCGAAAAAACAATAATACATGTCAACATGTACAGTTATTACGCACACAAATACTTCTGAAGTCATATACAAGCACTAGAATTGAACGAAAGCTTGGGATCTGCAGGTATCACCAGATGTCAGAGCCTCTCGAGTCTCATGTGTCACGCGTTGTGCTTAACCACGTAATCACTATTGTACTACGACGTAAGTAGAGTGGTTAGCTTGGCAAGTAGACCGAGAAGAATCACGTGGATTGGTCGAGCGATGGATGGATTACGTCTGTAACTGCATGATCAATCCAACAATTCTCAACTGCTACTTAATTTCAACGCAGTGTTAGCAACGACTCGAGTATTGTATTGTATTGAGCATGATAAGATGGCAGTATGCATAATGCGGACAGTGCATCACGCAAACCAACGATAATTATTTGTAGCTGCAAGCAGTTGGCCTGACCTCATTTGGAACAAATCAATAATTCTTGTAGAAGCAGCTCATCTTGTGGCATTGCACCGTTAGAAGAAACGCTGTTGATAGCAATCAAGTCATATGCTGGTACAAATTAAGATCATGAGATGTGGAGAGCCCAATAAACACAAGTGAAGAAAGATTTGTGAAGCATAGTACACGAGTAGTATGATTATGATCATCAGCTGAGGTTAATCGGCAGTGGTGACAGCAAATACCAGTGTTCCACAGCTGACACCAACCAAAATCCTGAAGAAATTACAGTGTTCAAACCAAACCCATGGACATGGAGACGAGAGCATGGATGGCACTAGGAGGAGGAGGCGCTGGGGTGGGCAGGGGGAGGAGGCGGTCGCAGATGGCGGCGAACTCGGCCATGACCTCGGCGACCATGCCGGCCTTGCCCTTGCCCACCAGCATCCTCACCAGCGCCCCCACCCGCGCGTCCAGCTCCACGTGTTGCCGCCCGCGGAGGATGGTGCGCGCGTGGCGGGAGGCCCTGCGCAGCGTGCCGGCTTTCAACGACGCGTCGGCCAGCGCGGCCGCGTAGCCCGTGGCGGCGCGGCTGCTGCTGCTGCTGTGCGCCGGGACGACAGCGGGAACCGGTGCGGGTGAGGAGGAGGAAGAGCTTGCCGGCGCCGCCCTGGGCCGTGGCGCGGCGGTCACGGCGAGGCCTAGGCGCGCGGAGACGGAGGAGGAGGAGGGAGGCGGGTGCCTGAGGAGGTGGAGCGGCGGCGGGAGAGGGAGAGGGAGTGGCGGTGGCGGGAGGGACGAGGCCGTGGGGAGCGCGCGGCCGTGATGAAGGGAGACGGCGGCGTCCATGGCGGCGAGGCCGAGACGAGGCCAACGAGTGGTTGTGAGATGGATTGGGTGTGAAGGCGCGTCAAAGCAAGCGACAGGTTTTTGTTTCGTGTCACTGACTGAGCTTCGGCGGTTGGGAGCTTGACGCCATATTGCACACACCCAAGTGCTCACTCACACTCACACTGTAGACTGGATTCATAGAGCTTAAAAATCGATGAGGTTAACACCTTGTTACTGATAGATACATCATGTGTTGTTGAGAGACATTTCTACCTTAATAAGATATGCTAAGACGTAGATCTGAGGTTTGATTCTGATGGATATAGGTTACATGGTCGTATACTTCTACCATGCGAATCGCAAATTCGCAATAGCATGCGCTCAGGTGTGCGAGCTAGTGCATGGAAGTGTTGATCGGTTTAGCTTATTTGACCTGTGCACCGTGTCTCAAGAGATAGCCCACGGAAACGTAGCTTCCGGGGTGCGGGTTGATCGTCATCTGGTGAGCTCAAAGAGTACTGGTTGTTATTGGCTGCTCTGCGTGATCTACTGTGCCCATGCCGTCCTGCTGCCAATATGGTACTACAAGATAAGAGGCTCCACAGTTTGCAGTGGGACTCCCCAGCTAATTGTGTTATCTAATACTGTCTACACTGTATTATCGTTCACTGCATAAAACATTCAGGGAGCCAGAGGCAAGTAGCTAAAAGCTTTTATTAACTGCAGCTGCAGGTCCACAACCTGATCAGACAAGGCCCAAATTGTTTGTTAATATATTGTTGGTCTGGTATCTGGCCCCTTTCCACAGGATAGATTTGATTCAGCCATCAACTTACTACTATATTGCAGACTAAGAATAATCAATTCCCTCCGCGGCCAACAGGTACCATCAAACTCCTCTCCTACCACCCATGGTTTCTTTGTCACGAAACCTTCGGCCTACACGGATCACCATGGAACTGCATATGTGCACATACAGACAAAGCAGTCAGGCACACTCATATATAACCTCTTTGGCTACCTCTACCAAAGCAGCAAAAGGAACAACACCAGAGCTAGCACACAGAAAGAACAAAACACAAAGTACCACAGCACCAGCTCCCATCCTCACAAGAGCAACATATTAACCATGCAACAGATAGCTTAGCTTAGCTATTGTATATAGACGTGCGCACATGAATCAACAGGTCACATCCACGACCCCGGCGATGGCGGCGTCGTCGTCGTCGCTGCCACCGCCATCGGCGATGAAGGAGCGGTACGTGAAGGTGGCGTCGAGGTTCTTCCGGGTGAAGGCGGCCAGTGGCGGTGTCGGCAGCGCCATGGTCCGTCCACACTACCTCGAGTCCTGCTTCCTCTGCAAGGGGAACATCTCCGGCAACCGCGACATCTTCATGTACAAGTACGTGAAAATTAATCTATTATTACTACTATAATATTTATTACTTAATCCAAGCTAGCTCGCAGTAAAGAGTATTACTTGATCACAAAAGGCTGGTAAGCTCGTAGTATCTGGGTAGTGATGTGGCGTTGTTCTGCAGAGGGGAGGCGCCGTTTTGCAGCGAGGACTGCAGGCAGGAGCAGATGGATATGGACGAGAAGCTCGACGCGGTGGCGCGCTGGCACAAGCAGCCCTCAGTGACGGCCGCCGAGCTGGCTGGCACGGTGGCAGCGAGGCCGCCAATGATGCACCGCCGGCCGACCATCGCCAACCTGGTGGAGCGCACTCCCCTGGCCGCCAGCTAACTGATCGACGTTACTGCGGCCATAGGTGCAGCTGCGCGCCATGGATCAATCATCTAGCTAGCTAGGAGAGAACTAAGGGAGGGAACAGCTAGCTATTCGATCCAGTACTAGCCATCGTCTTTCTGAATTTGCAAGATGGGTGTCAAAGCCATCATGCAATCTTTCTGAATTTGCAAAAATATGTACAAGAAAAATTAAAAGAAAACGAGAGGCTGTTTTCCTGCATGTTAGTAATTACTAGCTAGAAGACATGCAAGGATGAATTTGTGTAATGTTGTTGCCCATGTGTGCAAGTTATCATCAGCTCTGCAGTACGAGATCAAAGTCTCCCAAGATGTCACAACTCCTAGGTGGCTAGGTCCGTTCAAACCCTGTTTGTCTTGACGTCTCGAATTTGAGTGCCTATTCTCTTTCTCAATGATATGATATCTACTACCTCCTAGTGTTCTCATTTTTTAGACCAAAATTGATGTCATGATCATGATACATCATTCTGTAAATTATAGAAGGTGCCTATACAGCATGTCCCTTCAGTGCAGTAACAGAAGCACTAAAAAGATTACACCGAACCAGCCAATACATGATTATGACTTGTTCTTTGAAAAGAGAAGGGACACTTTACAATTGGCTAGCATATCTTTCTCTTTTTTCCTTTTATTTGTAAAAATGATAAATCCTAATAAAAATGACACTTTACAATGTAAAAAAAAGGATATATCATTTGTGCAACAAGATATACTAGAACAAAATTAACAAACATGAATGATCATACATGACTACATGATCAAGTGGCGGCGATTATCGGAGAAACCCAAGCACACCCACTGCCAATCCTTTTTCCGGGACCCAAATTTACAAACTAATCACGCAGAATCCAAAACCAGCTACTTAGAGATTCTTGTAGCTGATGAGTGAAGACAATGAACACACTTACACACACAAAAGATATGAAGGAAGGAGCCATAACTATAAGGCGCTGAAGTCTGATATATTTATAAAAATAATAACTGAAGTACGAGAATCCGTCATGATCTCATGGATGGTTCTGGGAGCCAGGATAAAAATCCATGGGCCATTAACAATTTAACACGCGATCGATAGTGCCATGCCACTGGAGGTATCTCAAGAGCTGGAGTGTGACTGCAAGAAAAGAGCAAGTCATGGGCCCTCCCTGACCTATGCTCACCACCATGAGAAGGACAGGAGAGCCTATCAAGGTTGGAACAAGTACTTGCAAAGGAGAGTGAAGAGTGCACATCAGTAGAGGGAGAGAGAGAGAGACATGAGAACCATGGCTTCATGCTGAATGACGCATTCTTGTCAACCGTAGTGGCCTTCATTTCAGTTTTTTATTGTAGCCTACCAGCGAAAAATAGGTGCCAAAAAACTGATGCATACATAATTGTTGCCTGCCACTGGAACACATCCTATGCTCTTGGTTCAGAAAGACTTCAATCCTGCAAGAATAATTCGGTATCAAACCTCAATTTTTTATGGTTCGAACAACTTCGCAGGCACTTGCAGTTGTAGAGAATGAAACTCAATGCAAATGTCATTCAAGGCAGAGAGGAATTGTATGTACACTTCTGTAAAAAGAAATGCACCATTAGCTAAGATATCTTCTGATCTTCTCTGCTATATGTATCAATTGCTTGAGGGGGGTTGGCACTTACAAAGTAACTTCCTGGCAAAGGATTAGAATAATTCAGTAGTTGTTCCCACAAAAAAAAAGAATAATTCAGTAGTTAACTTCAGAATTAGGTACATTGATCTCTTTGACATACACTAAAAGCATGACAAATTATTGTGTCGAGGACATACGTACGATTGCTTGTTGCCAAGTGGCACAGCTTACCAGCAGCAGCCTGTACAAGGAACGGGATGACATTGCAAGCTTCAGATTATTCTCCTAAAAAAAGCTTCACGGTGAATGATGTCAATTGTTTATGAGAAGAAGGGTTATGATAAGTGGCACAAGGGTTATGAGATGAACGTAAAGCAGAACTATATAGCCAGCAGCTTAACTACCTGAATATCATGTTGCCAACTTGTGAAATAAAGCTGCTGAACTAACAATAGCTATATAGGAACATGTTCTGGATGTTCCTGAGACAGAGAGAAGGAAGAGCATAAAAAAAATTAGAGCATTACTTTTTAAGCATAAACCTTGCAACATTAGAATGATGAGAAAGGTACTAACATAAAGGTTGTTTCACCCAAGATGATGCACAATTTGCAGAATCGATAGATGGTTCAGTGGTTGCACCAGGTGTCGCACATTCCAGTATTCACATGTCTGGGTCCATTCTCTAGAGCAATTGGATTGCATATTTCAGCCTGCAAAATTTCACTTGATCAGATTCTATTTAAGAGTAAACAACAACAAGAAAAATAAGCATTCACCTCCAGGTCTATCGGGTGTCGCCTTGATCTTAGTGTGCAGCTGCTACATGTAAACCGTATATGCTGTTTGAAACAGATTCAGAACTGTAATCGCCTTGGTCTAGTTTCTAATCTGAAAATTCCACATACAGGAGCAACAGATTGCATATTTCAGCTTGCAAATTTCCACATAAAGAGAAAAAGATCCTCACAATAACAATAATAATGAATTAAAAATGGGGAGGGACAAGTGCTACCTTGGATTTCTAGCCGTAAATCTGGGTATCTTCCTTGCAATTCCCTAGCTTGCTCATTTACCTCGGCGATGGGTTGACGTGCGCATGCATGCGACATGAGTACATGACTCGCATCCAGATGCAGATATATAATCATCTCACCAAGATCGTAGGCTGAAATGATTCACAACTTATGTACACATTGGCATTGCAATGTGAAACGAGTAGCTGTGCTGGCAAGCCAGCCTGTCAGCTTTCACAAGTTAGCACGTGGTATAAAGTAAGAAAAAAATGGGAAAATGTTAAGACTAGAGGGGAGGCCTCACGGGTTACCTTGTGCTAGCAAGACACCAGTAAATCTAGGTTTGTTCCTTCTAATTTGTCGGCCTGCTCTTGTAGCTCGACACTGCAACCGTATAAGATTAGGTGTTGCAGTGACGTGGGGAGGCCCCCCTTGGGCAGCGATCGGATTCCAGGACAACCGTGGACGACTAGTTTCGTGAGACAAGGAAGGCTATGTAACCGTTGAGGGTGGGACGACAGGCCCCAGCACTTGCAAAAATTGAGTTGTTGGAGGGAGGTGAGGAGCTGAAGCGCTTTCTCTTCCTCTTTCCTCAAGCTTTCCACCCGATGGTCTTGGATGATGAGTAATTTCTTGAGGGTAGCAGCGAGGAGGCTACAGATGGGAGCAACAAGCACTGCTAAGATGCAATCCACTTCGAGTCGTTCCAGATGGAAGGAGGAACCTGCTGCAGGCAATAGCTTGCTCCTAATTGCCACCACCATTTCTGAGAGAAGATCTGCCGCAATAGAGCGGGGACGGTTTGTCGAGTTACAGACTGTCAAATTCTTGAGGTTGATAGCTGTGATGAGAGGGTTGAACCCCCATCCATCCATTGTTAAATTCTCGCAATTGATTAGGCTTGGACTGGTGAGAGATGTGAGGTTTGAGAGGAGAGACATTGACTAAATGCTTGGGTCTTCGGAGATGCGGAGTGCCCGAGGGAGGTTAGCTTTTCTAGCTCTGTCCATGGGATTTTTGATCCATATTTAAATGAGATGCTCTCTACTTTGCTCATATTATGGAAAGCTAATGCACCGCTATATCTCAACAATTCCAATCTATTTTCTTTTTCCTTGTAGCTCATATACCCAAGACCATCACGCACTTCAACACATGTTAGTGTGGAAGTGCGGGGCATGGGGGGCAGGGAAAACTTAGGGCATCCACGAATACGAAGAATACGCATGTTGGGATAGTATATGCATTGTGTACAAGAGCCAAGGCACTCGAACAAAAAGGGGGTGCAAGAAAATTGGACAATCACTGTATACCATGATTTCAAGTATTGGAAACTGATGGCAATTAGGTCCCACAACCCACTCTTCAAGGTCTGACATATTATCAAACTCAACTTCTTTCAAGTGCATGACACAGAGGTCAGGTCCTATAATACACACTCACGCATATATTCTTCAACCGTAGTCTCTTGATATATAGAAACTGCCTAAAAGGTGGAAGACTGCCCCAGGTCACGCCCTCTAGAGTGAGAGACTCCAAATGTTTAATGGGTATGTCGCGACACAACCAACTCGGGGGACCAATGGCACCAGCATGATCTTTAATGACAAGCTTTATGAGATTATCATGTGGTTGGAGACCATCAGCAATATCAACATCTACAGCCGGTTGTTCTGCACCTCAAATTAGTACCAATCTTTTTTTATTCCTCTTTAAAGCCAGATTGGCTTTATTAGCTTCTTCCTTGGTTGTCACATTTTCAAGATTACATACACAGAGTTCCCCTCCGAGATTTGTCAATTTCCCCAACTCTTCTAGTTCAAATCCAACACTCTCTTTCTTAACATGAAATTCTTTCAGCTCCTCTAAATGCTCTATCTTTCCAACCTCGAGAACATTGGAGTGGAGTTCACGATTAGCAATGAAAAGGCGTAAATTCACAAGGCGGCTAATGTATTTAGGCAAATTAGAACTACCATGCCAACCTTGTAGGTCTAAGAACATCAAGTGATAAAATCTTGGTAGCGTGCTAGGTAAACTAATTTTCAAACCAAAAGCTGAACTAATTTTTAGATATCGGAGGTGGAGAAGTTTTGAGAAGTTTTTTGGCAAAGATTCTAGAGAGTTCAAAGCTATAAATAGGACACGCAGACCCTCTATTTCCTCAAACGTATCTTTCAAAATCTCAGCGATTCTTTCATCATACTTTCTAAAAATCATCAAAGTCTGCAAGTTTCCAATATTAATCCTGCTCTTCAATTTAGCCATTTCTTTCCTAAAATGTCCTTCATATCTATTTTCTATGGTGATGGACAAGTGCTTGATAGATTGTGGGATGTTGTCAACACGAAAGCTTAAACTACTTATATTGACACCTTCTTGTGATGAAACACTCCGAGATAGCTCATGCAATAAATCGTGCATTACATAGCATTGATCCTCCAAAACATCATCAACTTCTTCCTTCATGAGAAAACCATTGTCGACTAGTTCTTCTAAATAATTCTTATTTTTGCAACTAGAATCTATGATGCCTATAGCGGTCCAAAAGCAAGTAATTTCTAAACATTTAAACCTATGATCTTCAGGGAAAAGGGAAAAAATATGAAAAACATTGTTTTAGGTGGAAAGGAAGGTAATCATAGCTAATTTTGAGGGCCGGCATAATATCATCACTATTTGTTTGATTTTTTTCACTCATTATTTTCAATAACTTTGCTCCAATGTTCCCACGAAAGGTGTTTCTTCAATAACAGAGCAACTGTTTTGGCTGCTAGTGGCGAACACTTTAATTTCCCTGCAATCTTTCTTCCAATATCAACTAATTCATTGTATTGCTGATTAGGTCTGTTTTCACCAAATACACATGCTTGGAAGAACTCCAAGAACTCCTCAGGCTCCAAACCTTGCAGGTTTATTGGAGAAGTTGTTTTCTTAACCCTTGCTTCTATTTTTAGAAATCGAGTTGTGACAAGAACCATGCTGCCTCCCTGGGCCAACTATAGGGAGAACAAAAAGGATTTCACTATGATATGTGTCACTCGTTATATCATTTATAGTTTTCTCAAAAGTGACACTCCTTCCATATAATTTATCTTGTATTATTGATGATCCTACGAGAGGCCGGTTTAGGATGACACTTGTAGTGCTGTTATGGTCTAGAGTTATGTTGAGCAACTTCAAGACATGCTCACATAGAAAGTGTATTTCCTCTATCACTGACTTAATTTTCTTGGACATGGCCACTCTATAGAATGGCAAGTTATCAACTGGATCATCATTTCCACCACTATCAGGCTTGGTCGTGTTGTGTGAGTTATTGGTAACAACAGCATCATTATCATCTTGCATAGGTGAACAAGAAAAGCATGCAAGGTAGGTACCGACAGTGTGACGAAGGGCATGGTGACCATGGCGAGCATGACTGCGGAGGCCATCGCCCAGATTCGGCACCGCGTACCGGGTGCCGTCAAGCTGGTCCTGAATGATGAAGTAGTGGAGCTTGTCCAGGGCATCCTCAGCCTCGTCAGCCTTGGTGCTGAACCTGTGTAGCAGCCCCTGCAGACCGGGGTTGCCGCTAACGCCCCTCTTCTCGGCCTCGTGCAGCAGCCCTTGCGTGAGCATGAGATCATCTTTAATCTTCATGGAGTTGAGGCCGAGCTCGGAGCTGGCAACATACATCTCCACCAACTTGTCGGACAGCTGCTTCACCACGCTGCCGATGAGCCCGCTTGCCGCGCCAAGAGCCGCGTTCATCTCCTCCGGCGCCAACAGAGTTAATTGTTTGGTTTGTGTGGTGGCTGTGTAAGCTGTTGGTTCGTTGGAAGTGACTGATGGATCCTCTTTATAAGCTAGTAGTGATCTATACTACGTGTGAACATTGGAGAAGGCAGCATTTTTTTTCGGAAAGGACCTGGATTCATTCAGCAAATCATCAGAAGAACAAGGATCCCAAAAGAAAAGAAAATTACAACGAGGCCCTTGGACTCCCCGGCGACCACCGCTGCCAGAGCGAGCCGAGGGCGAAACGCCGGAGCTGCCGCTCCCCAACCGGAGCCGTCCAAACCTTTTTTGCGGGTCACGTGCTCCGAAGAACCGGCGCCCTGGAGATGAAGCCGCCGCCGATGACCGCCGAACTCCAGCGCAGATCCAAGCACGAAACCTCGCCGGCGAAGACGCCGGACGAGGAACCCTAACAACTGACCAAAACTCCACACGCCTCCCGACGGAACGGAGCACCGTCGGAGCGAGGAAGAGGCGGGGAGACGTTATTCCTGACCGGCGGCGCCGCCATCGCCTCGCCGCCGCCGAACGGAAACCTAACCTGCACAAGGAAAGACAAAAACAAGCCCCCCCCCAGCGAGCCGAGGGTCCGGCCCGCCTCGCGGGACCAAACTGGTCACCGGAGACGAGGCGGACCGGCGAACTCGCCGGAGGGAGGAGGCGGAAACCCCGACGCCCTTTCTCCGCTCTCTCCTGTAGCAACGAGAGGGTTCGAGAGAGAGAGAGCCTTGGAAGTTTTTCGGAAGGCAGCATTGAGAAAGGGAACATTGGACAAGACCATGTGAAGCTGGTGGTACACAGGGAAAAGGACATCTCCATCAGGCTGCGGATTCCTGGCGCACATGGTCATATGCATTGACTATGTGCACGTCCACATGTGATTTTTTGGAAAGATCCATTGTTGTATAATATATTAAAATATGTGCAACGAGGATGCATTTTTTAGGGAAAGGAGGATGCATCTAGACCTGATCATATATGATCTTGGGGCCCGGCCTGAAAAGTTGATCCCTTGGTCCAACATGAGCCTAGCCCAAAGCCCGATAAGAACCCAACTTTTCTCCGTAGAACAGAATATTATTGTTTAACTCTTTTCCAAATTAATTCATTCATTTTTCAGAATGAAGAACTAGCATTACATATACATATATATATATTTTTAATTTGTTTCGGGCTTTAGGTCGCCGATGAATGGGTCCAGAGACAGAATAAAATGTTCTATTAGAGCATCTCCAACCTATTCCTCAAATTTCATTTCCTATATCTTCATTTGGAGATCTAATCCAAAAGATTCCATCCCCAAATTTTTTTGTGCTCCAACCAACACCCCAAATCTCATTCCCTATATTTCACTTTTCTATATTTTATTAATATCCCAAAACTAACATATTTTTAGATCCAACTGCCTCACTTCTACAAGTAAATTATTAATGTTGCCTGCACATAAAATGAAAATAACAAGGTTGAAAAAAAACTGAAAGAAGCATCACAATTGCTAACTAACAAATACATCGCAATCAAGATAGGCCAGAGCAAAATTCATGATTTCAACCAACCCACAGCATCAGCACCACGCTCACCCTCACCAATCACTTCACAAACATCTAATTAGCAGAATCCCACTAGGCACTACTACTACAACAAGCTAAATTTAGGACTAGAAAGAGGCCTGATATCGGACAACGGCAGCGCGATCCTGTAGATGTTGCTGTTCATAGGGTCCATCACGAGCAGTTCGCCGCCCTGGGTGACCATCACGGCGTACGGCTTGATCCGTACGTAGCTTGCTGCCGTCGAAGACAGTCTCCACGGTGTACCCGCCCTCGTACTTCACCATCGACTTCCCTCACGCTCGCTGCTCCCTCCCAGATTAGAGCAACATTGTTTCAGGAAACCCGAAATAAAGAACCTGGCAAATGCATCAAGAGCCAAGGGATTCCAGCAATCACCTGTCTTGGTCGTCGATTTGAGCGACCATAGCCACTTCACCACCACCAACGCCGCATTGGAGAGGAACCCGTTCACCACCTCTGCAACAACGACGCGGAGGCGGGAGGAGCGAAGGCACCGAGGAGGAGCGCAGCAACCAGCAGCACCGGGACAAATCACAAACACAAAAACAGAAGGGGCATATGGGAGGAGGAGGAGGGTCTTGCGAGGAAGGAAGGGGCGGAGCGTACCGCTGATGCTGATGGTCGGCGCTGGATCTGAGCTCGCCATGGTCTCACGGTCGCTGCTGCTCCTGGGTCAGCGCGGCGAGGCGATGCGGCACTGCAGCAAAACCGAGCGACAATGGCAAAATCCTTTGGGCGGCTTCGGTCGGAACTGCTCCGAGCGGGCGCGGGAGGTGGGAGGGACTCCTCCGAGACCGGTAGTTGAGAAATGGGGATTGACGGTGGAGTCCTCAGAAATGAGGAACGAGGTCAGATGGATGGGAATTCGTTTGAGATAGGGATGCCAATAGGGACTCGGTTGGAGGGCTCATTTTGGGTGTTTTACCCAAATTTTAGGATAGAGGAGATAGAGCACCGGTTGAAGATGCCCTTATGCTAGATTTGAACTTGGTGGACAGCCATCAATTTACATGCATTTGCGATGATGCAAAATTGGATTTGAAATTTCATGGTACAGTAGACATATGTTGTGACTACGTCCTTAAATCTTTTCTGTCTCTACTGATCATGCCATCTTTTGTTGTGCTATTAGACTTGATCAAGGCCGGGTCGAGCCTGAAAAACCTGATCATTTCGGCTAGGCCCAAGCTCAGGGCCGAAGCCCAAAAACTGCCAAATTTTTCTCCATTCCACGATAAAACATTACTCCCCCTATTTTACTATAACAATCTTGAACCTACCATGCGCACAGATCTAGAAAATACTAAATTTAAAAATTAATGACAAACGATCATTCATACCAATATAAAATGATATGCAACAACCATGTAACTCTTCCAAAGCGGGTAGAGAATAGAAATATTACACTAATTACACTCTTGACAATTATTTTGAAACAGATTCTCCGGGGATTGATAATAGTTATTGTGATTAATATATTGTTGGTCTGATATCTGGCCTCTTTCCACGGATAGATTTGATCCAGACATCAACTAGCTATATTGCAGACTTAGAATAATCAATCCCCTCCGCAGCCAACAGGTTCCATCACACTCCTCTCCTACCACCCATGGTCTTTTGGTCACGAAACCTCCAGCCTACACGAATCATCATGGAAGTGTATATGTGCACATACAGACAAAGCAGTCAGGCACACTCATATATAACCTCTTTGGCTGCCTGTACCAAAGCAGCAAAAGGAACAACATCACAGAGCTAGCACACAGCAAGAAGAAAACACAAAGTACCACAGCACCAGCTCCCATCCTCACAAGAGCAACATAATAACCATGCAACAGATAGCTTAGCTTAGCTATTGTATATAGACGTGCGCACATGAATCAACAGGTCACATCCACGACCCCGGCGATGGCGTCGTCATCGTCGCCGCCACCATCGGCAATGGAGGAGCGGTACGTAAAGGTGGCGTCGAGGTTCTTCCGGGTGAAGGCGGCCGGTGGCGGTGTCAGCGGCGCCATGGTCCGTCCACACTACCTCGAGTCCTGCTTCCTCTGCAAGGGGAACATCTCCGGCAACCGCGACATCTTCATGTACAAGTACGTGAAAATTAATCCATTATTACTGCTATTATATTAGATTATTTAATCCAAGCTGGTTCGCAATAAAGAGTATTACTTGATCACAAAAGGTAGGTAAGTTCGTAGTATCTGGGTAGTTATGTGGCGTTGTTCTGCAGAGGGGAGGCGCCCTTTTGCAGCGAGGACTGTAGGCAGGAGCAGATGGATATGGACGAGAAGCTCGACGCGGTGGCGCGCTGGCACAAGCAGCCCTCAGTGACGGCCGCCGAGCTGGCTGGCACGGTGGCTGCGAGGCCGCCGATGATACTGTTGAGAACCGACGCAACTCTTTAGGCAATCGGGAATGATCAATTAGTGACTCTTCAAGAAATCAACTGCCGTCTCTTACTATTGTATATATATGTAATGCATCAAATGGATGAATACAAGGAAATCATTTCAGTGTCTACACTCTGTCCTTTTTCTACTCTAACACGTTATCAGCCACGTTGTTCTACCGAGAGTACTGCATCTTTAAACAAGAACTCCGGCCATAAACTTCAGCAAGAAGCAAGAACATAAGAAGTAAGGGTAAGCCATGGCTGACACCGATATCAGCACATACTTACCATCTTGGCGACGATCGACGTCGCTGAAGCAATCCTCCGTCGACTTCTTGCCACCTTGGAGGCGATCTCCCCGGAGCCCGTCGAGCTTCCGCGCCCCGGCGCGGCTCTTCTCCACCGCTCCCCGCCCTCTAACGCCGTCACTGGCTTCCGCTCGGCAACTGCAGGCGGCGGCAGTGGTCGGGCACCAAGCCCTGGCGCGCCACGCGCCTTCGGCGGCCTGCCCAACGGCGGTGGCGCCGTCCGGCACCTCTCATTCCCCGTCTCCAGCGGCTGTTGGCCTCCCGACCCCGTCGCGCCACTCACCTCCAGCGAGCGCGGCACCGGTGACCATCCTCAGGCCGGCGGCGCCCGCCTCTCTCCTCTCGTGGCTAACGGCGTCGGCAGCGGGTTGGCTTCCCACCCCGGCGACCGCGCTCCAAGCTCCGACAGCAGCGGCAACATTCCCCGGGCCGGCGACGCCGACGGCCTCCTTCTTCGGCTCCCTAACGGTGCAGGGCCCCCACACCCACTCCACCCCAATGCCGGCGGCGGCGGTTAGGGGAAACCCTAACTCCCCTAACCGCCCGGCTTAAAGAGCCTCAAGGGGCTCGGGTGGGCTGGTGGGCTGCCAGCCAAACGGGCCAATCGGCCTATTTCGGCCCACCAAGGCCGGCGCGCCTCACGGGCTGCAACCAACACATGGGCCGGCGGTGACCTATTAGGCCGGCCGGCCAAAAAGCCCATCCGGGAATGCAAAAAAAAATTCCTGCGCTGCTGTTTTTGCAATCTAGCCCCTATATTTTCAAGCAATTGCAAAACAGCCCAAAGTACAGTTTAAATTATTAATTTATTTGATGTTTTCTGTTAAGTTTTAAATTTCAAAAAATATGTGAATGTAAATATGTTCATGTTCAATGTGTTTGCTTCATCGCAATCCCTATAACATGTACTTTTATTTACGACTATTATAATTTTTACAATTGAGATTAATTTTCTTGTAAAATTATATGTTAATTTACCTTAATTAAGCCCAAAATGCTTACTAGCCCAATTGGCTTAATTTAAGCAGAATTAATATACAAAATTAAAAAGTGATTATCTCAAATTTATACTTGTGAATCACAAAGTAAATGGACACGGAATCTACTGTATGATTGTAGATTATTCCCCATTTGCTGTAAGGTCTACGTTATGTCCATATCGACATAATGATTACCTTCAAAGTGCTCTTACAAATATTCCAATTATACCATAACACAAGGTAATAAAAACATACGCAGCTACTGACACTCGTCAGATTATGCTACCTATTACTACGAGATCTACACCATAATTGGTGATTATCTTCAAAAATATTATGCTATATAACTTGAGGTCTACACTTCATATTTCAAGTCTTCACTTGAATTTTTCAAAATTTTGCACATGATGATACTTTAATTTACTCATAAGTAAATTAATAGAATATCTGGTCTTAATTCCATGTAGATCAAGATGGCCAAAGAATTTGAAGAGCTTGCGCTCGACGGTCACAACTATCCTACATAGGCAATGGATGTTAAAGTCAGCCTTGCATCCCATGGGATTGTAGCGACACTCAACGCTCCCGTTGAGGGAATACAACCGCTACCAGAACATCAACAATATTCTGCTTTATATATTATAAGGCACCACATCCATCCAGACCTCAAATCCGAGTATCTGATGGAAGAAAATCCACGCACATTATGGCAAGCACTTAAAACCAGATACGAACAGTAAAAAGCGGTTATTCTTCCCGAAGCCACTCATGACTGGGTCCAACTTCGACTTCAGAACTTCAAGTCCATTGGAGACTATAACCACGCTGTTCACAAGATCTGTTCTAAGTTACGCTTCTGCGAGAAAGAACCCTCTGAGGCAGATAAGATTGAAAAAACCTTATCAACAATGCTTCCATCTGACCGGATATTGCAGCACCAGTACCGTGCCAAAGAGTTCCAACTTTACTCTGAACGTATACATGTACTCATACAAGCGGAAAAACATGATGAACTCACTCTGAGGAACCATCATCAGCGCAATGTCGGCGCAGCCCCGCTCCCAGAGGTGCATTATAACGCTCAGAATAACAACAAGTTCGCTAGCTCTCCAAAACGCCAACAGCAGAACTTCAAAGGAAAGCACAAGCGAAACTGAAAGAAAAAGGCACGTGCCATAAACAAGGGGAAAGGCATTGAAAAGCCAAAATTTGACAAATGTCAAGTATGTCAAAAGTGTGGATGCTACAAGCATTCCACCAAAAAGTGTCGCACCCTTCGACACCTTGTTGATCTATACCTGCAATCTGTGGGACGCAAGAAACAAGCTCAAGGATCAAGATTTGAAGCCCACTTCAATCTCGCACCTCCTGACACCAAGGAGGCTGGCTGTTCACAACCTGTTCCACAAGAACCAAGTAACAACCAGTCCCACCAACTGCCAGAAGTCCCTGGGAACACGGAGAACATGCTCATCGACTACGCCTCGAACGACATGTTTGGAGACTTTGATTAGTCTCCCACCTCCTTAGACATAATATTTACATCTATTATATTGTTGTTGTAATAAACATATTTATTGTTGTTGTTGTTGTCATCGTATATTGTATATCACAATAGTGTATCAGCACATTGGTACAAATATATTTGTATGTATTCTATATATCTGAACCAAGTAACAACCAGTCCCACCAACTGCCAGAAGTCCCTGGGAACACGGAGAACATGCTCATCGACTACGCCTCGAACGACATGTTTGGAGACTTTGATTAGTCGCCCACCTCCTTAGACATAATATTTACATCTATTATATTGTTGTTGTAATAAACATATTTATTGTTGTTGTTGTTGTCATCGTATATTGTATATCACAATAGTGTATCAGCATATTGGTACAAATATATTTGTATGTATTCTATATATCTGATAAAGATTTTTATACTGGAAATCATCAATTCTATATATAGATTTCTACGGGAGTCAATCCGATGAAAGAGGATATGTGCCTTGTGGACACCTGCACCACAAACTCTATACTTAGGGAATTAAAATATTTTCACTCTTACTAAGAGAAAAGAAAAAATTTAACAATCGCTAGACGCGATGCTGTAATTGTTGACTCTGCTCGGGCCACAATCACTATCCCTATGGGTACTGAAGTAATAATCGATGATGCTTTATTGTATCTCGATTTAATTGTACCTTACTAACACTATAGAGATATCCGTCAGAATGGTTTCCATATCAAAACCTGTGTTGACAACAAAGAGGAATATCTTTCTCTTTACCATATACAATGGATACGACAAGCACATTCTCTCCTTATCGTCAAGATTGTACTACACGTACATCAAACCCGTAGCACATGTTGCGTATAAAATAATTTTCCAGAATGTCATTACATTCCAAACTTGGCTTACTCACCTTGGTCATCCCGGCATGGGGATGAAGCGGAAAATTATCAGCAATTCTATTGGTCATGACTCAAATGATGCTAAATTTTGACAATATTTGGATTTTATGTGCACTGCATGTGCCATAGGGAAGCTAATTTTAAGGCTCGCATTCCTTGAACGTATCACGGCGAGGCATGTCTTCTAAACCATTGACTGGACCATTCAAGTATTTCTTGGTTCTAATAGACATATCTACATGATAGTCTCACGTGTGCCTTTATCCACATGAAACCACGCATGAGCTCATTATCCTGAACATCGAATTCAATCAATTCGAATGGATAACGCTGCAAAATTACCCTCACGTGCCCTCAATCACAATTGTATGGACTTGGGATTGCAGTTTAGCACTTTGTCTTATATGTCCACACACGAAATGGTTTGGTAGAATCCCTTATCCAAAGAATTAAGCTCATTGCACGACCCTTACTTCAGAATTGCAACTTACCAACTTCACGTTGGAATCATGCAGTCTTACACACTGCTGACTTGGTTCAATTGCGACCAAAACTGCACATCATAGTTCTTCCCCTTTATGATTGGTACGTGGAAATCCACTAAGTATTTCTCATCTGCGATAATTCGGTTACATACCGATAACACCACCCCGGCATACATCAATGGCCCCTCACAATATATTTGGGATCTATGTAAGAATAACTGTGTTGGGGAAGGGGTCCCCGTGCTACCCAGTTTCGACGCTTTTTCTGTACTTGGGAGAAATCGATGAATCTCCAGACTCATCAATGCCAACGCCGTGCCGACGACAAGCTCGTGCAAACGCTAAGTTCGCGTGTACACCAAGACCGTGCCAACGTCAAGCTCGTGCGAATGCCAAGTTCGTGCGGACACCAAGACCGTGCCGACGTCAAGCTCGTGCAAACGCCAAGTTCGTGTCGACGCATGACGAGCGGGGCCTACGGAATATTCCCAGAATATTCCTGGAGGAAAAAACCGGTTCGTCCTCGAGGGCACTAGTGTACTTAGGGGCAAGATTGTAAATAGCCCGAGCGTATTTTTATAATCTCCTCCGCCCCTCCATTTTCCCTATAAATAGGGGGCACCCCTCCCGTTCAAAGGGGCTCAAAATTCTGAAATAAACTCCATTTGCTCTTCCTCTCCTCTGGTTCGTGGCTCTTAGCCCATCCGGGTGTCTTCGCGTCGTGCGACCCGAGTGTGCGACTGCGGTGTCTCCACGACGTAGTTCCCCGTGCAACCCTCGTAGGTCCGCGCAGCCGTGCGGGGGTGCCACAAGTTTATTGTCTAGTCCTCGTTGCTGCGACAGTTGGCGCCGTCTGTGGGAACCTAGCAAGAAGCCGTGTGGCGAAAACCGTAGCCACCACCGGGAGCGTGAAGACGCCATCGTCAACCCGTAGAACGATCGAGCCATGCCACCCAAGAAGCGAGGAGGAACGAAGCGGAAGGCCGTGGCCGCCGCTACGACGAGCGCGAGAGCGACGACCCGAAGGACGGCGCATGCCGAGGTGCGCGCATTGGATGCCGCACCCAACCCCTCCACCGACGCACAGGTAGTCGGCTCAGAAGCCTCCACCCAGGTTGCCAACAACGAGGTGGAAATCGAAGCCCTAAGGCGGTAAGCTGCGAAAGCAAACCGGAAGGCGGAGGAGCTACAGGCCGGGCTGGAAGCGCTCAAAGCCGACGGCTTGCGCATGAAGGCGCTCTTACGCGAAGCCACCGAAGCACACGCACGACAAGCAGCGACGGTGGACACGGCGAGCCTGGCCCCCGACACCGCGACGGCGCTGGCTGACGCCCTTCGCAATCAGCAAGCACTAGGACGCGCGGCGGCAATGGAGCAAGTCCAAGCAAACCTGCAGCTCACCGAGGAACAGCGACGCCAACTGCAGGAGACAGTTGCACGCGCGAGACCTGCGACCCCGCCGGGAGCCTCGGATGCGGAAGCGCTGCGGGTGAAAATTCGGCGAAAACGCGAAGCGGCCCTCGCCACCCTACGCGAGACGGACTTCATCCTAGACGCCGACAAAGACGCCCGCGAGTACGTCGCCGCACCAACTACGCGCGCTGCAAGGCACGAGGTCATCAACATCGCTGACGACCGAAGTCCCCTCAGCCCCGGGCTCAAAGCAAAGCCGTGGCCACACAAGTTCCGTCTCGTGGACCTCCCGATCTACGCAGGTGACACCGACCCAGCCGAGTTCATCCGCGTGTACGAGGCCGCCATATCTGCGGCAGGAGGGAATGAAGCCACCATGGCGAAGAGCCTCCTCCTCAAGCTCTCCGAGATAGCACGGTCGTGGTACCTCACGCTCTCCGTCGGCTCGGTATACTCCTGGGAGCAACTCTGCCAACTGCTGCACTCACGCTTCCAAGGAAACAAGACCAAGGCCGTGACGGCTGCGGATCTCTACGCGCTGGTCCAAGGACCGCGGGAAACCATCCAAGCATTTCACAAGCGCTTCGCCAACGTGCAGTGTCAGATACGCAGCATCACTGACGAAAGCGTGTGCTCCGCCGCGCGAAGGTCCATCTGGAACCCAGCCCTGTGCGCCAAGCTGGACCGGAGCCCACCAACCACCATCCAAAAGTTGTACGACACCATGGAGAGATACACGCTTCAAGAAGAAGGAGAACTCCAGCTACGAAACAAAGCGCTGGCGGCCGCCAAGCAGCCCAAGCCAACTCATGATGATCCTCAGCCACGCCATCGCGGTGTGCACCAAGTGGACGGGTACGACGAGCGGCCCCCCGCCCATTCTAGACATGACGATGACCGTGACCAAGCACGGGGCCGTGAACGCCCCGAGGACCGCGACCCCATGCATCGGGACCTCCACAGAGGCGAGCGAAACCACGATCGCGGTGGAGGACGTGGCAACCGTGGCCGCCAGAGCCATCAATATGCAGCCGGGAGCGGCAACCAGGCAAGGAGGTTCTGCGAGCTACACCAGTCATACAACCACTCCACCGCCGAGTGCGACGTGATCCGGAGGACGCGCGAGCAGCTCCGCCCAAGACCGATGGCAATGCTCAACCCCCGGCACGGGCTCCCGCTCCAAGGGAGCCACGCCTTCAGCTACCACCGCCACCGCCCCTTCCCCATGGCGCGACTCCAGTACAAGCAATCAATCCACACCGTGTCATCCATGCCATCATAGGAGGCAATGCTCATACCTTCCCGTCCAAGCGCCAAAGACGCGCGTATGCCCGACAGATAAGCCACATCGTCTCTTTTCCGCCCACTGAGCTCCCTGCTTGGGCATCCACTCCCGTGACCTTCGGGCCTGAAGATGCCGTGGGGATCACCCTCTCTCATCATGACGTGCTCGTCATAACTGCAATGATCTCGGATGCGGAGGTGCATCGCGTCTTCGTCGACGGGGGGAGCTCCGCGGACATCATGTTCTCGTCAACCTTCAAAGGGATGGGCATACTGTCATCATTCCTCCGAGCCCCAGGCATCCCCTTGCTGGGCTTTGGAGGCGAGCCAATCGCCGCCATGGGACGCATCGAGCTCCCCGTCACGTTCGGTTCGAGTAATTGCTCCCGCACCGAGAACATCACCTTCGACGTCGTCGACCTGCCGTACCAGTACAACATCATCATGGGATAGGTGTCACTCAATAAGTTCGGCGCTATACTCCACCACGCATACCTGTGCATGAAGGTTCCAGCGCCGCAAGGCGTCATCACGGTGCGCGGGGATCAAAACTTGTCCCCAAGGATCGACGAACGAGCGCAAGCCGTCAACTGATACGTCCACAACGTGCAGTTAGAAGAAGGCCCGACGGGGCCATGGACTCACCCCTTGCCGGGCCGCAGGGGGATAGACCCCGAAGCCGAAGCCGGATGGAGAGACACGTGCCGTTCCCCTACGTGACGATGCGCCGGGTAAGGCTGCGCTCCTCGGGGCGGATCTTGCTCCGGAGGTATCTAAGGAGGTCCTCAAGGTTCTCCAGGACAACGCCGACATCTTTGCTTGGGAACACGAGGATCTCCCAGGCGTCCCGCGGTAGATCATCGAGCACAAGTTGTACGTCCACCCAGACGCCCGCCCCGTGAAGCAAAGGATGAGGAAGATGTGTGCCGAACGCTAACACGTGGCCTGCGAACAGGTCAATGAGCTTCTGAAAGCCGAAGTCATTCGAGAAGTCTTGCTCCCCAAGTGGCTCGCCAACCTCGTGCTTGTGAAGAAAGCCAACGGCAAGTGGCGCATGTGCGTCGACTACACCAGCCTCAACAAAGCATGGCCAAAGGACGAGTTCCCGCTCCCGCGCATCGACCAACTCATCGACGCCACGTCCGGCTGTGAGCTCATGAGCTTCCTGGACGCATTCTCAGGTTACCACCAAGTCTGGATGGCCAAGGATGACGACGAAAGAACGAATTTCATCACGCCGTCCGGGACTTTCTGCTATGTGCGCATGGCGTTCGGCTTAAAGAATGCCTGTCGGCGGTACGGGAACTAGGGTTCCCTTGGCCATCGGCAAAGGCCCAAACTCAATGCCACGTCATCCAGAGGTCGTGGGGATCAGAGGTATGCGCTCGAAGGCATGCCCCCCGAGCACTGTGTCCGCTTGACCCCTCCGGGTTTTAGTCAAGTGGCCCACGTGCAGTGGGTGGGCGAGGATGCGTGCTCGGGAGCCCCCGAGCCCTGGAACCCGAGCACCCTTGGCTCCTCCCTCGTGCTGCGTGGCAAGGTTCACCGAGTGCCCCTCGGGGGCTCTACCCCGAGCACGACCTGTTTCCTCCCACGGCGCCACGTGGCGGGATGCCCCGAGCACCTCTCGGGTGCCTTGACCCCGAGCAATGCTCGTGGGTCCCCCCAGTACACGTGGCGGGGGATTCGAGGCGCCTTCCAGAGGGCCCCGGCGGGCCCTTTCCACGTGTCCCATCGGGCGCATTTAAGGCCTGCCCGCTGCATTTAATGCCTGTCAGCGGGCGTGCCTACTCAGGCCCAACGCGGGAGTCCACCGATGTGATAAGGCCTGTTAGTTATCATCTGACAGGATTTACGACTTTTGGGCACGGTACGGCATGCCCAGGTGCATCCCTAGGGTCCGTGGGGCCCAGACGTTTGTCACCGTGGCGGGTTGCTTGCCCGTTAAGTCCTCTCCCGCACGCTTCAGCTCATGATGAAGACCCGGTTTCCGAGGATGGATTGTCAGCAAAACATCCCTTCCGCAGCAGCTTTCGGCGGATGGCATGGCGTGCCCCCGCCCCGCGTAAGCAGCGCGTCTATCGCATTTAATGTCCTTCGGTCACTGTGGAAAACCCCCGGGTATATAAGGGGAGAACCGAGGCCATGCAAAGGGTTGGATCTTTGGTTTGAGATCTTTTAGAAGAAAAACACCCTTCGAGCAAGAAAGGACTTTGTAATCTCTAAGAACGTTAATACACACACACCAAATCAAGATTAGGATTTTACACCTCCACGGTGGCCTAAACCTGGATAAATCTTTGTCTCTGTTTTTCCCATTTGAAGATCGGGTCTAGGCAGATCGTAGCTTCTGTTCCAGCTCCTCCCCGGCCGAATCCCAAAGGGGGTCCTTCCGGACCACCGACGCCGGCGTTTAGTCGTCGACAATGCCGGAGCATCCTTTGCCCGCTGACGATGACATAGCACCCAGGTATCGTCAAGGAGGACAAAACTGGCCATCCAGACATAGGGTGGGCCAGGCCGACTACTCAGAGTCCGACTACAACACGGGGTGCATCATCGACTTGGAGTACAAGACATGGACACGTACCTGCCCGGAATCCCGGGTGGTAGTTGTAACCGATTAGGAAACATATCTGTAAGCCGATTCGGACTCTTGTAACTCTATCCCGGCCGCCTATATAAGGCCGGGTAGGGATTCCCGGATAGGTAGACAAAAAAATAGAGCTCTGAGATCATCTGATCATAGACATAGACACATACCCTCATACGGGATACATCAATACCAGCCGCCAAACATAGGACGTAGGGTATTACCTCTTCTTGAGGACCTGAACCTGTCTAAACATCGTGTCCCGTGTGCACCCATCTAGATCTGCTGTGCATACGCTGCCCCATATTCAGTATTGCCGGAATAATACTCCGACACCCGCCTGGTGCAAAAGGTGCTTCTCGCCCAGGTAGGGCGCAACGTCGAGGCCTACGTGGACGACGTGGTCGTCAAGAGCACCCACGCATGCTCTCACACACAAGACTTGGAAGAAACATTCAGCAACCTCCGCAAGGCAGGGATGAAGCTCAACCCTAAGAAGTGCGTGTTTGGAGTGCAAGCCGGCAAGCTGCTAGGCTTCCTGGTCTCCAAGAGGGGAATCGAAGCCAACCCAAACAAGATCAAAGCCGTGTTGGACATGCCTCTGCCCTAGAATGTGAAGGAGGTGCAAAAACTCACAAGACGCCTAGCCGCGCTAGGAAGGTTTGTGTGCCGGTCCGCCGAGAAGGGACTGCCATTCTTCAAAGCCCTTAGGGGCTCGTCCAGCTTCGAGTGGGGTGCTGACAGCCAGCGCGCGTTTGACGAACTCAAGGAGTACTTGACTTCGCCTCCCCTACTGCAAAGCGCGACCCCGGGAGAGGGCTTGCTCCAATACCTGGCCGTGACGCCAGGGGCAGCGAGTGCGGTGCTCGTTAAAGAAAAAGACCGCGTGCAGCACCTGGTCTATTACGTATCCGAGTCACTTTAAGGCGCGAGGGTGACTTACACCGAGCTAGAAAAGCTCGCTTACGCGCTCCTCATGGCGTCAAGGAAGCTCCGCCATTACTTCCAGGCACACTCCATCCGAGTGCTGTCTTCATACCCCATCGGCGAGATGCTTTGCAACAAGGAAGCCTCAAGGCGCATCGGGAAGTGAGCAACAGAGCTCGCACAATTCACCATCGAGTTCCTCCCCCGCACCGCGATCAAGTCACAAACCCATGTGGACTTCGTGGCAGAATGGGTCACTTCCGAGCACCCAGTGCCCCCAGGGCACGCCGAGCCAGCGTGGGACCGTCTACGTGGACTGCTCGTGGTGCACCGATGGCACGAGCGCAGGGGCAGTCCTCGAGTCGCCGGACGGAGCACACACGTCATTTGCCGCCCGATTGGAGTTCAAGGCTACCAACAACATCGCCAAGTATGAGGCCTTGCTGTTCGGCTTGCGAAAGGCGCGCGTCGCGGGGCCCGGCGAGTGTTGGTCAAAAGCGACTCCCAACTCATTGCAGGACACGTGAACAAGACTATCAAGCAAAAGAGCCAGAAATGATCAAGTACTTGGTTTTGGCGGGAGCGATGGAGAAGCACTTCACGGGCTTCACTGTTCGTCCCATGCCACGAGGCAAAAACGTGGAGGCGGACGCGCTGGCCCGAGCGGCAAGTACTTCCATAGGCATGCCACCTGGTGCCTTCTACGAGGTACTCACGGCCCCTGCGACGAAAGGGCTGCCAGAGGTGAACATCATAACCCCGCAGGACTGGAGGACGCCCATCATGCGGTACCTTGTCGATGAGATCGAGCCTGAAGACCAAGTCGAGGCTCGCCGGCTCAAGGCGCGCGCGAGGGGCTTTGTCATCCACCGGACTCTCTGTAAAAGCGCAGTGTGTGCGCGCCGTATCTCAAGTGTATCTCGAAGGAAGAAGGAGCCGAGCTGGTGCGTGACATACACGAGGGACTGTGCGGGTTCCACCTCGTTCCGCGCGCCCTAGTCTCCAAGGCCTTCCGTTAGGGCTTCTATTGGCCAACCGCGCTACATGATGCGTAAACTTGGTGAAGCTATGCCCAGCATGCCAATGGATGGGACGAGGCACGGATTTCCCGGCGCACGATTTGCAGCCCCTCCCACCCTCGTGGCCACTCGCACGCTTGGGGGTCGACCTGGTCGGCCCATTTAAAACCACGAGCCATGGCGCCAAGTTCGTGGTCATGGCGGTCGACTATTTCTCCAAATGGGTAGAGGCGAAACCGCTCATCAAGATTACCTCCGCCTCCGTGCAAAAGTTTATATGGAAGAATTTGATATGTCGCTTCGGCGTCTCACGCGAGATCACCGTCGACAACGGCACCCAATTCGACGCCGAGCCATTCCGCAAGTTCTGTATTTCACTTGGCATCAACCTCTGCTTCGCCTCTGTGGCCAATCCTCGGGCGAACGGTGCGGTGGAACGCGTTAACGGCGTCCTCCTCCACGGTTTGCGCACGCGCCTCTTCGACCTTCCCAAAGGGCGCTGGGTGGACGAGCTCACCAACGTGCTGTGGTCGACTCGCACGGTGGCCAGCAGAGCCACTGGCTTCACCCCGTTCAAGTTGCTCTTCGGCGACGAGGCCGTCACTCCCGAAGAAATCAAACTGGGCTCCTCTCGCACCGAAACGCCACCCAATGATGAGACCCGCAAAGCCTCCCTCGACGGCCTTTATGCGCTGAGGCAGGATGCCACGCTATCAAGCATCCATGGCAAGAGCATACAACAAAGCCATTCGCCCACGTCCCCTCCAGGTGGGTGACCTCGTCCTGAAGAAGAAGGCAAACCCCGAGGCCGACGGGAAACTGAGCTCCAAGTGGGAAGGGCCGTACGAAATTGTCAACCAGTCACGCCCAACTTCGTTCCGATTAAAGACCCTCGACGGTGAAGAGCTGAATCAGAGCTGGAACACCATCAACTTGAAGAAATACTACGCGTGAGGCCATTGGGAGCTTGGGAAGACCCCATCCATTTTGTAGGCCAACCGCGGCCAAGGCCGCTGCGTCAGTCGTAGGATTTACTTGCACTCTTTAATTTCTTCCAAAGCGCCGCTGCGTCGGCCGTCACTAGATTTCCTGAGGAGTATCGCCTCGTCGCGATCTCTTCCTATCCTTGTAACAAATGTCAAAGTCATCTCGTGACATATATATATGTACATGATCGCCATGACAGGTGCGAACGCCAAAGTCTGCTCGCCAACATTGCGTGCCTGTCCAAACAAAGGCCTTTTCGCGTTGGCCGGGAGGAACCACCTCCCCCGGGCGGGCCGAGCACCTAAACCTCCTCGTGCGCGCTAGGAAGCCCTATCTCCCCCGCACGAGTCGAGTCAAAAGCCTCCTCGTGTTGACCGGGAGGAACCACCTCCCCCGCGTGGGCCGAGCACCTAAACCTCCTCGTGTGCGCTGGGAAGCCCTATATCCCCCGCACGAGTTGAGTCAAAAGCCTCCTCGCGTTGGCTGCGAGGAAACCACCTCCCCCGCGCGGGCCGAGCACCTAAACCTCCTCGGGTGCGCTGGGAAGCCACATCACCCCCGGATGAGTCGAGTCAAAAGCCTCCTCGCGTTGGCCGAGAGGAACCACCTCCCCAGCGTGGGCTGAGCGCCTGAACCTCCTCGTGCGCGCTGGGAGGCCCCGCCTCCCCCGCACAAGTCAGGTCAAAAGCCTCGGGCTGGCTAGAAGAAACATCACCCGCGTAAATCGAGCATTGTCGCTCTCCGGCACGAACTTACCGCCGCGTAAGCAAACAAAGCGCACATTAGTACACCGGCCCAGCGTGCACGCGGTCGCGTGCAGAGCGCCGAGCACTCCACGTATTTATTAGGGCAAGAGCTCGGATTCAACACCTAATTATTTGATGCAAGAAGAGACACACGAGGTCATAACGCAACTACTTGCGTCCCCGCCAAACCAAGGGACGCAAAGTTTTTTTATTGGGAGGCAAGGTACCAAGTACCATGCACAATATCGCGAAGGGCTACATGATGCTACACCCACCAAAGCACTCATGGCTACAAGGGCCCAAATACCGTACACGGCACCGTGAGGGGCTACATCCACCAAGGCGCACTCACACGCTAGCCAACTCGAGCACCTCCACCGGCAACTAGCAGCGACGCTGTATGAAGCCTGAAACGAACACCATTAAGTCAGCGGCACCACTCAACGTGCACATATCAACAAGGGGTTCACGTTGCGGAGCCACCTCACTCCCCACCAGGTGTAAACCTTGCAAGTACCACAACTAAGAAACCTTGAGCTCGCAAGTTAAAGTGAAGAAGACAACGGTTTCCCAAAAGCTTTTATAAAACTATCACCAGGACTACATACAAGTCAGGTACCAAAAAGCACGACCACGCTGGCACTACCAAAAAGAAGAGCTCCCTCACACTGAGCGAAGCCAGAAAGTCGACATAGAAGTAAACGGACAAAAGAAACCCAACGCTCCCAGCCAAAAGCTACAAAAAAAGAAGTTAAAGAGACCTCACACCTCGGAGGGAGGACCGAAACCGACGCCCGCGCTCTCAGGAACCGAGGCCACCGCCCCTGCCTCGGCGCTAAGATACGTCTTGCCATACGCTGCTCACACGGTAAGGAAGGCACCCGAATCCGCCTTGACCTCCCTGAGGAAGCCCCGAAGGTCGCGATACCAAGGAGCCTTGCCCTAAAGCGGCACAAGCATGCCCGGCGAACGAACCCCAACATGCCGAACGCACGAGAGCACGAGGTCGGCGGTAGCCAGCGCGCAGTCCTCGTTGCGCTGGCTCTCGCCACGTCGTACGGTGTCACAAGCTGACGTCGCCCACTGCAGCAGGCTGGCCGTCTCCCCCTCTCCCTCGCCTGAGAAGGGGTCGACCCCAGCCTTGGAGGCCTCGCACAGGTTGTGTAGTGCCACGCACAAGGTCGATGCCTGAGCAGAAACCTCACATTGATGGGCCCGCTCCGCCTCCGACGAACCCTAGAGGGAGTCCGCACGCCTCGCGGTCATGGTTAAGCACGTGTTGAGCTCTGTGTTCTCCCGACGTAACCCGTCCAGAAGCGCCTCTGCCTCAGTCTTCGCGTTCTCGGCATCGTGCAGCGTGGTCACAACCCGCCCCTGAGCGGCCCACGCACGCGACATGTGCTCCACCACGAGCAAGCCCTGCGTCACAAAGAACAATATAAGTTAGATAAATAAACCCGCACAAGCGAGTGACTGAAGAACCAAAAATTATCTTTACCTTCAAAAGGGAGGAGCACGCCGTGTCACACGTCTCACCCATGGTCAACCCCTGGAACGCGGTCTCTAGATCGGCGACAACAACCCGCTCGGCGGCCTCCTGGTAGAACTCCGCCTCCACTGCGGTGTCGGTGAAGTGCGAGGGAGTGAGGCGCCCCGCTAGACGGAGCGTGCTCGCCACCCCCGGTAGAGCGCTATCTCCAGTAGCTGCCGGGAGTGCCGCGGGAGACTGCACCGAGGGCGAGACAGAGTTGGGGGCTTGCAACGCCCCGCTGGCGCCAGCTCCTCGTCGCTCCCCGGCGCCTTAGCTGGAACGGCCACGACGTTAACAACCAGGGGCGAGAGGACGATGAGGTCGTCGTCAGAGTCAAGGTGGAGCGCCCCCGTGGGAGGCATCGTGACACGCATGTCGCGGCCCCTCAGTGCCGCTCAAGCTCGCTAGCAAAGATGTCCGCTCCTACATCGGGCGCGGTCTGCGTCTCCTCCGTGTCACCTGCGTCACCCTCGTCGTCGTCCAGCACGGACTCGCCATCCCACCCAGCGCCACCGAGGGGGATGGCACCGAAGAGACCCTTCCCGATCCCGGGTCCCAAGCAGGGAAGAACAGGGGTGATGACGTCTTCGGGGGCGGCTTCGCCTCACACGATGTCGCCAGATGCTATGACGGCTCGAACTCGCATGGTCGGTGAAGTGGCGGACGAGCCGGACTTGTCCACACGGGAGCCAGACACTCGCTTCGAGGAAGGGGCCTCCCCCGTGTCACTGGGCCGGGGACGCTTGGAGCTCCCCACACGCACTCCTCACTAGTCAAGGGCTTGGGGCGCGCAGGCACCTCCAGCTTGTAGTACACGCACCCCCTATTCTCCCGACCTTCATGGAGCGATTGGAGCAGCATCCACTCCCTCACAATGAGTCGCCCGAGCTCCGATGCCGCGTCCTCAGCGTGACGAAGCCCGACACCTGTCACGAGACGGACAAGGATGAGTAGCCAAAAAAAAATTTACGAAGGGGCGGGGAAGTCGAGTATTGAAAATGAGGCGAGGAGGACATACCCTCTTGGAGAGAACGCTGAAAAGCACACCCACTCGCCCCTACCTTCGGAGGGCAAGGAACGAGCTCCAAGTCCCACTCTGTAGAGAGTGGGTCGATCCCTAGTAGACAGAACTCCTCCACAAGGTCACGCATCCCGAACCGACGGGACATACGCCCGAGCGCCTTGATCCGGGTCGTCTCCGTGCTGGACAGGTCAGCGGGCACCGCACCGCTCACCTGAAAGGAGTCTGAGATAGGGGCGAACCTCTTCTCGTCATCGCGGAAGAAGAACCACGCCTTCTCCCAATCGCCCCATTGGCCCTTGGATGCCTGGGCCGGGTAGTCAACAGAAAGGCCCTTCCGCGGCGCACGCTTCCTGAAGC
Source organism: Stipa capillata (assembly GCA_019208055.1). Taxonomy (NCBI): domain Eukaryota; kingdom Viridiplantae; phylum Streptophyta; class Magnoliopsida; order Poales; family Poaceae; genus Stipa; species Stipa capillata. The sequence goes on along the minus strand of JAGXJF010005635.1, from coordinate 639,118 downwards.
TCACAGCACCGATGCGAGAGAGAAAGTCACCACTCTTCATCTCAAGGAGAGTGGTGGAGACCACAGGCTCGTAGAACCAACCTAAGAGTCACGGGCTGGCCTTCATCTCCATAGTCCTCAACGCCCACTCGAAGACCGCTAGCTTCACGAACACCGACGGGTGAAGGTCGGAAACCCTGACGTGGTAGTACTCCAGGAGGTCGTGGAAGAACACGCATGCCGGCAGGTAGAGCCCAGCATCGAACTGCGCGGCGAAGACGACGACACCGCTACCATCACCGCTAGCGCGCCTCACGTCCGCTGGGGGGACTCTGCCGGGGCACTCCTTCTCCTGAGTAGCGGCGGGAAGCTTGCCGGCCCGCACCAGGGCGTCGATCAGCTCTTGATCAGCAGTGAAGTGCCGAACCCACGAAGTGTACTTCATCCCCTCGACGGACTTGTCCTTAGCCATCGCTCCCTGCACGCGCGAGTAAAAATGTAAAGACAGCGCTACAACGCCGACAGCAACTAATGAAGACATGGTGCCAAGTGCGTAGTGAAGTAGTAAACAAGGGTGCACGCATGATGAAATCATCGACCGACGAGTACCTCGTTACACCGCTGCAGGAGCCCGACGTCTGCCACGGTGGCCGAGTGTCTGGACCTGCGGGGCACACTAGGCCCGGGAGTCCGGTGTCGAGCCCTCGAGAGTGCCCACCCAACTGCCTCGCGGTCTTGTCGCCGCCTCGTGTCACGATGGACCTGAACGCACCTGACTGCTCCACGGCCTCGACGAGGAAGGCCGCCCCCGTCACGTCTGCTCCTCTGCTACTCCCTCGGTGGAGACCTCGAAGACTGTCCACGTCAAACGGGATTACGGCCGACACGGCAAGCACCGTTGCCGTCTTCGCGACGTGCCGCTTCGCTCCCCACAGCCTGAACACGAAGCCTCGCCAGCGCGCCCTTCGCGTCACCCCGGGTGGTCACGGGGGTCTTGAGCAAACGGGGCCACGGTCGATGCAACGCGGTCGCTGCGATGGGTCCCGTCGCTATCTCCTCGCAGGTTCGGTTCCAATGGCCGCAAGCTGGAAAGAGGCGCCCTTCGCGTCACCCCGGGTGGTCACGAGGGTCTTGAGTGAACGGGACCGCGGTCGATGCGACGCGGTCGCTGCGACGGGTCCCGTCACTATCTCCTCGCCGGTCGGTCCCGAATATCGCAAGTCAAAGAGAGGCAAAAGCTGTCGAACCTGTTGAGTCCCTGCCAAAGGAAAGGGGAACCGGAGAAACAAGAGAAGTCATCTATTGGAATAACACAAAGGCATGGCATTGACAGACAAACATCATGTGGCTTCTCTCGTGCGGAGCATGAAGAAACGAGAATACGCGACAGTGACATAGAAGCATGCATCTCACATTTACTACACGGAACCATAGCAGTTCATTTATGAAATGAGCGATGGCGATCTGTAAGAAAGATGAAGGTCATCCTTAGGAGCACGACGACCTCGTTTCTACGCCTACGCTCAGCTCATGCGACAAAAAGAAAGTGTGCGACAATCCGTCGTCTACACACTGTATTTTTCATCCGAGAGAAACAACAGTATGCGATGACAGTTCGCTTTACATGCACAAGGTCATTTAATACATCATAGCTCCACAGCAAGCAAATAAAATGAACAAGAACACACTCAGGCCGGAATGGTCACCCTTGAAGCGTAGGGGTCACGGCGTGGAGCTCTTGAAACTGCGGAGGCAGCTGCACCTCCTGTTTCTGTGGCCGCAGCAACAGGAGGCCGCCAACCCGCCCTGGCTGGCCTAGGTGAAGACGGCTGCGGCACGACGCTGTGCACGATCAGTCTTGGTCCCGCGGCTCGGGCAGCGATAGCAGGGAGCGCCCGCGTCGGGACAGCGCAGCAAGGGGCCTCCGCGGCGACTCGGCGTGGAGATGTATCGGCGCCACTTCTGACCTGCAGAAAAGGGAGACACGAGAAGGTGGCGGCGACGGCAAGCGGCGGCCCGGCTGGCCGGAGTAGCACGGTGGCGCGGCCGGCCGAGGCGTCCGCGGCGGCCCGGCTCGCTGGAGGGCCCGCGGCTTGGGGCGGCGCGAAGCCCGTGGCTCGGGGCGGCAAACGGCGAGCTCGGGGGCACGTGGCCCGCGGCTCGGCGCGGCACCCGACCCGGGAGGCAGCAGGTGACGGCGGCCGGGGGGCGGTGGTGGCCGAGCGGCGGCCGGGAGGCAGCGGGCGCCGGCGGCCGTGCTCCGATCGGGAGGAGGCCGGTGGCGCGGCACCCGAGCGGCAGAGGCCGAGCTCCGCCCAGATGGAGGTGGCCCACACGGGCTCCGGGAGGCGGCAGGCGACGGCCGCTGAGGGGCAGGCGGCGGCTCCGGCCGGGAGGTGCGACGGCGACGGCAGGAAGTGGAAGCGGCGGCGGCGATGAAGAGGTGAGGCGGGGTGAGGGCAGCGCGTGGGGAGGGGTTTTTAAGCTGCCCTCTCTCCGGGTGCCCTAGCTGCCGGCCCATTAGGCCCATTAGGCAGGGGTCGGTTTGGAAAAAGAAAAAAGAGAAAACAAAGAAGAAGAAAAAAGAGAAAAAAAGAAAAGAAGAAAAGAAAAGGAGAAGAAAAATAAAAATAGAAAAGAAAAGGAACAAAAGGGAGAAGAAAAGAAAAGGAAAAAGAAAGAAGAAAAAAATGGTTTTACCGTGGATTGGACCCAGAGGATTTTCGCGCTGTCCCCGGTTTTACCGCGGATTGGACCCGGATGATTTTCGCTAAGTCCCCTGTTTTATCACGAGATCTCTGGCATTCGTATTCCGCAAACCCGGGAACGTCGCGACAATCCTGAGCTCGTCAGTCCGGCCAGCGCGCCGACCCTGCCAGGATCGGTGCGCCGGTCCAGACGGGCACTAAATGACCGCCCGCACCGGCGAGAGACTACTGTTGGGGAAGGGGTCCCCGCGCTACCCGGTTTTGACGCTTTTTTCGTACTTGGGAGAAATCGATGAATCTCCGGACTCATCAACGCCAACGCCGTGCCGACGGCAAGCTCGTGCAAACGCCAGGTTCGCGTGGACACCAAGACCGTGCCGACGTCAAGCTCGTGCGAACGCCAAGTTCGTGCGGACACCAAGACCGTGCCGACGTCAAGCTCGTGCGAACGCCAAGTTCGTGCGGACACCAAGACCGTGCCGACATCAAGCTTGTGCAAACGCCAAGTTCATGTCGACGCATGACGAGCGGGGCCTGCGAAATATTCCCAGAATAATCCTGGAGGAAAAGACCGGTTCGTCCTCGAGGGCACTAGTGTACTTAGGGGCAAGATTGTAAATAGCCTGAGGGCATTTTTGTAATCTCCTCCGCCCCTCCATTTTTCCTATAAATAGGGGGCACTCCTCCCGTTCAAAAGGGCTCAAAATTCTGAAATAAACTCCATTTACTCTTCCTCTCCTCTGGTTCGTGGCTCTTAGCCCATCCGGGTGTCTTCGCGTCGTGCGACCCGAGTGTGCAACTACGGTGTCTCCGCGACGTAGTTCCCCGTGCAACCCTCGTAGGTCCGCGTAGCCGTGCAAGGGTGCCACAAGTTCACTGTCTAGTCCTCGTTGCTGCGACAAACTGTATTTCCCTCAATACCTCAAGCCCCTCACATGGAGAGTTATTCAAGGCCAGTATGCTGATACCATGAGGACTATTTTCAGGCATTAGGGGGAGATTTCAAGTATCAAATAGAATGCCAGGAAATTAGTTGGAATGTCCAAGACATTTCTGCCTCAAATTCACGTATTCAAAGCTCTGAACCCCATGTTCAGAAAATTTACAACACATTGCAAATAACCTGCCAAATTTATTTACTGACTATAAAGGTGTCATAAAATCCTATAATCCTGCAGTAATGCGCCGAAAAGAGTGGAGGTACCAACAAAAACCACTCAGGGTGTGTTTGGTAGCATGTATCATCTTGACATGGCTATCTCTCTTGATACATGCTTAGTCTAAACATGCTGAGTTGATTCCACTATACTGTGTTTGGTAGACTGTATGAGTTGAGACATGATGAGTTGAGATGTTGTTTGACTGTCTGTATGAGTTAGAATGATGTGCTCACAAATTCATCTCACAAATGCAAAAATTCACAATAGTATGACATACATCTCCACTGATATGTGCTAACAAATTCAATTCATACAAATGCTCACAAATTCAATTCATACAAATTGCATGCATCGGGTTCATCTGTGAGCTACGGGTGCTCGGGGATCGAAGAGGAGGCGTGGTGGAACTTCACCGGATGGCGGGCGGCAGAGCTTGGCGAGGCTCGTCGGAGATCGGGGATGCGCGCCGGAGCTCGAGGACATCAGGCGGAGCTCGAGGAGGCGAGCCGGAGATCGGAGATGCGGGGCGGAGCTCGGGGAGGCGCGCCAGAGCTCGAGGACACCGAGGCGGAGCTCGGGGAGGCGGGCCGGAGCTCGAGGACGATGGGCGGAGCTCGAGGAGGTCGGCCGGAGCTCGTCGGGGGCGGGACGGACGGAGGCGGCGTCAGATCTGGCAGAAAGAGAGAAGAGGGAGGGCTCGAGGAGCGGTGGAGGGGCTCGGGCTGGCGATGGAGGCGGGGAAGAGGAGCTCGGGGCGACTGGCGATGGAGGCGGGGAAGAGGAGGATCTCGGGCCGCTGATGGAGGTGCTTAGGCCGGTGATGGAGGCGGGGAAGAGGAGCTCAGGCCGGCGATGGAGGCGCTCGGGCCGGCGACGGAACGAGAAGGGGAGGAGGGCGCTAAGGCGCTCGGGCCAGGGGTGAAGGAGCTCGGCGGGAGGCGCTCTGCGAGAGGAGGCACAGGAGCTCGGCGGGAGGAGACGCAGGAGCTCGGCGTGGTGGAGGAACTCGGCGGGAGGCGGTGGGGTAGCACGAGCAGCAGCTCGGGGAGAGGAGACGGGAGAGCGGAGGGGCGGGCTGGGCATAGCTGAGCTGCGAACGTCAATTCGGGGTTCTCTGTTGGGCATGGCTGAGGAGCAATTTCTGTATCCACTGAGCATGGCCCAAGTCGAGAAACGAGCTACCAAACAGTCCAAAACTTGTATGAGTACATGCAAGCTGGGTGGAACCCAGCTACCAAACACGCCCTCAACTCCCCGTTCAAAGTAATAGGAGAAGTATGGCCACACATCAGGATTCAGCTTCCTAAGGATATCGAGGCCTCCGAATCAGTAAATGCAAGTCAACTCCACATTGATAGACACCTAATGGGTAGTATACACCTGGTGGATGAGCAACCTCCACCAACCCAGCTCAAGAGTGCACACAATGACTGGGACATCGAAAAACCCAGACTCAACTGCATTGGGAAACCACGAACAGTCACAAAGGGTAAACGATATTTCCATCAACTATATACATATATAGATTCTGGAGAAACATATAACCGGAAGTCTACAATTGTCGACATACATTTCTCAACTAGATTGCAAACAACCTTCCAAATGATTCAGATCCAAAGACCATGGCCATGGCAAAGTGTGAACAACACTCGGACTGAACTCAATCGAAGGATGCGATCCAAGTAAAAAATAACCTTGCTCAAATAAAAGGAAGGTATTCACAAAAGTAATACCTACACCAGTTTTCTTCCTAAAACGAAATGAAAACAACGAGGTGGTGAGACACAGAGCAAGTCTTGTAGCACAAGGGTTCACGCAGATACCCAAACCTATTCTCCAGATGTGGAATCTATTTCCGATACTTTATCCTAATGGCAGTACAAATTATCTATATTTGCAGTTGATAGATGTAGTGACCGTATCTCTTTATGTGTCACTTGATTCAGTCATATAGGTTCCCCATGGAATCACAATGTTGAATCCAAACACAAAACGTAACATATATTGTGTAAAATCAATAAGTCACTACATGGCTTAAATTAGTCGGAACATATTTAGTACAACCGACTTAATGAGTTCCTTATACAAAGGGTTACTCCTACAATGATGATTGTCCACGCGTGTTCATCAAGAAATCCTCTACAGGATTTTGCATTATCTCAGTGTATGTTGATGAACTATATATCATTGGCAACGCACAAGATATTAACGATGCACGTGATCATCTAAAGACGGAATTTGAGATGAAGGATTTGAGCAATACCAAATTTTGCTTGGAATTACAACTCGAGCACCTTCACTCATGTGTTGTGGTACATCAAGTTGTCTATATCCAGAATTTATTGGGAAATTCAATATGGACAAGATTTATCCATTCAAAACTCTCCTGGTTGTTCAATCTTTAGACGTCGAGAACGATCCTTTTTAGACCATGAGACGATGGAAATGAGATATTGGGACCCAAGGTTCCATATCCTAGTGCCAGACCCACCAAACACAATCGGTTGGGAGTCAAGAATATCTTTCGATATTTCCAAGGCATGAAACATCTTGTCATATTCTTTCAATTCAGAGAAATCTAGACTCCAATATCATCGGATACATTGACCAGATCCCCACTATGTCAGATCACAGACAAGCTTTATGTTCCTACTCGGTATGATAGCCATCCCATGGAAGTCTTTTGAACAGACCCTAGTGGCTACATCCACCAATCATTCTAAAATATGAGACATCACGTGTATGTGTGTGGCTCCGCAAAATGATAAACCACATACCACAATCATGTGGAATTGATTCTATTGAATCACCAACCATTATCTCCAAGATAATGTTGCTTGTGTTGCTCAGATGCAAAAGGGTTACATAATGAGCAATATCACTATATTACCCATCTTGCAAATTAGATCATGCGGTATCACCAACCATTATCTCCAAGATAATGTTACTTGTGTTGTTCAGATGCAAAAAGATTACATAATGAGCAATATCACTATATTGCCCATCTTGCAAATTAGATCATGCGGTAACCTCGCTGATTTATTCTCAAAGTCTCTACCAACTTCAAACATTTCTATAGTATGTAATTGGTATGCGATGACTTTGAGATTTGTAAGGATCAGGGGGAGTTACTCTCTGATTATTAAATCTGTTCATACATCATATTACACTCTTTTTCTTTATGAGTTTTCTCTCAAGCTTTCTCATGAAAGGTTTTTAATGAGGTAATATCAACACAAGATTATATGTCGTATCTTCTATTTTCCCTACCGGGTTTTTAAAGGAGATATACAAGACATACCTATTGTTCTCTAAACTCACTTATGGGGGTTTTCCTTAACAGGTTTTTTTCTCATGTGAGTTAACAAAGAGACAATAACCATTATATGTTGTATTATTTTCTCCTTATTTTTCCACTGGGTTTAAAGAAGTTTTTCACAGCATATCAAACTTCACTCCTCATATTTTTCCCACTGGGTTTTTAGAGAAGTTTTCCAGATGCCCTTTATATACAATGATAATTGATCAAGGGGGAGTGTTGAGAATCAACGCAACTCTTTAGACAGTCGGGAATGATCAATTAGCAACTGTCATTAGTAGTTACTAATGATTCTTCAAGAAATCAACTGCCGTCTCTTACTATTGTATATATATGTAATGCATCAAATGGATGAATACAAGGAAATCATTTCAGTGTCTACACTCAGCCACGTTGTTCTACCGAGAGTACTGCATCTTCAAACAAGAACTCCGGCCATAAACTTTAGCAAGAAGCAAGAACATAAGAAGCAAGGGTAAGCCATGGCTGACACCGATATTCAGCACATACTTACCATCTTGGCGACGATCGACGTCGCTGAAGCAATCCTCCATCGGCTTCTTGCCACCTTGGAGGCGATCTCCCCGAAGCCCGTCGAGCTTCCGTGCCCCGGCGCTGCTCTTCTCCGCCGCTCCCCGCCCTCCAACGCCGTCACTGGCCTCCGCTCGGCAACCGCAGGCGGCGGCAGGGGTCGGGCACCAAGCCCCGGCGCGCCACGCGCCTTCGGTGGCCTGCGGCAGCGTCGTCCGGCACCTCTCATTCCCCATCTCCAGCGGCGGTTGGCCTCCCGGCCCCGCCGCGCCACTTACCTCCGGCGAGCGTGGCACCGGCGACCATCCTCAGGCCGGCGGCGCCCGCCTCTCTCCTCCCGTGGCTAACGGCGTCGGCAGCGGGTGGGCTTCCCACCCCGGCGACCACGCTCCAAGCTCCGGCAGTCCCTGGGCCGGCGATGCCGGCGACCTCCTTCTCCGACTCCCCAACGGCGCTGGGCCTCCACACCCACTCCACCCAATGCCAGCGGCGGCGGTTAGGGGAAACCCTAACTCCCCTAACCGCCCGGCTTAAAGAGCCTCAAGGGGCTCGGGTGGCCATCGCCAGGTTGGCAGTGCGCACTCCCGTGGCCGCCAGCTAGCTGATCGACGTTACTGCAGCCGTAGGTGCAGCTGCGCGCCATGGATCAATCATCTAGCTAGCTAGGAGAGAACTAAGACAGGGAACAGCTATTCGATCCAGTACTAGCCATCATCTTTCGGAACTTGCAATGATCGATCAAAATATGTAAAAAAAACTAAAAGAAAAACGAGATGCTGTTTTCCTGCATGTTAGTAATTACTACCTAGAAGACATGCATGGATGAATTTGTGTGATGTTTGCCCATGTATGCAAGTTATCCTAGTGTTCTCATTTTTTAGACCAAAATTGATGTCATGATCATGATAAAAGGTGCCTATATAGCATGTCCCTTCAGTGCAGTAAACAGAAGCACTAAAAAGTTGCACCAAACCAGCCAATACATGATTATGACTTGTTCTTTTCTCCATCTCCACTACTATTAAAAGGACGAGTTTTGTTTTGCTACAGTCACACAATTTACTGTACACAAAAGTTTTCTCTGCCGTCCGATCAGCACCATCCAACGGACCAAATCGGCGCGATGTTTCGCTCCCAGCCTTTCTGCTCGCCCCTTCCGTGTTTCGCCCCCGCCTTTTCCGGTCGTTCCGTTCGCCGATCGCGCGCTCACGTTCACCCCTGCCCTTTCCGCTCGCCCCGCTTACGGTTCGCCCCTGCGCGGCCGACGGCTCCTAGCTCATCCCGCGCATAGCTCCCCCCACCTCCATCTCGCCCTCATCTCCACCGCCACACCCTCCACCTCCTCCAGATCCGGCCATGCGCGCCGTTTCCCTTCTCTCTCACCCTGCACCGGTCGTTCTTCTCTTCTCTCGCCCCGCACCGCAGATCTAGCCATAGCCTCCACCTCCCCCAGATCCGGCGGAGTGACCGCTGGGTGGAACCAAGCCCGCTCGAGGCACCACCTCCAGGCGCTCGCCATGATGGACCGCGGGATCATCGGCCGGCACGCGCGCGGCATGGTGCTCGCGGGCCACACCCCCCTCGATGCTCGCCCCTGCCGCCGCCGCCGGCGCTGCTCGCCCGCCCGCTCGCCCCTGCCGCCGCCGCCGCTGCTCGCTGGCCCACTCGCCCCTGCCGCCGCCGCCGCCGCGAGTCCACAGCTTGCCCTTGCCGCCGCCAACGCTCCTCGGCCCTGCCGCGCTTGCCCCTGCCGCTGCCGGCTTCGCGAGCCCCTGCTGCTTGCCTCTGCCGCAAGGGTAGCCCCCAAGGCCTGCCGCTTCCCCTGTTTTACTCTTCATGAAATTTGCCTGCTTGAATTGTAAGCATTCCACAAAATCTGCTTTCTCTCATATGGTTCCTGTGACTTGTGAAGAAGAAGATGACCTAAAAATGTTGTGGATTTGAGCTGGCACATCACCCATGGATCAAGGAAGATGGAGATGCACCCGGTACGACTCGGCAAAGTCGTTCTCAACAGGCTGTAGCAGTTCAGGGCCATGAACCAGTTCAAGAAGGCTGCACTCAGGGTAGGCACATGTTTTCTCATATCTAACTGTTGCATTGAACAAGAGTTCGTTACAAAATCAGCCTCGATGCTGTCCTGGACTTGCTGTAGGTCATAGCTGGGTGGCTGTCAGCGGAAGAGATCAAGGGGCTCAAGGAGATGTTCAAGAACATCGACAAGGACAACAGCGGGACGATTACGCTCGAAGAGCTCAAGAATGGGCTAGCCAAGCAGGGAACCAAGCTGGCCAACCACCGCTGACGCCGCCCACCACCGCCGCTGAATGTTAAAAACGATCCAAACAACAGCGAATGCTGAAATCAATGTGGAGTCAGATGGTGACGTAGCTTTTGTTTTCGCTTTTGATTTGTGCCTTCTGATTCTCTTTGATTGATGCATCTTTACCTTGATTAATGGCCTAGAGTCGAGGATAAGGGGTAATTGAGATGTCTAAGATATGTGCACAATTTAGGTTCCTGTCCTGAGGATGTCTTTTTCTCTTTGATGGCACTGGCAATGGCATTGATTCATTCATGATATTTTGATACTGCAGTAATTTTTGGCAAATAGCAGGTAGCTTTACTTTGTTTCTTTGTTTTTTGATTTCTTTACAAGGTTCTATAGCTGTTCGTCATTTGTTCCTGTATAGATTTTTGCCTGATAATGTTCACAACTCATAAATCACAACTTATACTTAATTTGGCAGTCAAAAAAGCTGCTCATATACTTCTTTTCTATTATAGATGTGATTTTGTTATCCATATAATATGCATCCATATAATGCAGGTTAAGACCCAATAATTGGAACCCACTGACCACCATCTATTGTTATTTCGGTTGCGAGGTGATTAGCATGATAAGATAAACTCTTGGTTTATTGCAACTAATTGACCATTTTGTCTTCGGTACCTAATTATTGTTCTTCTTGGTTTCAAGGGAACTGAGAAATTGCAGTATCTCAAGTCCAGAGGAGCTGATCATGTAATGGACTCGAGGTGTCATCTTCCTCCAAACTGCATGGTGAAAGATGATTGAATTTCTCTAATGATGCCGGAGCAAGTCTTCTCGCTCATCTCGACCTGCTATCTCCATTTTCTCTTAGTCAGGTTTTCTTGTACTTCATGTGTTGTTTGCATGCAGGCAGGCAGGCATCAGTTTACTTCTGTCTATTGAATTAGCAAGTATTTCGTAACTAACAATTAGATATTTCGAACTGAGTTTTGACTTGTGACCTTAGTTCTGGAGGAAGGAGAGGGCGCGTTGCATGCTGTTTGGTCTATGCACCTGGTTCTGTTGAGCAGATTTTCTCTTTACTTAAGAACATTCAGTTAGTGATAGCTCTTGTCCATGTACGAACTAATTTATCATGTACCTCATTTTATCTTCCCTTCCTCATTAAATTTTAGATGTGGTTCTAAAGATTAACCAAATTGGGAAAGGGTATTATCTCTGAGCTTGTCTCTTTTACAAGAAATCCTAAAATCTGAGCAAGCGTGATTGTCTTGTGTAAATATTTAAGTACTCCACTTGTAAATTTGACAGTTCAAGCACTTGATATGCTCATAGCTTATAAAAACATTTAGGATTAGGAGTCTTCAGTTTAATTTCAGCTATTTATGGGGGTCTTCGTCTTGTTTTTCTTCTGAACTATGGCCTCTTAGTCGGATTTTGTACTTCCTCCTATGCTGATCTCACTGCAAGCTATTTCACAGAAAGGAGAGTTTGCATGGCACTTTTATTTTGCAGGTGGTAGCTATAACAGTGTTCTTGCTGTGTATAGCATTCTATGCTTTCTTGTCTCCATTTCTGGGGAAGGATTTGTATCGGTATATCGCAATGGGTGTTTATATTTTTCTGGTAAGGTTCCACTTCCCATGCATGGATTGAATTGAATTCCATAATATATTTCATTTGATAAGCGTTTGGTATCCATTTCTGTTTGCTAGGCCTTATCAGTACTGATTTTATACATTAGATGTACTGCTATTGATCCTGCTAATCCTGGCACCCTGATTACTGTCAATGGTGCACTAATCTATAAATCAGAAGGTATGTCCTGATACCTTATGAGACTGCTGTTGAAGTTCAATCCAATTCATTGAGTGGTAGGCATATGTTATACTAATGCCACATTTCCTTTTGTTTAAAAGCAAACATAGACACTCAAGAAGAAGCTGGCAAGTCACGACTGAGAACTAACGAGGAAACTCAAAAGCACGTGCACGTGCAGCGCACGTCTCAACCAATACATGTAGAATTTACATGAATATAAAAATAGAGTATGGCAATATTTCTTAATATTACAACTCAACATTTATATATATATGTTTTTCAATCTAAACAAGACTTGTAGCACCAAGTTATATGTACATAAAGAATGTTTCCTTTTGTTTCCCGTGGGTGCCGCTGCCGCTGCTGCAAGGAGGAGGCGACGAATGATCAGGCTGCGCAAGATGAAGGGAAGGAATTGAAGGTGAAGAGCAGATTTTGTACTATGGTTTTGATATTTGCCTTTGTCAGTAGCAACGTCATATTCCTAGCAATCAAAACACCACAATTTCTATGAGCAATTCTGTGAGTAATTTCTGTCATGAAACTTCAGAGCTGAGATTCTTTTTGCGTGTATCTCTGGGAGAAATTTAAGCATACTAAGAGTACCGCATATTATATGTTGCCATATCATATGATTACTAAGTACTATCCTTGGATTTGCTGTTCAGGGTTCCAGATTCATTCTTGTCCAATATTTCTGGATGAGCTATACTGGGAGTTATTGATCAACCATGTCAATTAAGCCATGTATTTGTTATGGAGATGGGGCTGCACGTCTTCTTCGGTTGTTACAGCAATCTTTTCCGCCTCATGAAGAAGGTACCATTCTCTGTACTTTTGGTGGTTGGAGAAATAGTTAGCGTCGAGCATATTGGTAGTTTGGACTGCTTTAAATAGGTATGGAGATGGTTGAGATATTACAGCTTGAAATTTTTTGAATTGGATGTCTTTATACTTCCTAGAGTTGAGTAAATTTACAGTCTGGGAGCCTATTGCCGGGAGAAATGTGTTATCCTATTTTCGCTATCAAGTATGTTGTGTTTCTGTGGGTGTGGTTGCTGACATCTATCGTGCCCTGGATGACAAGGTGCTCCCTTACTGTGATGGTATCATGGGGGCCCTTCTCAAGGATCTTTCAAGCCCAGAGCTTCACCGTTCTGTCAAACCGCCAATTTTGTCATGCATAGGAGATATTGCTCTTACAATTGGCAAACATTTTGAGAAATATATTCTGTACACTATGCCTATGTTGCAAGGAGCCGCAGAGCTTTGTTCCCGTATGGACCTTCCTGATGATGATAGTACAGAGTATCAAAATGAACTCAGGCGAAGCATTTTCGAGGCCTATTCTGGTATACTTCAAGGCGTCAAAAATTCAAGATCAGAGCTAATGATGCCTTATGCTGGCCATATTTTCCAATTTGCGGAATTGGTCTTACGAGACAAATCAAGGTGAGTTCATGATCTATCCTTTGATATGGAATGCATAGTCAATCCATCAATCATGTTTGTTCGACATATTCGCAAAAGAAACACATAAGCACATAGTAGGAAACATGAACCTTCAATAATGATATGTAGATAACTTTCTCATTTTTTTAATTTCTTTGAAAATGCATTCAACTTGCTTTGCGTGTAGTCCTGATACTCTCTCAAAGGAAGGGATCTTGTCGTGATATATTGTTCAAATACTTTGTAGGGATGAGGGTGTAACCAAAGCTGGAGTTGCCATGGTTGGGGACCTTGCAGACGCGTTAGGACCTTCCATCAAACTGCTGCTCAAGGATTCCAACTTCCACTCGGAGCTCCTCGGGCAATGCTCCCAATCTGATGACGAACAGCTAAGGGAGACTGCATCCTGGGTCCAGGGTGTGATCTCACGCGTGCTGGTTTCATGAGGGAAAGCTTCTCCAATAAAACTACCGGTCCTTTATCTGGTCATTTGACCCATTTCAGGGCTTTGATGGTTCTCTGCGCAACTCTACACTTCATGTGTGCTAATTTTTCAGTTTGCTAACATGAATTTCATTATGGAAGGAAGCACGTAATGAGTTCAGAAAATTGGTTGAGGATAGTGAGGGCCAGGAAAATTTTGAATGAGAAATATGAGGTTTACTCTTACTTTTTCAGATACAAAGATTATTTGCAGGAGTACAATGAGAAATATGAGCTTACTTGAACAGTCATCAGTTAAAGAAAACACAATATGTGTTACACTGTTTCTGTTTCCTTTTAAAGTTCCCCTTTGTCACTTTCTTCTGCTTAGTCCATGTTATAATTTTTTTCCATAACTGCCACGCCTGTTATATAGGTCTGAATTCTTAGAGGTTCAGGAGGATCTCAATGTTGCTAAAGAAAAAGACAAGGATCAGTACTATAACATTGTGGAAAAACTCAAAAGACATGTATCATGAGTTGGGCACAGTATGCTTTCTGCCTGCCTTTCCTTATTGCTTAAACATGAGTACATGATTATTTTCAGTTTTCTCATAACCTGAAAGGGGGAGTTGTCCACTTTTCCAATTTTCCTATTTTCCGTCTTGAAATTTCTGCCTACATTTGAATCAAGAGTTACTTTTGCTCAGATTTTAACATTTCATTAGACAAGGGGGCACATTAATCAAGATCTTAGCATTTCTGAAATTTTGTTTGATTTGACAATTCTTGATGGGCATATATTCTGTAGAGGCATAAATTGATGAAGAAGGTATTCATATTGCTTCATCAAGAGTTGCAGGTGCGTGATCTGATCTTTGAGTGTCTTTTGGTAGTTGACTATGCAATTGATTCCAGTTAATTTCAGTTAATTCCAGGTATTCATATTCCTACTGAAAGGACATACACCGGACTGGAAGGACTTTGGAGAATCATGTTAGAGTAGTAACAGCTTTGATCAAGATATCATCCTTCTTCTGCCCTTTTGTTGATAGAGAATGCCCATCCTTATACTGCAGTAGTACCTGCAGCAGAGCACCTGCTGCCTCAAAACTCTAAGAGAAGATGACATGAATATTTATTTACAGCATCAGTTGCAGTTTATGCAAAGAACAGGTGCACAGGCTGGGAACAATCGCAGCATGTTGATCACTAATGGGTTCTCCTGCTCCTTGGCACACCTATTTCACCTATGCTTGCTAGGTATTGACTTGTCTGAATCTCTGATGGATATTTTCAATATAATTATTTTTGTATTCATTTATTTTCTATTGTAAATTTTGATGGTTACTTGCCTTCTTTTTCAGAATAACTAATGGGTTCTCTCAAGCACTAACATTATTTCATGGTAGAGCATTTATCTGTTAGTACAAGTACATTTATTGCTTTCTTAGAGATTTTTCTTAACAAACCTACTTACATTACTATATGGTAGTTTTTAGTGTACACGAATTTGTTTATGACTTGCTAATTATAGCCCATGGCATCTAGCTACACCATGGGTTCAGGCTGGTTTACCGAATTACGAAAATTCCAAGACTATAGCTTACACCTACCTTCATCTTTAAGCATAACCACGGGCTTTGTTTGAAGAATTTACAGGTGCAGTTATGATGATTGGCATGGATGATAAATCAAGATGCTTTAGCTTCATCAACAGAGAGAGTCCAGATGTTGCTGCTCGTGTTGTTGCGGAAATTGACGGCAAGAAACTAAGGACTTCCATTCAGATATGCAGTTGAAGAAGGTCCAAATTATTGGCTTCACACCACCTCTTTCAGCCTTAAATTGATGAGCTTAAATTCGCTAGATGATTTGTCTCCTTAAATTACTATAATTTGTCGCACGACCATAATTTTGTTATTTTGGTTAAATAACAATGCTTGGGTTTTTAAAAGCAAATCTTTTGAAACAAATTCCAGATGCAAGTTTTACCTCGTGCTTCCGTGTAGTGAGATTTTTCTATTGTTGAAGAAACAACCGGAAGGTCCAGAACATGCTTGAGACCTAAGTAAAAAAGGATTACGCATTACTGTGTTTGTGCTAAAATTTGTTCTGATCATTTCAGTGGGATGCGGTGGAGGACCAGTTTATGCAAAACCAAGAAAATTAGAACAACTATATTTTGCTTGTCTCCTCAATTCTCACCTAACTATTGCATTTTCAGATATTTCATCTCCTTTTTTGGATTCAAGAACAAGCCTTTTGGGAATTGTTTCGGGTGCTTGCTGCAGATCCTTTGTTCTGCTACTGCATTCACTCTGCTATCTATTTATAATTTCCATTCTTACATTTCTTCTTTTGTGTATGCTGCTTTCAGGCCTTGCTGCGAGTGAGAAAGTTCCTCATTTGTTTATTTATGATACACTTTTACTTAAGTTATTATTTTGATACAATTTTATTTTGGTAATTATTTGTTTCTGGTGACCGCCGGGTGTTGTTTCTTTTATGACCATTATGGCTGCATTGCATGTGCTTGATTACTATTATTTTTTAAAAAATTTAGTAAAATTGTACTGTGAGCAATATGGTTTATAAATTTTGATGGTTACAATGTATATCAGTCAAGACGTGCGTTGCACGTGCACGCTTACTAGTTGAAAAGAAAAGGGACACTTCACGCTAGGCTAGCATATCTCTCTCTCTTTTTTTCCTTTTAATTTGTAAAAATTGATAAATCCTAATAAAAATGACACTTTACAATGTAAAAAAATGGATATATCATTTGTGCAACAAGACAAACTAGAACAAAATTAACAAACATGAATGATCACGTTACTTGCACTTCTGACTAGCAAACTCCAGGTTGAATATTGCGAGCAAATTATACACGACTACATGATCAGTGGTGGCGATTATCCGAGACACCCAAGCACACCCACTGCCAATCCTTTTTCCGGGACCCAAATTTACAACTAATCACGCACAATCCAAAACCAGCTACTTAGAGATTCTTATAGCTGATGAATGAAGACAACGAACACGCTTACACACACAAAAAGATAGGAAGAAGCCATAACTATAAGGCACTGAAGTCTGATATATTTCTAAAAATAATAATTGAAGTACGAGAATCCGTCATGATCTCATGGATGGTTCTGGAAGCCAGATTAAAAATCGATGGGCCATTAACAATTTAACACGAGATCGATAGTGCCATGCCACAGGAGGTATTTCAAGGGCTAGAGTGTGACTTCAAGAAAAGTGCAAGTCATAGGCCCCCCTGACCTATGCTCACCACCATGAGAAGGACAGGAGAGCCTATCAAGGTTGGAACAAGTGCTTGCAAAGGAGTGAAGAGTGCACATCAGTAGAGGGAGAGAGAGATAGAAAGACATGAGATTCTTCTGGTTGATAGCAAAGTGCTCTTTATTCTAACCTTCTCTTATGAAGTAGTTGATCTTATCACCTTAAGAGAGGGACTTATGAGTGCTCTCCATATAGTGGCAGCCCCATTCTAAGGTTTCTACTAGTACTATGTGGAAGAGCTACAAGTTTTAGACTGTGTGACCCACTGATTCCTTCTCTACAAAATATTTCAATGGACATATTTGTGGTTTCTCCAACTTCTACATATATATCTCTATATTTCTCTTCGTTATACTTGAAAACAAGAATCCAGTTCCAAATATGTGCCAAGAAGCCATTTAAGAGAGTATGAGGAGACACATATGGTTATACGGTATACAGGTCAAATAGAAAAACACATACCGAAAACAGAGAAAGGAAGGGAAAATAAAAACAGAGCAAGAAGCAATCATTTGCATTCAGGATCATGATAGGGCATGCAAAAAGAAAAAAAAAGAAGAAAAAAGAGCAAGGGATTGATCTATCTCACAGTAATCTGTCCAATGGTGGCTGTCTTGTTCCTCTCCAACCCCAGAGTGAAAGATGGCGATAAGAACCAATCCGTTCAGTCAGAGTGATCCATTTCAGACATGTCCAGCTGTTTCGATTTGTTCAAAAGTGCATCTAATCAAATCATAGAATTATTAACCACAAGGCAGATTGATTTACAAATGGTCATTTTTCTTGAATGCTCATATGAATAAAGAGACTAAAGTGAATAAGCAATATAGATATTTCACGCCCTGTTTACAGTAGATTTTCTAAACTTAAGGTTTGGAAGAGGGAACACTGAAGGAACAAGATTTCCTTTACTATGAAATTCATTGGAGGTTTCATTAAAAAATATAGCTCACATATGAGGGTAAAAGGGTCATTTTTGAATGAACATAAAGTATCTATTCCTCTTACCTCCTCCTAGTCGACCAGTCGCTAACATTGCTGGTCAATCTGCATCCGACAGTGCAGATCATACCAGTAAGTGTGCGCTCGCTCTCTCTCTCTCTCTCAAGTATGTGGCACTTGCATCGTACAACATGTCCAACTCACCCATGCTTCAGCATGCATGCGCAAAACAGGTCACAAGAAAGATGCCAAAAGGTACATAAGGAATGAGCTTTAAAATGAAACTTCAAAGATCCACCAGCTACACAGAAAACTGACTTGCAAGAATGAATTATTGTGCTGAGAATGACATCTTCATTTTAAAGGGCATCGGCTCATAGCACACGGAAAAGGAGTACAGACATTTCAAAATATCTCTCAGTCTATGGACGGTTCATATCAAAATCATCATTGCTCGTGCAGGCAGTCACAAACAAATGAAACATCAAGGAAACGGAAACGCACCATGACAGTGTATTTTCTTCAGTTTTTCAGAATATGAGGTAGACTTATGAAGATTATGATAGACAGGAGTTCAATAATTTCATGGCGTGAAAATCTGATCATTGTCAGCAGTACGATGCATCAGCAATTCTGGTACACCTGAAGAGTGTGTGTACAATATTGTTACGGGAAAAAAGGTATTGAAGACACATATCAAGTTGTATCATAATTCGTTTGCATAAAAAGGAACAAACTTATTTCGGAAACCTACTAAACATAAGTCTACTAATTGCCTAGATCTTCGTCTGATAATGTTACCTCTTCTAATAGCTCACCTCGTCATTTATGATGACCATTCTCGTTCTTGACATTATAGAGCAGGATCTGCAAACATCACAAAATCACTGCATCAGTCTTTCTGTAAAGTTAACTTGACTACAATTTGTACCACTTGTGCGAGAAGAACACTTTGGCATAATGAAAAGCTGGAATCACCTAACATAATGAACATGAAATGTACTTAGAAACTTTAGACCTCAGGCATTTCATAATGATATACTTGCACCAAACACCAAGTGTGCTAGTCCTCATCACCACCAGCAACCATAGCTCTTTCATTACCATACCAACTGTTGTTAGAACTAAGTCTGAGGCTTTGAACCTCTAGGGAATGAGAATACACAGATAACAACCATTGACTTTTAGCTTCTATACCTCCTCCTAATTTCTAAATGCCTGTCCTGAACAACACCTTATAGCAAACTTAATTCCCCCTGTATCTAATATTATCAATCTTAGCTCTTTTGTGATACAAAACACATAGCCATATTTGCTACTTGTGGCCTTCACAGTCCACACACCTTGCAAACGCTACAAACAAGTCATTAAATCAAAACAGAAATTTCTTGATGAACGAACAATACAAGCCAATTCATCACTAACATAACTGACTGGTTACTTTCTTACAGAATGAGGCACTGGTGAGCCGTGGCTGAAGAGGAATAATGGGCTAGCCAAAAAAGGGTATATTGCAGACATCCATTGACATGTCAAAATTATCATTCCCCCTTCTTTCGAAATGGTACCATGAAACAATCTGTTTACATTCAAGCATATTGCATATTGTCTTAAACTGAACAAACATTTGGTCTGTGTCATTCATGAAAAGCATTTGCTAGGGAGTAAAAGCCCCAAATCATATCCCTTATAAGCCAATCAACTGTATCTTTACCTTGTTTTTCAGTCTAAAACTCTAAGTAGATGTTGTACAGCTGTATACATGTTGTATGAATAAGTACAGCCTCAAAGACAGGAAACTCATATCTGACTACCAAACCCCTAAAAACAGAAGAAAACATTAACAAACAGATTTTGGGAAGTTATAATAACCCAGACAAGGAGAGAGAACATAATAAAGTGGCTCACAAACTTGCTCATCATTATGGGCCAATGTGCTGTCTATCTTGCAAATTCTCCTCATTTTTATGCTAAATGTAACCCATAATGATTTTAACATTTTCATATTGAAAAAAGAAAAGAAAAGAAAAGAAGAAAGATAACATACTAAACTAGGGTTTGGAGTGAGAGTAGGAGTCGGGGGAAGCAGT
Source organism: Stipa capillata (assembly GCA_019208055.1). NCBI lineage: Eukaryota > Viridiplantae > Streptophyta > Magnoliopsida > Poales > Poaceae > Stipa > Stipa capillata. The sequence goes on along the minus strand of JAGXJF010005635.1, from coordinate 619,109 downwards.
AGAAGTGGTCGCAGAGCTGCTGCTGCGGAGCTCGTCAATGATGCCACCAAGCTCACGGCGGGCAGACTCCCTCCCAAACATGAAGCCATACCTGCAGTGCATGAAAGGGGATGGGGATCTCAAATGCTATGAAGGTAGATTTGACTGGGGGATACTAGAATTACATGAGATTGTAAGTTACCAGGAGGAGATGGCTGAGAAGACTCCTGCAGCCGCCATGGTCTGCAGTAGCGAAAGCTTCTTCGCCTGCATCATTCACTAGATTTGGGACCGTAGGGAGTTGGTCAGCGGCTACCTGCAGTACCAAAACCCTCACTCAGACCTCAGTAAAGTAGTCCATGACTATATGAGTGCACATTCAGTTTATTCCGTCTGGTTATTCAATATGCCTTTCTTAAACCTTTATCTCTGCAAAATCTAGATTAAATAACCCAGGTTAAATTTATTTTTGGCTAATCAACAATACATTTGGCTAGGTTGGCTTACTCAGTCTTTGCATTATACAAAAAAAAGGATAAGCTTTGCATGGAATAAATTCAACAAACGAATTAATTTAGTACTAACACATGTGATCCAGTGTTCATTTTCCTAGGCTCACAAAGAAATGGTTTACTGCAAAAGTTTCACATACATGAAATATGTTTCAGAGGGTTAGCATGGAATTTCGTAGGTACAGGAGCGACGGAAGAAGATATCTTCGTTACAAAACACCGGACGAATTAGTACAGCACACAACATCCCTGCGAACAGAAATTTTCACATAATGCGCATTGCCTCCTTACATCTTTGAAAAAAAACAAGCTGCTATTAGAGCAGTCAAATCAAACCCCCAACAACCTGGATGGATTGGACTATTGGAGTAGCAGAGAACAAAACACTATTACAACAACCCAAGCAAATTACTCTACGGCTTGTGGACCAGGATAATAAATCAGTTTGGCTGGATCTCACGGCAAGATATTGCGGAATTACAAAGATTTAGACATTACAACTTTCACGGCATATGTCTCTACGTGTCCTATCAAGCAATCTCTAAACAACATATACCAAGAACAAGAATGCACTGTCAGTAATACATGGAGAAATGCTTCCAATATTCATGCTACTGTGTCAATAATTCATGGAATATCTCTTCAGTGTACATCATTCCATACAAGCAAAACCATCCAAACAAAAAAAATACCTTCCACCGCCGGTGGAGGACGTGCGGCCGGTGGAGGTCTCGGTGGCGTGCCGACGAGGAGGAGGGGGCTCGGGCCGGTGGAGCTTGGCAGCGGCACGCCGGATCTGGACAGGGGAGGGAGGATGGCGGCGGCCACGGGGGAGGGAGGATGGCGGCGGGGGCGGGGGAGGAGGAGGGCAGGGGCAACGGGGGCGAGGACGGGGGCGGCGGGGGCGGCGGGGGCGGCGGCGGCGGGGTCGGGCGGCTGGCGGTGGGACGGGCGGGGTGTCTCGGGAGAGAGAGGGGGGCAGGGGGCGGGTGCGGGGTGAGGGGCCGGATGGCACATCGGCCGTAATTACTCGAGCAAGTAGGAGGCATTTTCCAAACGCCGAAGACAGTAAGGTCGAAAAGCTTCTAGTTTTTTATCGGCCAGTAGAAATTTGGAGAGCTTAACTCCACAGCAGCTCTTTTTTTAGCTTGTGACTTTCTAGAGCAAGCCGGTTAAGAAGCCGAAGGCCCTGTTTGTTTAGGCTTTTTTTGGCTTCTGAACTTTGGCTTCGAAGCCAGAAAAGCACCTATTTACCTGCTTTTGGCTTTTGGCTTCGAAAAGCCTGAAACAACTTTAAAAGTTATTTTAGGCTTTTCAAAGTCAAAAGCCAAAAGCAGGTAAATATGTGCTTTTCTGGCTTCGAAGCCAAAGTCCAAAAAGCCAAAAGCCTGCCAAACAAATAGACCCGAAAGAAGATCTAAGAGTGCGCCACAAATGAGGAGACGAGGGTGGACGAAGGGGATCCTCTGCTTACAGCGTCGTGCACTAGGAGTAGGCCTCCAGGATCGGATCAAAATTCACGGTCCAGGTCAAGTAAAGCTAGACAATTAAGAACTTTTTCTATATCTATGTAACATCCCTAAACTAATAACCTTGATAATGTGCATATGGCATGTTAGCATCATCTGAAAATTGAGAAAAATTTTGAACTTTTGAAATCTTCACGAAAACCCTAACTTCGCTCTAAGGGCACAAGAATAAATTTTAATCGGGTTACCTTTAAAGTAATGGGGCAAAACGTTCTAAAGATGTTATGAAATTGAACTCTAAGTTTGTGAAAACTTTGGATTTCTTCAAAAGTTTTAAAATTGAATTTGAGTTGTTTTAGGGATTGATTGAAAGTCAAAACAGAAAATTAAAAAGAAAAAGAATAAAACTAAAACCCCCCTCTCTCCCCGGGCAGGCCTCCTCCCCCTCGGCCCAGCAACCCCCCCCCCTCCCGCCGGCCCGTTGCTTCCCCTCTCCTCCCACATGGGCTGTTAGCCCAGCACCGGCCCAGCCAGTCCGCAGCCTGCCCAGCCCACCCGCTCGCGCAGCCTGCTTTTCCCCCTTGGCCCGCACCCGAGCGCCCCAGCCCAGCACCGCTCGGACGCCCGCCCCCTGCCCTTACCATCGCGCCGCCGCTGTCGGTGAACAAACGCCGGCGTCGGTGGTCCGGAAGGACCCCCTTTGGGATTCGGCCGGGGAAGCAGAGGAACAGGAGCTACGTCGGATCTCGAGTGGCAGGATGCTAGAGATGAGACCGTGATTTTCCCAGGTTCGGGTCACCTTCTTGGTGTAAAACCCTACGTCCTGCTTTTTGTGTATATATGAATATTTGGATGATTACAATGAGCCAGAAAACTCAGGTGTTCTTGCTCTCCTCTTTTTTATCTCTAGGTCCCTCTTTTTGTCTCTAGGTCCCTCTTTTTGTCTCTCCCTTTCTCATGGCCTTGGTTCTCCTCTTATATACCCGGGGGTCACCACAGAGGCCGAAAGGCAAATACACTGCAGCCGCACCGTTGCTGATGGATAGGGCGTGGGCGTCCCACGCTGGCGGTTGAGGGTTGCTGTAGCGGAATAGTTCCTGTCACGCTTTGGTTGGGATCTGGATCATCATGACGGGGTTGGGTCAGAAGGTGAAGACTTCCCGGAACGCCCTCTGTCACGGACCATGCTGCAGCTACCCTGGCCCCACTGACCAGGGACAGAAGGTATGCGCTTGGACGTGCAGCGGCGAGCCCCAAAGTCAAAAAGGTGTCAATCCGTTCCATCCCCTGCCAAGACCGACAACTTGACGGGACTTATCACATGGGAGGACGGAAATTGACCAGGACACCGCCATCTTGTCCACAACAGACTTGGAGTAGGAATGCCTGCACAAACAGGCATTAAATGCGCCTGTCGGGCCACGCGTACTGGGTAGGGACCCACGAAGGGTGCTCGGTGTTCCCATGCTCGGGGACCCCCGAGCACGTGGCTTAAGCCATCCCACTGCCTGGGAGAGGTACTCGCCGTCTTGAGTGGGACCCAAGTCGCCTTGGGTGCTCGGAGAGCATACTTAAGGGACGACCCGGGGCTTCCCTTGACGGCTGAGTGGACACAGTGCTCGAGGTGAGCCCCCGGGCACCTCTTCTTGACTCCCACATCCGAGTGGATCCAGCGCTCGGGGTGAGCCCCCGAGCACCTCCTCTCGACTCCCACGTCCTTGGTGACACAGCGTCCCCGCTGCTGGGGACATGACTGTCAGCCTGCCATGAACGACGTAGCTTCGAAACCTTTGCTGGAAGCGGAGGAACAGGAGCTATGTCGGATCTCATGTGGTAGGATGCTAGAGATGGCAGATGATTTCACATCAACTGGATGTGTTAGATGGTAGGTGGTTGTTCACCGAAAATTAACTAATAAACTTGACTAATAATTATCGGGTTAGATGAGAGGCCATGGCCGGGAGCATGGTGGGTTGTCTCATTTTTCCACAAGCACCGGTTCCTGATGTATATTGACCCAAGATTTGCGTACTTCTACAACACGGGTGGTATAATGGGCCACCCACGACTGAATAATTTGTCTAGACTTGATTCATGAGCTGCATAGTTTGCCGTTTCCATTCACTGGGTGAGTGAAAAATGATGTGATGTGGTGCTTTAATATAGGTGTAAGGGTTACACACGGTCGAGGACTGGGGATGTATCACCTGATACAACTTTTGGGACCGTGTCAAAGTATCGGCCGGACTGGCGTACACGGATTGGCCCATTAGAGCGGCTCATACTTAAGTCAAAAAATTGTAAAGGTCGTGTTCAATCACACTCTGCTAACACACCTCGTGAAATGTGTCTGTGGCCTAGCATTAAGAGTCGATTGATACGTGTACGTAAAGATGTATACCCCTACAGGGTTTGAACTATTCGAATAGCCGTGTCCGTGATTATGGAAAACTTAGTGATTACCTACATCGAATTAGACAACTACAACAAAACTTTAAAACTTGCCAACTCTAAAGTTGAGGTGTTAGTGACTGCTTCCTCCCAGGGTGGTCGAGGAAGGGTCAGGGTATCTAAGATGTGGTAGTCTACAGTAAAAGATTATCGTGAAGTGTTCGACTCACTCCCTTTTAAAAGTATTCCAGTAGTCGATTGCTCATCTACTTATGAAATATTGTCAAATGGAAAATCAACTTTCGGCAAAATAGTCCACAATTACCATGTTATTGATACCTGTTGCATCTACAATTATTTTCCCCTTGTAAGTCTTGTTGAGTACAATTTTGTACTTACTTTGCAATCGTTGACATTTTTTTGCACAGGAAACCATTCCCTCCGAGGGTGGTTTCTACGTAGAGATCGATGCCAACGACGACTAGTCGCTGGAGATCCCAGGCAGTGGTCCTGCCTAGGGTTTGGCAGCTCGTTTTGTTCTGCTGCCACTTTTGGCCTAACCTGTTTGGCTTCTTATCCGTAATTATTCTTCCGCTGTGTAGTTGAATTTGGATCTTCGGATCCCGTGTGTGAATATGTTGTTAAGTTTTAAGAACTTATAATATTGTGGTTTCAATCATAGAGTTACTGCTGTGGTATTTGTTTGTTCTCACCTGCCTCATGTGCCCTGCGTGTATGTTATTGAAGCACATGGTGCAGGTAGGGTTCCAGAGTTTATATCATAGAGTTGTTAGGTTTAATCACCCCTGTGAAGTGACTCTTCTACTGAGAGCTTAGGAACTATATCATCCTACTCCAGCCGAGCATTAATTTGCCGGGACGAGTCTGGGATTGATGTTCTGGCTCAGTGGGAAAAGAGTGAGGAGACCATATCACCCTACTTAATCTGTGTATTAGTTTGTCAGAGCAAGTTCGGGTTGACATCTCGGGCTATTCGAAGCCATATCACTCCACTCCTCTTGGAATTGATACCCAAGGGTTGAAGTCGGGGTTGACGTTTCGACTTAGCGGGTGATTTCACTTAAAGCTCTCTGTTATGGATTTGGGCCCCGACAGGCTTGGTATCAAAGCAGGACTGTCTGTAGGATAACCTTTGACCTTGGTCGTTGTTGAGTCCAGAGTTATGAAAACTATTTTGAACCTAAAAAGGATTTGTGAAAAGCATAAGTAGTGGTTCTATTTTCTCCTTATCCTTTTCAATCCTAGTCTTTTCCTTACCTCTTTGTTTGGTTGAAAAGTGGATTTGCTACTTCTTTCCTTCACTCAAAAGTTAGAATTCACGTGTTTTGGGAATCCTTACCTTCCCTCTTATCTCGTTTCAGTTAGTCGTGATTTCTAACCTTTGTTTTCATCTATCCAGATGCCTCGTGGCCAGGTTGTTCGTCTTATCCTATGCAGTTGTTCCATTTGGAGACCTAATGTAACTCTCTTCCTCATCTTTTGTTCTAGATGACTAAATCCTATATCACCATGGTAGGCACTTCCCACTGTTTGTCAGTTGGTGGTGCCCCTCCACCCTTACTTCGGATGTTGGCAAAGTTGGGATACATGTGGCTTCCTGAGTATACTATCTATCGCCGCAACCGTCGATTTGGACTAAGCGACTATGTTGCTTCTATCTTCATCAGGCCACATCCTTCAAAACCGTTGCAAATGCCCCTTACGCCATTGGGACATCCTATCATCAATGAGGGTCGTGATGGTTCCTATGAAGGAGCTGTCCAGGTAGCCGCTCATAATGCCAAAAGTTTTCTTCGTTACCACTATGCGAGACAGCTCATGGTTTCTCCTTTTGGTTATTATGTGGGGCAAGAAGACCCCAATGCACTGATGTGGTGGCAGGAATTTATTATGCACCCTGATCATACGATCGTTGAGATGGCCCCAATGCTCAATATTACACACCATCTTTATCGAGCGGCCGCCTATGATCGTGACTGCTACCATTATCATTTGTGCCATGCCTTTGAGTACATCCACAAGCACATTGGCACACATCAAGCTCCTATGGACTTAATGACAGCTCGCGGAAAGTTTACTGGGCCTTATTCTGCCAACAGGCCATCTCCATGCAACTTTGCTCCAATTCCGGGACTTCGTTATACTCCTCGTCATCGTGTAGCTATGGAGGTACATGGGATTTTCCGTCGTTGGCGTGAGCCACTTCCTGGAGAGGTGCCTCGCAATTTTCAAGAACCAATGCCTATTCTGCCTGAGGCAACCTTGTATTACGTCCTGCACCATGATCAGGACGACTTCTCTCCGTAGTTTCTGTACTTGTATGTACGACCAGTAGTTGATGTCAGCTCATTTGGCACCTTTTTATATCGTGAGCTGAAACTAACCCCGTGTAATAGGTTAATCCTCTAGAGCAGTGGTATGTGTGTACGTAGCTGCGATCTTTTAGTCCAATCTGTACAGCCCATGTCGTGTTGACGACATGTAGAAATCACAGTATGTACATGAATCTTGTAAAATACCACCACTGTTTATGTTGTCCTAAAAATCTCTTTTGAATTTTTGTCTATTCCTCTATCTATCCTTGCACCAGGATCGGTGATGAGAGTATCCTGAGAATGCCTTGGAGTTTGCATCAGTATTGCAAATCTCGAATTCCATGCTACCTTGATTGTTTTGGCTTCCACGGATATCGACGTCATCTTGGGTATGGATTGGTTAGTTGCAAATCGAGCCTTAATTGATTGTGCAACCAAGACCGTAACTCTTTTCCATCCTTCCAGTCAGACTGTTCTCCCTCCAACTGTATGGACAAAGGTTAGACTCTTTCGTAATTACTCTTATTGATGATGGGTAGTGCTACTACCATATATCCATGATAAGGCCCGTGAGTCCCCCGATGGGCCTCCAGAGAGAAGCCGTGGCCCAAAGGCCCGATTAGGAGGAGGCTAGGCTCCAAGTCGGTGTGTCCTGATCATAATCGGAGAGCAACTCTCGACATACCCTCGGAGAGGAGTCCGACTCGTGTACTACGAGGACTCGAGACGAGGCTATCACCTTACTCCGCATTTATAAGGAGCACAAGACCCCTCCAAGTGGGGGGAGAAGCACAAGTTGTGCTCGATCATATAACCATAGTCGATTAGCCACCTTCGAGAGCCTTCAGCCTCGAAACCGATCCCGTCGAGTTCCCCTTGTAATCTCCTGTACTCCATATCGCATATCAATCCAATCATAGCAGGACGTAGGGCTGTTACCCATCTTGGGGGCCTGAACCTGAGTAAATCGGTGTCGCAAGATCAAGCTGACCTGAGTTATCGCCCTGCTACCGTATAAATACGTGCTATACGAGAACGCCTACCGGTACCCCCCCATATACCATACATCGACAGCTGGCGCCCACCGTGGGGCCCTTATTTCAGCTTGGTTCTGCTTCAACGGTACTCACCGATAAGATGGTGTACACGGGCTTCGACGACAAGGAATTCTATGATGTCTCATCCGGATCTCGCAATAGCTACGTCAGCGCCCCTTATCAAACAGATGCTCTCCGACTTCAATGTCAACTCCCGGAGGTAAACAAGCAACCTCATCCTGTGGCTCTATGAGTCATTGCTACTCCACGTGGCCGCACAAGTTTCAACCCATACACTTCCGATCCGCGTGACCTACGGAGCAAAATCGCCTCAAGGCACTCCCGGCGCCAGATTGCGCCCCGACAAGCTGCTATCGGACTCGATCACCACCAGATCAGGTTGCACCCAACCGACCTTAGGCATCATCTAAACAGGAAGCGTCCCTGCTCCACTACCCGATGCCGCCGCCGCGAGGTTCGTGGTAACTCCCACCAGGACGACTCCCCGCGCAGCAGTCAAGGATCTATATTCTCAAGTATGTCTTCCCTGAGAACCGCTCCAGCACTCGCTCAATCCCAACTCCAAAACGGTCCTACTACGACTTCCCGCATGTTTACATGGCAGGAACGGAAACCACACCACATGCGACACGCCCTGCAACCGATGTCAACGCGTCTTCGTCTACCACGCCGAGTTCCGAAGCCGAGAAGAAAGCCGCTTACTCGCAGGCCCTTGCAGCCCAGATCAAGCAAGCGCTATCCAATCACTTCCATGATACAACTCGACAACTCAACGAGGAACACAAGCGAGGACTCACTGACATCCAATATGTGGCCGAGACCGTGCACAACGAAGCTAGGGTCCTAATCAACTCGGGTCTAGATGCCAACAACGCCGATTTGAACAGGGAGCCGCGTGGACGCTCCGAAGAAGGCCGAGCTCGCAATCGGGACCAACACACCGACTCTAGATATCAGCCTGATGAAGAGTCACCCCGTACAACACGTACCCCATAGCGTTCCCCGAAAAGGAACCGAACTCGGTCACAGTCACCTGGCGGTCACCGTGACCACGCCCGTGAAGATCGGGACAACCACGGCAGCCATCGCGATCGCGGCGAGGCTCGCCTGGACGATTACCGGAACGACAAACGCCGTTCCCGCAACAGTGAAGATCGATACCGCCGCCGCGACCGTTACCATGACTACTCGTCAGAAGACGAGGGCTTTATCCCCGGCATTATCGCCGAATGCCCTGCGCTTTCACCTAGACTACGAGGAGCACGGATACCGAAGCATGTATGTTCCAGCAAGAACCTGGAGTAAACGGAAAGGGAGACCCGAAAAAGTTCCTGATCAGATTTACACAAGACATCCTGCCAATAGGAGGGGACACCACGTTAATGGCCAACCTCCTTCCTGTGTGCCTCATCGAAGACGCAGCCGCCTGGATTCAGAACGTACCCGAAGGCTCCATCCATAGTTGGGCGCAGTTCCAAAATATGTTTATCAAAAGCTTCTCCGCCACTCGCGACGCCTCAACCTTGAGATCCGAGTTCAAGCGTATACGGTAGGGAAGGAATGAAGGCCTTTGCGACTTCGTCACCAGGTTTAAAAGTAAAGTCAATGTCATCCTGGGGCTCTCCTTCACTGGTATACTTGAGACCTTTCAAGCCGCCGTCCACGACGAAAGATGCCTCGACCACGTCTACACCGCTCAACCACGTAATACCGCGGAGCTCATGGAAATTCTCCGAGTAGGCAAATTACGAGGATCAACGCCTTCACAACATTGAGATCAATTGAGGCCTCCATAGGTCGGATGACCGTGACAGACGGAAACGTTCCCTGGATATTGATTCGAAACATCATGCTACACAAAGTTTTGGTTGATGGAGGTAGCTCCTTCAGCCTTATTCCAATCTCAACACTCGACAAGATGCAGGTCCCCCCGCTCAATCATCAGGCTAGTTGTCAAGCACTTCTACGGGATTATTCCAGGATTAAAACACGACCCGATCGGACAAATCACGCTACCCCTCACATTCGGAACTCGCGACAACTTCCGGACAGAGGAATGCATCTTTGAGGTCATCGACTTCGACATGGTCTACAATGTGATACTCAGACGACCTCAGCTGGTCCAGTTTATGGCGATTTCCCATTACGCATATCCTATCATGAAGATTCCTGCTGCACACGGGGTCATCACAGTCAAAGGATCACTCCCAATGGCTGTCGAGTGCGACATGCAAAACTACGGCCTCAGTGCTCGACAAGACAACACCAGCAACAAGGCAGCCGAAACCTCTTCGCCCGCGGCTGAGAACTCAGTGCCGGCCAAGTCAAAGCCCAAATTATTGGTACAACCGCATAGCGAGATCAAGCGAATTCCACTCCGCAAGGATGAACCCAAGAAAACAAGTCAAAATCGGGTCCACCCTCGACCCCAAATAGGAACTCGCGCTCACCACCTTCCTCCGAGCAAACCCAGATGTCTTTGCCTGGAAGAAATCTAATATGCCAGGAATCCCAAGGGAGGTGGCTGAGCACAAACTGGACATCGACCCGGCAGTCAAACCGGTTAAGCAAAAACTTCGAAGGTTTAGCCCAGAGCAGCACAAAGTCATCGAGACGAAACTCAAAAAACTCACCGACGCCAACTTCATCGAACCAATCAGTTACCCAACATGGCTGGCCAAACCCAGTCCTAGCCAAGAAAGAAAACGGTCAATGCGCATACTATTGACTACACGAATCTTAACAAAGCTTGCCCGAAGGATAACTAACCGCTACCTCGCATAGATCAGATTGTGGATTCAACTTTAGGGTCCACCTACTTATGCCTTCTTGACGCATACTCAGGTTATCATCAAATCCATATGCGGAAATCGGATATCCCTCACACTGGCTTTATTACTCCTTACAGCACCTTCTGCTACAAAACAATGCCATTCAGACTAAAGAACGATGGCAGCACCTACCAGCGGACTATGCAGACAGCCTTCGCAACGTAAATTGGGCAGAACATGGAAGTTTACATCGACGACTTGGTGATCAAGTCAAAGGAAGAACACGACCTAATCACCGACTTGTCAGAAATCTTCAACAACCTACAAGCCAACAAAATCATGCTGAACCTAGAAAAGCGCATGTTCGGCGTCGAGGCCGGCAAGATTCTAGGTTTCATGGTATCACACCGAGGCATTGAGGCCAACCCGAAAAAGATTGAAGCCATCCTTAGTATGAAGTCTCCTACCAACACAAACCAAATCCAAAAGCTCACCGGGTCCATGGTCGCGCTTAGCAGATTCATTTCTCGCCTAGTGGACAAGGGACTCCCCTTCTTTAAACTCCTGCGCCAGCATAAAGGCTTCACAAGGACAAAGGAAGCCGAGAAGGCCTTTCAAGCGCTCAAGACATAACTAGCCAACCCACTAGTACTGGTTTCACCGGAGCCTGGCGAAACACTCCTGCTTTACATCGCCTGCGGTCCTCGAGCAGTCAGCGCGGTACTTGTAGTCGAGCGAGTAGAAGTCGGCAAAACCGAGAAGGTTCAACGACCTGTCTACTACGTGAGTGAAATATTACACGGCCCTCAGGAGCGGTACCCGGACATCCAGAAGCTCCTGTACACTGTGCTCCTAGCCTCCCGCAAATTAAAACACTACTTCCAGGCTCACAAGGTAATTGTCCCATCCATCTACCCGCTTAGCTCCATTACCAAAAACAGAGAGATCACTGGTCGCATCGCTCAATGGGTGTCCGAGTTGGGTGCGTTCGACATCGAGTTCACACCTCACACAGCAGTCAAGTCACAGGCCCTCGCCGATTTCGTCGCAGAATGGACAGACCCAGAACCAGAACCCGAAGACAATGACTACGCAAGTAAGGTCTGGATTTAATGTTTCGATGGATCACTTACCCTCACAGGCTCCGGGGCTGGCGTCGTCATCACCGCACCAACGGGAGAAACCCTACAGTACGCCATCCAGCTACGCTTCCGTGCCACAAACAACGAAGCGGAGTACGAATGTCTCCTCGCCGGCCTCCGTATTGCTGCAGCTCTCAGCATCCGCCACCTAACCGTGAAAGGAGATTCACAACTCGTCATCTGACAAGCAAGCAAAGATTATCAGGTTATTAATCCAACGATGGCCGCTTACCTAGCAGAAGTACGAACTTGGGAGAAAAAGTTCACTGGCCTGGAGTTCCAATACATACCGCGACGAGACAACCACATGGCCGATGCCCTGGCTCGCACTGCCTCATGTCAAAATCCCCTCCGGTAGGCGTCTTCATCGAGCAACACTCCAAACCGTCCGTCAAAATTCTGGTGGACGACGAGAATACCCCCACCCCTTACGAGACTTATGAGTGGGTCGGGACGTCTCAGCTCGACGCCCCCAAAGGGATCGCTGGCGAAGTCATCGCACAACTTGACGAACGCACAGACTGGAGGGACTCGATACGTCAGTACCTGCTCAACCAAATCAAACTAGGAGAAAAGGAGCAAGCCGAGAAAATCTCCTGCAAGGCCATGCAGTACACAATGATCGACGATACCCTCTACCGCAGGAGAGCTCTCGGTGTCCTCATGAAATGCGTACCTATAAAACAAGGCAAGTAGCTACTCGAAAAAATCTGTGTGGTTCACACTCCGCGTGTCGCACGCTTGTTGGAAAGGCGTTCCGACAAGGATTTTACTGGCCAACTGCGCTACACGATGCCGCCAACTTAGTCCAAAAATGTGAGGCCTATCAATTCCACAAACGACAAGCACACTAGCCCGCTCAAGCTCTCCAAATAATACCACTATCATGGCCTTTCTCGACTGGGGGGCTGGATCTCCTCGGGCTTTTTCCTCCAGGACATGGCGGTCACAAGTTTTTGATCGTCGCCATCGACACATTCACTAAATGGATTGAAGCAGAATCACTCTCTGGTACAACGACGGCAGCAGCACAAAAATTGATGCAGCGGAACATTTTTACCCCCTTCGGAGTGCCATGTCAGATCATCACCGACATTGGACCACAATTTGCAGCCGTCGACTTCATCGCTTACTGTGAGTCCTACGGTGCCAAAGCCTGCTATGCTTCAGTAGCTCATCCTCAAAGCAATGGCCAAGTCGAACGCGCCAATGGCCTCATACTAGACAGGATCAAGAAACGTGTATACGACACGTTGTAACGTCACGCCAAGTCTTGGGTGACCGAGTTTCCCAACGTACTCTGGGCGCTTCATACTACAGCCAGCCAGGCAACTGGTACAACACCATTTTCCCTTGTCTACAGGGCGGAGGCGGTCCTCCCGTGCGAAATCCGGATGAGGTCTCCCCACGCCGAGCAAAACTCCGAAGACGAAGCAGCGACGCAACAGATCAACGATTTCAACCTCCTCGAGGAAGTGCGTGACTGCGCGTACCTGCGGGCGGCCAAGTATCAACAGGACTTATGTCGGTACTACGAGCATAACATCAAGCACCGACACCTGGAGATTGGTGACCTCGTCCTGCGATTAGTCCAGTCGACTAAGCACAGGAACAAATTATCCCCCAAGTGGGAAGGACCCTACACCATCGTTGCCAACCCGCGACCGGACGTTTTCAAACTCGCCGATAACGGCTCCGTGCTACCCAACACATGGAACATTGATCAACTCTCCAAGTACTATGCATAGCTTCCCGAGAGCTTCATCCCGGATGACTACCTTGTTGGTAACCCGTGACTCCACGGACGTAGTATCTATACTTTACTATGACTAAATTATTCGGTCTCCATCAAACAATTATTGGTTCGTCATGGTACTCAAACGCCTCTAACATGCTTCGCTAAGACTCGGGTGTTGGCAGGTACATGAGTCTATACCTCGTTTCGCCCTCCTAGACCTCGGCACACAAGCATTTGACAGCTCGAGGCATGGCACGAACACGAGTTCGCGCCTCGTTTCGCCTCCTCGAGTTTGGTCATCGTATAACCGTCTCGTATGCACTCGGAGGCTGGCACGTACACGGATTCGCGCCCCGTTTCGCTGCCCCGAGTCCGATCAGCTGTCCATACGCCTTGCCAGGACGTTCAGGGGCCAGCTTCTCCATGAGTTCCTCAACTCCATGTTGTTACCCCCGACGCAGGCACACAGGCATCACGCCTAGCATCCGCCCAGGGGCTAGGCGGAGCACGAGTTCCACAACTCAACTCCCCACCCCGGGTACGACGACGCCCCACACCTTGCATCTATCCGAAGTCTGGCATGTACACGACATTTCTTAACTCGTTTTGCCTCTTCAAATGCAACAGCGAACAGCTACCTGCATCTGCGCAGGGCCAGGCACGGCACGAGTTTCTCAATTCGTTTCGCCTCCCCGACTACGGCAGCCTACCTTGAGGTCCGAGTACAAATTTCCTCAAGCATCAACTACAAACAGTCGAGGGCTGGCACAGCGAAGTTTTTTCAGACTGTTCATCCGAGTTCCTGCTAACTCGCACAAGCAGTCGAGGGATAGCACGGCGAAGTTTTTTCAGACTGTTCATCCGAGTTCCTGCTAACTCGCACAAGCAGTCGAGGGCTAGCACCGTGAAGTTTTTTCAGACTGTTCATCCGAGTTCCTGCTAACTCGCACAAGCAGTCGAGGGCTAGCACAGCAAAGTTTTTTCAGACTGTTCATCCGAGTTCCTGCTAACTCGCACAAGCAGTCGAGGGCTGGCACAGCGAAGTTTTTTCAGACTGTTCATTCGAGTTCCTGCTAACTCGCACAAACAGTCGGGGGCTGGGAGGAATATACTACATTACGCAACCCTACGGCGATACGGCTACCAAGAAAAAGTTTGCCACATCAAGTCAAGACCAAGACTACAACTGCCACGGGCCCTATATTACACGAGTTAGAGTTCTTCACAGTACAAAACAAAGGATACGAGTACGTAAATGCGGGCCTAATCGTCCCTCCCGGCAGTATCGCTGCCCCCTGACATATAGTCGCCATCACTATCTTCGGGGGCTACCAAGGCGTCTTCCACCGCCTCAAACCTAGCTTCGCCAATGAACCTCTCCACTGACTCGCGCCAGTCGTCGATCCGCGTGTCCTCCACTCCCGATTGACTGGGCATGAACTTGCTAATCTCCCGCTCCAGCGGGTTAGCAGGAAGCTCCGGCGCCAAGTCCTTTGCCAGGGCCAATGCATAGGATATGGACATAGTGGCCATACCCTTCGCCCGCATGGCTACATCCTCTTTGACGAAGGCGACGAAGTCGCTCCGACAGGCCTGATACTCGGCCACGGCTTGCGGGGAGTCATCTGGAGTAAACCTCGTGAAGTCGGGACGGCGATTGAACCTCAAATTCGTCATGACTTGGTCAAGAAGAGAGCATGCCTCTATAGCAGCTTGAGTCTGCACCTGCAACCGTTACGGGAGAGCTCCACATCTTTACTCTTCTCCTCAAGCTCCTGACTGACGAGCCGGTGAAGGTCGGTCGCCGACTTGGCCGCCACTGCAGCCGTCTCTGCATGGAACGAGACCGATGCGATTTGCTCTTTTAGCTCGGTGTTGGCCACCTTCAATGCCTCGAGTTCCTTGGCCCGCCCGGCTCGAGCCTCGGGCTCTTCCGCGCGATAGGTCGCAGCCGACAACTGGGTTACCAACTCGGCGTTAGCAACTCACAGCCGCGAGGCCTCCTCTTCACTCCCACGAACTCGGTTGAGGAGTGTCTCCTCCTTGGCGGCCGTCGCAGAAGTCGCGCGCTACCACAAGACACAAAACAAACTGAGAAATTCAAAAAAGCCATTATAAACAAGAAAGAGTCAAAGGCCAAGAAAGGTATCACTCACCTTCATCCATGTCAAACCATAGTCAATATATGTCTGGTACTCACTGTGAGGCAGCGGACATTTCAAGTCGCTGTCGTCTACTTCGGGGACGGCCTCCTGGTCGGCGAGTTCTGGTTCCCTCACGCCCGCTGCGGAAGCCGCCAAGTCCCGAGAGGCTCCCATGAGAGGGTAGCCACTGGAAGAGCCGGCACCTCCCCCCGAATGCCCTCGGCGCCGCCAAGCTCCACGTCCTGAATCACCATGAGGTCCCGGCACTCGGAGGGGGAGCGCGTTGATGATGTAACGGGAATAGGCACAAGGCTAAAATCCAGGGATCGTAATCCAAACAAAAGCTAAAGGAAGAAGGAACTCCGGGGAAAAGATAAGAGGAGCCCTACCTCGAGGGGGGCAGGGCCGCCTTCTTCACTGGCCCTTGGGAGGTCATGGAGCCGGAGGGCCATTTAAGAGTATACCACTATCAGAAGACAGAACCCGAAGTCAAAGAACGCTAAGAAGGCAACACGATACCCGACTTCGCGAAGAAGC
This sequence comes from Stipa capillata, assembly GCA_019208055.1. Taxonomy (NCBI): domain Eukaryota; kingdom Viridiplantae; phylum Streptophyta; class Magnoliopsida; order Poales; family Poaceae; genus Stipa; species Stipa capillata. Next base: position 603,032 of record JAGXJF010005635.1, on the reverse strand, counting down.
AAAAGAAAAAAACTCACCGGGGCGGGTTGACCCCTTTCGCTGGATGCCACGGATGATTTCTTTCCCTTGGAAGTCGGAACCTTCCGGGGCCGAATCGCCCCAGCGCCCGACGATTCTTCTACAAAGACCTCGGCACCTTCCCACGGGCCGGTCCCCAGGAAGGGACGCTGAGCGCAAGCTAAAAGAAGATGACACCATTGTAATCAACCACCCAAAGACTCGGAGGCGTAAATAGTGAAACGCGTGGAGGAAATGCTTACCGAGATGATCATGGCTCTAACCATCTCGCCCTGGTAGGTGAGCGATTCGATCTCTGGATGAACTCGGGACTCTCAGCGCGACGTCTTGGCACCATCATCACTCCTCTCGGCCTTGAAGAGATCATCGACTCGGCTCCGGACCATCCCTGTCGCAGGACGAAAGGTGTGAGGACTCGAAAAGACCAATAGCAATTCGAGTTGTCAAAGAAAAAGAGAAGGAGCGAGGGAGCTCACCATCATCAGCCGATAAAAGGCCGACTTCATCCGCCTACCCGATGAGTTGTCGTGCTCCTAACGGCGCAATGTGGCAGGTGATGAAGTTGCCTACTACGTGCACGGCCGTTAAACCTCCCGACGCAGCTCAGTGATGCGATCCTTCACAGCCCAAACCCATCGCATTAGTCGCGGGTGATCCTTCCACAAGTCCCGCGGGGCCGGGACCTCGCATCGCATCGCCGGGTCGTGTTCGGACCGAGTATAGACGGCCCAGTTGGAAGCCCACTTCCCTCACGAATCCTTCGGGTAGAAGGGGATGTAGCTCGCTTTAGCATCATCACGGAGGGAAAAGTGGCAGGCGCTGTATACTTGACCAGCCGTCGACACCTTGAGCGTGTAGTAGTGCCGAAACGACTCGACGTCCGGTTTCGTCCCCACGAAGGCCTCACAAAGATGCACGAAGACAGCTAGGAAGAAGATCGAGTTGGGCAGAAGGTTTACCAGTTCGATCTCGAAGAAGGACAAGACATCACGCAAGAACTCAGATATTGGGAGTCTGAGCCCGCACTTGAAGAAATCTAGGAAGACGACCATTTCCTCCTCTTGGGAGAACGGCGGGTTTCGATCGGCGGGCGACCGGAAAGCCACCGACTCGGGCAACTCTCCCTCGCGTACCATGTGCGAAAGATCCTCCGGAGTAACACGGGAGATGAGCAACCCAGCCATTCCCGGGCCAGAACTCACTCCACCTCCCGCAGTGGCCGACGGCGCCTTCAACAAAGCTGACATCGAATCTTCTATCACCTGCGCCTTGCCGTGGGCCGGGTCCCTGATCGCCACAACAGCCGACGAAGCATCGCCCGTCGATGCCTCAGCGGCCCCCTCCATGGGCTCCTCCGCTACCGGCCTCGACTCCGCCGCCGTCGTCTCACCAGATGAAACACCCATCGGGTCAGGGGAAGGTGGCTCGCTAGCGTGCTGGTGCCCTAAAAAACTCGGAAGCTAACTAGCTCGTCGTTCTCCACGCTAAGAGACAGAAGAGAGGAAACGAGAAGACGAAGCGCTGTGGAGAATTGGGAGCAAAAACGAATGGAAGGAGAGAAGAGCAAGAAAATATTATTTAATTACCTATACCGAGGCGCAGAAAGCGCACTACGCCTGGGGAATCGCAACCACTCTGACGCTTCGCGAACGCCTGGAAAATCACAACCGTTCTACTGCATGAACAGGCTCACCATGCAACAAAGTAGAATCATGACATCACCATCCGTGAATTCTACCAGATGGGTTCAGACTACAATAATGGGCTAAGCTCACCCAGTTCCATAGCTCGGGGAGAACAAGGCCAGAGCTCCGAGTGCAACCAACTCGACGTCACCTGATCAACTAGGTTGTAGTTCGCGTTGAAGCATCGCCTCCACTTGGGTTTGCTTTGTCCAATCTCATCTCGGCTTCATCACGTATAATAATGGGGGGCTTGATGATGGGTAGTGCTACTACCATATATCCGTGATAAGGCCCGTGAGTCCTCCGATGGGCCTCCAGAGAGAAGCCGTGGCCCGAAGGCCCGATTAGGAGGAGGCGTGGGCCCTAAGTCGATGTGTCCTGATCAGAATCGAAGAGCAACTCTCGACATACCCTCGGGGAGGAGTTTGACTCGTGTACTACGAGGACTCGAGACGAGGCTATCGCCTTACTCCGCCTTTATAAGGAGCACAAGACCCTTCCAGGTGGGGAGAGAAGCATAAGTTATTCTCGATCATATAGCCATAGTCGATTAGCCACCTTCGAGAGCCTTTAGCCTCGAAACCAATCTCGCTGGGTTTCCTACCCGTCGAGTTCCCCTTGTAATCTCCTATACTCCATACCGCATATCAATCCAATCATAGCAGGACGTAGGGCTGTTACCCGTCTTGGCGGTCTGAACTTGGGTAAATCGGTGTCGCAAGATCAAACTGACCTGAGTTATCGCCCTGCTACCGTATAAATACGTGATGTACGAGTACGCCTACCGGTACCCCCCATATACCATACATCGACACTTATATTTATTGACTTCTAATTACCCGTATTATCTCCTTGTTACTTCGAAAGTCAGTTTATATACATGATAATTGTTATTTTTCATGCTTAAAAAATGTCTTATAACATGTTTCTTACACAACATTTTTTTTCTTCAAGTAGTTTTTCACATATGTGGGTATGTACTCTATGTGATATATATTATGAAAAACGTGCATTGCACACTTGCGGTCGCTACTGATTTGAAAGTTTCAAATCCAACAGTACCAACACAATAATGAAATTTATCATTTTTTGCAAATTGTCGATTGTCTAAATTTTTTATAAATCTTAATCACCTAAAATTACATGTTTTAGTTTAAAATTATAGTCTTAAAAGTGTACAATTTAAAAAAATTACCATAAATTTAGAAGTCGGGTAGAAATAACGATGATTAGACATTAATTCATAGACTTAAAATGAAAAAGAATCAACACACATGAAAAATACTATTTAGTTTATTCACCTTATCATGCGTCCTCGAAAGGGAAAAA